>MU227936.1:3615382-3659478 GCA_018584345.1 Thuja plicata | reverse complement strand
TTAAATGGTCTTATTACATCCAATGACCCAACATGGTCATGTTGATCTCTTGTTGCCCCCTAGGATCTATTCAGTGACCCTAGTGTCTTCTTAGGTCTTCATCCTTGGTCCTAGTGCTCCTGCACCAGGATTCATCAAAGAATCCCTGCAATTCAGATTCTTCTTCATCTTCTCCAGAAGTCCCGAAGAAGATGGTGTCACAGGTGAAGGCACTGTGGGTTGTTTCCTGGATAGGGGGCTCTGGAGGGGCGGTATCATGCAACTACTGCCTGTCCAGCTGGGAGATCATGATGACCTTCTCCAAATTGGCACTATTCACCTCGTTGTATGAACCAGTATCGTGCAATCTACACCAGTTAGTCATGGGCTGGAAGTCTGCAACTGGTGTAAAATGTGATGGTCCAGCACCATTTTGGTTGGTGTTTAGGTTCAGAGGTGGGCCTCCAGTGTTTGCATTATTATTCTATTGCTGTTGGTTGGGCCTAGACCCATTGTTGAAGTTTCTTCCTCCGGCATTGTTGTTTCGTTGGCCAGAGAAAATATTTCCCCGTTGGGAATTCAAATTCTGGGGTGCATAGGACCCCGCCTTCAGTTGGCCCATGTCCATGGTCAAGGTAGACAGCATTTGCCAGAGAGATTCAACCTCGGCGGTCAACTGAGTGTTTGTGTCATAATGTGACGGCTGTTGTTGTTGTTGGCCTCCTGGGAAGGCAGCAGTATTAGCCGGAGTCGAGGGCGGCAATCCTCCAGCCGTGGACGACTGAAAGAAGGGCACTCCAGATGGTTGTCTCTAAGGTTGTTGCGCTTGCTGCAGTTGATTCCAAGGGAAGACTTCCAGACCCGGCACCGCCTGGGTGTGCGATGGGTAAACATACCATGCCTTCTGGTCTATCAAGGGTGGAGGGGGATTCATTGCTATCAAAGGGGCACCTATTGCCAGATTGGGGTTGTATCCCCCGGCATATGCGGTTTCGCCGGGGATCATGTTGAAAGGCGTACTCTACCCAATCCTGCCCGGGGATTTGTTGAGACCATGGGACAGCTCTAGGGCTAGGTTGTAGACTTTTTCCAAGGTGTTCTGGTCGCCCACGGTGGTTGTTCTCCAAAGGAGAGTGGCAACGAAAGGGTCCATCGCGTTGAGGTAGGTCTGTATGGTTACCTCTGGGGATGGAATAAAAGGGCCCGTGCACCGCTTCAGGGCACGCTGGAACCTATGGTTGAATGCTGTAAGAGGTTCATTGGGTTCCTTCTTAATGGAGATGAACTGGCTGTGGGACCAGGCTGGGTCCACATGCACGCGAAAGGTAGTGAGGAAGGCGTCCTCCATATCCTGCCAAGTGTTTATGGAGTTGGCAGGTAGGTTAAGGTACCAGTTCAACTCACCTTGCCCTAAAGACAAGGGAAACATTCGAGTCACAACATCTTCATGTTTGATCCAGTGTTGGTTCATGGCATCTTTTTATGCCTGTAAGTGTTCTTCCGCGGTCTGTGAGCTTAAGTGCTCATATCAGGGGAAAATCTTCTCCGGGTGAGAGGGTAAGTCGTTGATTGCGCCCGAAAAAGTTCCCATTGGGGACCCGGTGTTTCTAAAATTTGCAGTCATTGGGGGAACTATATGTTGGGTAGTTTGGGTACTGGTTCCCAGGACTATCTAGGGAGTTTGAGTATTCAGAGGTATGGTAGATCCCCAGACAATAGTGGCTGGTAGGATTTTTGAGGTCCATTTCTTTCGAGCAGGGGGCTCGAGTTCGACAAGCTTTCTGGGATTTGGGGTAGACCTAAGGACTCTTTCAAACCTTGCTAGGGAGAAAGATCCAATCCCACTAAAGGCTTGATGACTAAAAATATGACTCGGGGAACCTTCAGGAGGTGTAAAATTAGAATCTTGGGAGGGGAACGAGTTCATGCCCTCCTTCTAGCGCCAGTTTATGTTGACGGGGTTTTGCTTACCGGGTCCGCCAACAG
This sequence comes from Thuja plicata, assembly GCA_018584345.1. Lineage (NCBI taxonomy): Eukaryota > Viridiplantae > Streptophyta > Pinopsida > Cupressales > Cupressaceae > Thuja > Thuja plicata. The sequence continues at coordinate 3,657,513 of MU227936.1, read as the reverse complement.
TCATAAGTTGTCACCGGGTTCTGGGGAAACCAGCCAACTCTACCTGCAAAGGTTTTCTGGGGGAAATAAATCCTTTGGGCCTTCAAGCAACTGGGTGTCAGGTCACGACGGTGTAGGGCTCGGTTGGGAGAGGTGACTATTTTCGAGGGGGATAACTGGTTTCTTCAACTCATTCTCTCCGGAGATTCGATAGAGTAAGGTTCTCCCTAGCATTCTATACTTAGAAAATAAATTGAAAAAGATCCTGCAGGGTTAGAAATATTTCATCTAACTATGGTCATGTTGAAATGTCTGGAATATCAATAATACTGTGATAAACTACACTAAATACTGAAGAAACACATAACCATCAGCTAGCATTTTATCAATAGCAGGAGTAAAGAGTTCGTTAATCTACTTTAACATACCAGAGTAAAAGACATAAAGGACATAAAAACATGAAATACCATTAACTCAGAAGCAGGAATGCCAACAACATCATTGCCAAGAATTCTTCCTTCTTTATTAATGTTCCTTCCAGCAAGCACTGGTGCGTGATACAATGGCGGCTCTAGGGGAGCATCTAACTATTGAGAATAGGAAAAATGGAGCATTGAGCTCTGCAACTCAAATGAGAAATTCCTTTTCTATTATCACAGACAATAAAATCATCAATTTCGCTGACCCTTGAAAATGGGCCGATCTCCCTATTTATGCAACTCTTCTAACCCTAACCCTATTTTACACCATGTATTAATAAAATACAATATATGGGGGCCGGTACTACCTGTGCCACCCTACAAAAGACTTGGAGACGGAATAGGTCTGCTATGTCAGAAGAATAAGACAAGAATATACAGCGGAAGAATCGACCTCGAGAAGAGAGCCAGAAAGGAGAAAGGAGAAAGTAGGTCCCCCGGGGACCGAGGCTACATGCCTCATAAATGGGAAATGCGGTGCCCTGTCTCCAATGTGCCAGATATACCTTTGAACGGTGCCTCGAGAAGACCACCCTGTGAGAAAACCAACTGCCGAGCCGACGTCTCTTGATGTGGCCAACTACCTCCTGACAGCCTTTATTAACCACTTCTAAAAGTGACCGGTCGGCCTCAGGGATCGGGACACGGATCACTTTAAAGAATACAAAATTTTTGGATCCAGGGCTCCGAGATCTGGGAACTTTCGTCCCAAAAAGAATAAAGAATACCCAATACTTGAATTCTCCCGGCACCCGGAGAAGGCTCAAGGTTGCCTATTATCATTGAAAGCCTGGAGGAGGTGGGATATGCCATCTTCATCGATATCCTTCAGGCCGACCCTTCTGTGCTTGGCCACTTTAACTTGTTAGCCCAGGTCCGAAACATTTTCTTTGAATTCATCTGCCATCTTCGTCACATCATGACCACTAAGTATCATGTGGGTTAATCTTTCCATTTGGGCCCCATCCATCCCCTCCAGAGATTGATACCGGGACTTCATTATTTCATCAAAACTCCCCAAAACTGAATCTTCGGGGGTACATGTATCTGTGCTAAGGGGATCAGCCACGGAAGTCTTTATTACAAAAGACTTGTATGAATTAGAAGAATACTTTACAGCATTTACCTTTTCTTGCAAGGGCCCTACCAGTTGCTTGGTCACCTCCAATGTGAGGTCAAGCCTGGAGTGCTGGGTTCTTACAAAATCAAATGATTCCTCACCCAGAATTCTAGATTCGGAAACCATATCCTCTCCCAAGGTAAGAAGCTCTTCGAGCTCCACCTTCCATGCATGGTAATTTTTGGCGTCACCCTCCCACTGCTCAATAAGCGCTTCCACTTAATGAATAACCTGTCGGGCCATGTATAGATCTGGGAGGGTGGACACCAAGAAACGCTGGGTGTTTCCTATCTGCATGGCGATCCATTCATCCACTGCCTAGGCTTTCTTTTTCATCATTCACAGGGAGTCTATGTCACTCTACGGTAATTCTTCTGAGGTGGAGGCCTTCGGAGGAGCGGTGTTGATTGGTCAAGCCAGCTCAGTAAGCAACCCCATAAGGTTTGCAATCTTTTTATTTTTCGCTTTGAACCTCTGGGCTTCCTTTTCATATCGGGCCTCCACTGCCCTTGCTACCTCCTTCAGCAAATCTACCTCACCTTGCTTTCCCCTTTTGCCTAGGGATACCTCTGCAACATTGTAGTCTGCAGGATCTGCGGTTACTTCATCGACGTCTGGGGGAGATGTCGCCACAACGGCAACTGTTTCTTTGCCTGACCCAGTTCAAAGAGTATGAACTGTCCGGGCTTTCTTGGCCTTTGGCGAGGCCTGGGCTTACGCCATCATTTTCTCTAAGGAGAGAGGAATCACAGGGGCGGACTGAGCCTTTCTTTTCTTGCTCTCTACCAGGCACTAAGGGGGGAGGGGTGGCCTTCCTGCCATAATTTTTTCCCTTGATTCTTCCTCGGTGTTTTGTGGCTGCGATTCCTTGGTGGCATGGACCTCATCCATCCTCCCTGCCTCAAATTCTTCTGCAGCATCATTTTCTTCATCAACCTCCATCTCCTTAGCCTTGTCTTCTGTACCTATTCCTTTATCTGGAATTTGGTAGGCTTCCTCGGGGATTTCTTCTTCAAGCTGCTCCTCTTGTTGCTCTTCTTCTTCTACTGGGGCCTCTTCTTCTGTCGGCACCTCTTTCAGTAGTAGGGGAGGTGTTGGGCCAAGATTTAGAGTTTGGGCCGCTGTGATCACCTGCCTGAAGGTGGCTCCCAGGAGTGGCCCTTGAAAAGCGGCAGCTAGGGTTACGGTTATTCTCGAAGGTCTGGTTCAACTAGCGGATGCCATCTGTTTGCTTTTCTTTAGTTGGTCCACTCCCGGACCTTGTATTTCTTGAGCCCCAGAGATAATCTCCGGTTCTGGCTTCTCTTCCAGCTGCTACTTTTGTTCCTGTGCAGGTTCTTGTTCCAAGTCTTCTTGGTCTGCAGCCTCTTGTTCTGTCTCTGGGACTTCTGTCACCGCTTATGCATTGTCCCCTCGCAAATTTCTGAACTCATCGGTTGTAAATACATCATCAAATTCTTCTTGCAAAGGGGGACTAGCTCGGACTTGTGCGGGCTCTGATTCTTTTTCCGGCTCTGGGGAACTGGAAGAAAGGACCTCAACTTGTTGGGGTTGGGACGTACCTAACCCCGGCTCTGCCTTAGGCTTCTTATTAAGCCTCTTCCTTCTATGGGTAATCAAAGGTGGCCCCGCATTGGCTATTGCCGCCGCCTCCATGGGGTCCACCCCCATTGCCTTCACTATTAGGGCTGCCAGCGACGGGGAGGAAGGGGGACGAATTGGTCTGGCCATGAGTGGGGGAGTGGCCAGCCTCGTTATTAACTATTCCCTCATCTACTGGGAGGCTTCCACAGATTGCTTGATCTACTCCTGTATAGGGACTTCTTGCGCAGGAGGGGTTGTGTCTATCCCTTTTCCCTTATCTACACCCTGTGAAGAAGTCCCGGCCCCCGGGGTCAATTTGGGTCCCGACTGTGGTGTTAACTTTGGCGCCGGTCGGGGAGCTTGGCGAATACTCCCGGGGCACACCCTCTTGAAATAGGCGTGACTTCGCTCGACCACCTCCCTAGTGAAGTCTTCAATCATGGGCCCCTCCTGGGCGGCACAATCTACTAGTGGCAGAGCCATTTTATCGATCCCCTTGGCCTTGTACTGGGGGTCGATGGTGGGGGTGGTGTCCGAGAAATCCTCTGGGAACCTCCGAAGTCTCAACAGTTGCATCATTCTGGCCATCATCCTGACATAGTGCCGGCTTCGCACCTCCACATCATCTTGGCAATCTGCCCAGAAGTCCTCCATATGTATATGATGGGGCTCTAAAGCCCGGGGTAGTGTCGTTGCTATTTTCCCATGCGGATCAAAGTTCTTCTGCACCAAATAGAATTTCTGCAAGTTATAACTTTTTAGCTCATTGTTTGCCTCCTTCGTGGCGGCCAGACTGCAGGTGTAATTCCCACAGATGATTGGGAATGGGATGTTGGGTATCTTTTAGAGGGTGAAGAGGGTATGCACCTCCATCAGCTGCCTACAGTATTCCAAGAGCACGATCTTGTCCCCACAGTGTTTGGGAAACAAGTAGGGTTTTCTGGAGAAGCCAACGACCCTAATATATGTGTGCTGTTGGAATTGAATATAATAATGTCCATAATTTTGGACCAAGTTCATCACCTCCGAGGACAGGCGGTATCCGGCATCCCGGGTGGGGGTAAGCAGATGGTAGTAAATGAACGAGTCATTACCTGGCAGAAACTAGGGAAGCTGGCCTCTCATTGAATCTGTGGGAAATAGTCCCATGGTGCTTTTTGTTTCGGGCCAATACCGAGCACGCCATCTGTAAGTAGGCCATTGGAGTGGGGCCTCTGTTGTGCTAGGGACCAGAAGACATAAGAAGACATATAGAACTTCTTCTTCCTGTCTAGCTGAAGGAACTGGGAGTCGACGTGATTAGAGATTATTGCGGCCCAGTCAAAGAATTCTCCCTTGGTGGAGATGCCGAGGAGGAAATAGTACATCCATTTGGAAAAATCCTGGGTAGAGGGTTGCCCAAATACCTGGGCTAATGCTATTATCCCCATCTGGATGCTCTCCTTGAATTCAGACCGGGGGATTTCTATCTTCATTCTCTTTGGATCCCTCTTTGGGGCCTTAAGCCAGTGAGTATTCATGTACACCCGGGCAGCATCCTCCAGTTGTGTAAACTGAGCCAAGGCATCAGTCCTTGTAACCACTGTGGCTTTGTCAAATTGTGGGATTCCTAATCTCGCCCAGAATGTGGCTGGGTCGAGGGATACCAGAGGATTGGGGTATCTTGTGGGTTCCGTGGCTGCAAGCATAACAGCCCGAATGGAGGAGTTGTAGTTGGCCACTAGCATCAGGATAAGCTCTGGAGACTGCACGGAGCACAGGAAGCAAGCTGCCTAGAGGATCCCGGAGCCTCCAACGTTAATCGCTAATTGATCTCCAGCTTGTCGCTGGATGTGCATCACTTTTACCAAGGCCTGCATCTCTGCCCATGTTCCGACGCTAGTGTCGGTTATAACCTTAACCTTGGACTCAATCTTTGAGCCCGTGATGACATTGTTCTGCACAAAATTCATGGTGAGGGGCAATTTCTCTAGGGCCCTTTCCATCTTTGATTTTACAGCTGCCCTAGTGGTCGTTGAGGGAAGTTCTGGAATTCCGGGCGGGGAGGATGCAGATGCTTCAGACATGATTGATAGATGAACTCTGGGAACCTACAAGGCAGAGTGACCGTCAGAATATTTTTATCAAAATAAAATAGTTACTCCGGGGTCCAGAGATCTTACCACCGTGACGTTTGCTTTTCCTGAAAAGTTAGTTTCATGCAAAGATACCCAAAAATAAAAATACATCGTAAACTTAAAATCTTCATTAAACATCCAGGTTCGGGGATCTTATCACACTAGGTGAAGACACAGGATGGATGGTGGTAAGAGACCCAAAGCCTGGGGAAATGACCGTTAGCGAGAATATGTAAAAATCCAAGTCATCACGCCCATGTGGGCGCCATGTGCATAGGTATTAAATGGAAGTTATGGCAATGATGGCGGAGCCAACTGTCTGAATGCGTAAAAAGTGGAAGCCACTTGGCTGGAATTGATTGCGCGCATGGGATATAAATGAGGTTCTGACATACTTCATGGAGGAGAGAGAAAACTACCTGTTTGAAACTAGCCGAGAGCCGAGCTTCAAACAAGTGGTTTTCTGCCTCAAAGCGAGCTCGGAGGTGAGAAACCAGACACAGAGGTGACTCGACCAGCTCACTTAGCCACCTGGAAGGATATACATGGAGCTGAGGGATATATACAGACTATGTAGAACCACGTACACACACATATACACAGGTATAAACATATATACATAGACACAACATGGAGCGATGTCTGGAGAAAAAACTAGACAAGGCAGAACAAGCTATCTACAGCTATTTACATGCGAACCACCTCTGCGCAGAGGGCAGACAAGCCTCTGACAGAGAGATGACCCACCGACAGGCGGCAAAACCAAAAAATAACAAACCAGACAAAGAAATGAAACAGAGAAACAAAACAAACAAAACAAAATGAAATAGAGGAAAACCAGAGAGGCGAAAGCGGAAAAACCAACCTGAGAACACAGAAGGTGGAGGGAAGGGAAGATTTACTGTAGGAGTTCTGCAACAACTCAAGTTGTCAATTGGTCAGAGTCACCACCATGAAGCACTTGTACTTGCCTAAAAGTGATTGGAAATGTTCAGCGATGATTACTATAAACTCTCTGCAAATACTATGTTAATCACTTTGAAATCGCTCTCTAATTCACTCTAAGTGCTTGAAGGTTTTAATCATGGTAAATGTGAAAGTGACAGATAAGTTCTATTTATACCCATAGTAAAAAGGTAATCCTCCTCCTTCCGGTGATCTCCGGACAAGAAAAACCTCCAGACTCTGGGCCCGGGATTCCTTGTGATAATATCCTTAAGAACATCATGGCGGAGAATCCTGGAGTCCGGGGTCCGGTTTCCAACGAAGAACAACCTCCAGGACCGGAGTCTCAGAGACAAAAACTGAACAAACGAAACACCGCACCGGGGGAAGAAAACCCCGGAGAAAGAAAACAAAAAGGGAAAGAAGGACAAGGCAAAGCCACAAGCAGAACAAAACAAAAAAAAAAGGGGGAGCCAACATTTTGCACACAAAATGTAGGGACGGGGATGCAGGGCATAACAAATGGCGACTATCTGGGACAAATGCCTAAGAGCATTTGAGAACTATAGAATCTCTAGTTAGCAAAACTAGAACATGCCGCCCATCGGAGCATCTTGACAGACGAAGAGAAACATGTCTGAGAGAATCCAACCACGCAGGAGTCAGTCCCTAGTCCTTTATCAGTGGTGTCGTGTGTGCTTTGGAAAGAAATCAAGCTGATGACCTCTGGGAGGAAAAGAGAAGAGGCACTAATCACATTGAACCAGTAGTTCATTCGCTTGTTTCCCCCAAAGACAGGAGTTCTATCCCGCCTTTCTTCTTATTATTTTTGTTCATTTCTGGGTGGGGAAGGCGGTACTTCTTTCACCATTAATCTTAAGCTTAGCTAAATTTAACGGCGGTACTTCTTTCACCTATCCACCTATATTTAGATTGTTCGAAGAGGGGATAAAACTCCAAACCCGGAAAGAATCTCTTAAAGTTTCAGACCTGGGTCAATTAATTAGTACAACTGATCTATCCTTGGTGTGTCCGATTACTTGTTCCTTATATTATTATTTTGTTCACTGATTGCCAGATTCCCGGAGAGAACGCCCAATAGAGATTCCTCAAAACGTACCATATCCTGTGAAACGAACCCCGGAGACCGGGCCGGCTCCACCGTGCTAAAGACAGATTCTAAAGTTGGCCATGCCGTAGACATTGTACCAAAAACCAAAGTTATGCGAAGCATTCCAATTCCTGCAAGATAGGACAAAATTCCGGGACCGAAAGAAAACTGAAAACGAAAACAAAAAATAGCAAAAGAGAACTATCCCGGAGGACAGCCGACAAAACTATTTACAAGGCAGGGTACCTCGCACGAGGCACCTGGAGGGGATATTTACAAGCGGAAAGCTTTACATAAAATACAACTTTGGACAAACTTACCCTACTCGAAGTAGTGTTTAAGAAACTGTCCATTAACGGGCAGTGCGACAGGTTCTCCAGTCAAGGTGTTAAGGCGGTAAGTATTTGCCCCACAGATTTCTAAGATCAAGTATGGTTTGAGCCAGAGTCGCTGGAATTCGGTATACTTTCCTTTCTTCTCCTGGGCCTTGTCCCACAACAGGACCAGATCTAAGATCTGAAAATCCTTATATTGGGCTCTTTTGTCAAACCATCTTTTTACCACTGCTTGATGACACGCGAAATGCTCAAGGGCTGTGTCTCTCTATTCTTCCATCCACACCAGGTTTAAGAGCTGAACCTCCACGATGTTGTCCCTGTTGCTAAATTCTTACATGAACTGTAAAAATGGGATTTGTAAATTGACTGGGAATACAGGGTTCTGGCCATAAACCAGATGGAACGGTGATGTTCCCAAGGTGGCCTTGATGTGAATGTGATCTGCCCAGAGGGTGAATTTCAACTTTTGATGCCAATCCTAGGGATTTTGTTCTTACAGGTGTTTGATCACTTCAAGTAGATTTTTGTTTGTTGATTCAGCAACGCCATTTCCCTGGGGATAATAGTTGCTGGAGAACTTCAAAGTGATCCTCTGATTGTAGGTCCATTCGAGTAACTACGCCAAAGAAAACGCCGGACCATTGTCACATACCAAAGCAAAGGGCATCCCAAATCTTGTGACGATGTTTTCTTCCAAGAACTTGATAACTACGTCCGCTGTGTTATTTTTGCAAGGTATAGCTTCAACCACCGAGTGTAGTAATCAGTAGTAGTAAGGATGTATCGGTGGTTGGCAGACGAATTGGGGTTTATTTCCCTAATGAAGTCGAATGCCCATTGGGCAAATGGTCTAGCCTCGTATACTAGTTGCAAAGGCATAGCCAGGTTATGTTCATGATGCGCTACAGTTTGACAAGTATGGCTTTTCCTTACATGAGTGTAAACGTCTTTGAATATACAGGGCCAATAGTACCCAGCTTGAAGGATCTGATGGGTAGTGGCGTCGGCTGAGCCATGCCCTATTCCAAACTGTCCGTGGAATTCGTCGATCATTCTTACAACTTGGTTTTGTCGATGCACCAGAGGTACACTCCCTCATAATTTATGCAGTAAAGTGTGGAGTTTTTTATCATGAAGTGTGCGCTTTTCATCCGCAGAGCGCGACATTTGTGGGGAGGTAACCCCTCCAGACATTTGTTGTTTAGCAACAAGTATACCAAATCGGTATACCACGGGTCTTGGGTGATGGATTCCACCGTGAAAGTCTGACATTCTATGCGAGGAGTCTCTTCTGCCATTGCTTGACTTAGTCCTTGGCCCCGGACTATTTTCATGGGCTGCATTTCTAAGTCATATTCAAGGAGGATGGCCATCCATTTCCCCCGTCTCTCACCCAATTCACTCTGCATCAGCAAAGATTTGACGACCTAGTCCAGAATGATAGCATGTACTTTGCTCCGAAGAATATAATGCCGAAATTTCTTCACGGCCTGAACTAGAGAAAAGGCCTATTTTTCTAGTGGTGAATACCAGACTTCGGCATTCTTGAAGGGGGAACTCATGAAAGCTATTGGTCATTCCTCTCCTTCAACTTTTTGGGTCAACACTGCCGCAGCAGAATGCAGTGAGGCAAACGAGTAAATGTAAAATGGAAGGGAGTAGTCCGGACTAGCCAGGACAGGTGCTTTCATGATTGTCTGTTTGATTTGGGTGAACACCCATTTTGCTTCAGTGCTCCACTCAATCTTAGTATCCTTTTTCATCATCTCGTTGAGTGGTTTAACTATTTCTGCAAATCCTGTGATGAATCATCGTACGAAGCTGATTTTTTCGAAGAAGGATCGCATCTCTTTCTTGCTTCCAGGCATCTACAAATTCAGTAATGCTTCGACTCTATCAGGGTCTATGGATATACCCTTCTCAGAGATAATATGCCCAAGCAACTTCCCCTTGGTGACCCCGAATATGCACTTCTTGGGGTTGAGGGATATTCCATACCGGCGACATCTCTCACAGATCTAAGCGAGATGGGTGGCATGATCACGCCTGTCCTAGGAAAAGATGGTAAAATCATCCATATAGATGATTATGCACCGATTTACAAGGCCCTCAAATGCAATGTCCATAGCCTTTTGAAATTTAGCCCCTGCATTGATCAGACCGAAGGGCATTCTCCTATACGCAAACGTTCCCCACTTGGTGGTAAACACCGTTTTCTCTCTGTCTTCGTATTTGACCATAACCTGGTTGTATCCCAAATATCCATCCAAGAAGGACATCATTTGAGATCCATTTACTATCTGTAACACCTTGTCCAACGAGGGGAGAGGGTGATTATATTTTTTAGATGCCTTGTTCAAATTATGGAAATCCACGCAAAGGCGGATCTCACCATTTTTCTTCCTGATTGGGACCAAGTTGGCAACCCATGTAGTGTGCCGGATTGGAAAGATTCTGGGCTGACAGTAGTTTTTCTACCTCTTGACGATTCAGAGGCTCTTTAAGGGGGTTGACCAGTCTTTGCTTTTGCCGGAAGGGCTTAGCATCAGGCTTCAGGGGGATAGTATGGGTGATGATGGATGTATCATATGTCTTCAAGTCTTCATAACCCTAGGCAATTACATCAATGTATTCTCAGAGAACTGTGAGAATCTTTTCCTTTTCCTTAGGGGAGCAGGAGGTACCAATGTGAATGATCTTCTCTTCATCGGGCTGGCCGATGTTAACCTTCTCAAACTTTCCTCCCTCGGAGGAGGATGACACCTTCTCACGGGCCCGTGGGTCTGAGTCGAAGATTTGTTCTAGTGCAACCATCCCCTTTGGGATGGTGTTAGTGGGCAGGTCCATGATCCCATCGTCTTCATCACCCTGCCCAGTATCGTCATGGTCCCGTTCCTCCACTATCTAGTCTTCAAAGACACCAACATTCGCCATGAAGGCCAAGATATGCTAATCGTCTTCAAAAACCTGAAAGTGGGTGATATTATCTGGAATGGATGGGGTGGGGACCATCTCAACCAAAAATCTCTGGAGTCGCAAGCCAGCCATTGGCTCAAGTGTGCTGGCAGAAGCAAGGGCATTCAGGACGTAGTTCCGTTGCTGGGGAATGAGGTCAATGCCAAAGGCATCAAAATCTTTGATAAGGCTCCAAGCCCAGTTGCGGTAAGTGGCCAGCCTTTTATTGTGACATGTATATTGACTCCAGACTTGTTTAACAACCAACTCTGAATCACCCAGAGCTCGGAGGCGGGTGATACCTTTCCTTAACGCAAATAAGAGTTCGAGGACCAAAGCCTCGTACTCTATATTATTGTTTGTACAATTAAACTGCAGCCTGTAGGATGCGAGGAATGACTTCCCTCGCGGGTTGATTAGTTCTACCCCAGCCCCACAGCCTTGTTTGGATCGGGACCCATCAAACTTAAGGTTCCATAAGTCATTGTTTGTAATCTAGAGCTGGGGCAGAGTGGTTTTTGGATTCTTGCTCGGAGACTTAGGGGGTATCTCCCGGACTACCGGCGTGAAAGTGGATTTTACCCCCGGAGGTGTTTGGGTTTGGAATTCCCTGGAAGATGGCACCGAAGGTGTGCATCTTGTAGGAGTATTGGGTCTCGGGGAATCCATTACATGTTGCTTTTTCCGAAGGGTATCAAGGTGTCGGTTAGCGATCGAGAGACATGGCCCACACTCAAGCTCTGAATGTTTTTGGTAGTGCACCCGACACTAAGTGTCAGACAGGAGTGTGGCAAGAGTTGCTATGGGGTCTTGAGAGTCTACCTCAATTCTCATCTTCTCTTCAAGGTCTTGGGCTCTTTGTAGTACGGTGGGATCTTCTCCGGGGATAAAATCAAATGTTAAGATTTCAAAAGGTTTGTACACCCCCAGGGAAGTCTCAGAGAAAAATACTTCATTGACCCTTCCAACTTCGGTAAGGGCCTGTTTCATCCGGGGTTCGCTTTCGACCCAGATCTTATTAGATTATCCCTCCCATGGAAGCCATAAGTGGGTGATGTCAGTCGAAAAGTATCCATTCAAGGACTTAGACCAATTCTGACTTAATAATATCCCGTAAGTCTCTAGGATGTCTACCACTTGGATGTCAATGATACTAGCTATCCTGGGGTCCTGGATAAGATGTATCCGAATGTTCTTTAATTCCCCCACCATTTTTACAGCAGTCTTATCCAACTGGATTACTGCACCATCAGATGGGGTGGGGTCGAATCTAAGCTTCTGACAAATGGACAAGGGCATGATGTTACCCGAAGCTCTAGAGTCCACTAGGCAATTATGTATGTTCTTGCCGTGTATATTCAGGCCTAGTAAGAAGGGAGGATCCTCATTATTCCCTCGAAAGACAGCTGCATTAGCATCTTCGAATGAGACAGTCTTGGGCGGGCGGCTGACGACTTCCGGGTTTCCCAAGAGCTTCAGAAGGGATTTCTTTTGCTCGGGACAATTCAACAAAACCTCCATCAAAGTCATGGAGGTAGTGGTCTGTTCTAACGCTTTCATAATGTCAAATCTTCCTCCCAGGAACTGGTGATTTTCCTCCATGAGATCCTTTACTTGGTTAGAGCTAGGACCTTTTGGAGGTGCGGGTCGGTCAGTTGTGTTGTTTCGGGGAGGAGTATATTTGGTAGGGGGTACAGGCGTGTAAACTGGTCCTTTACTGACCTGACTTCGAGTATTGTATGGTGTCCGCAGGTTAGTAAAGGCGTTGGCCTCGAAGGGTGGAATGGATTCGTCAAAGAATCCCTGTAATTTAGATTCTTTTTCATCTTCTCTGGAATTCCCGAAGAAGATGGTGTCATAGGTGAAGGCACTATGGGTTGTTTCCTGTACAAGGGGCTCTAGAGGGGCGGTATTGTGCGACTACTGCTTGTCTAGCTAGGAGATCATGATGACGTTCTCCAAAGTGGCACAATTCACCTCATTGTATGAACCAGTATCGTGCAATCTACACCAGTTAGTCATGAGCTGGAAGTCTGCGACTGGTGTAAAATGTGATGGTCTAGCACCATTTTGGTTGGTGTTTAGGTTTGGAGGTGGGCCTCCGGTGTTCGCGTTATTATTCTATTGTTGTTGGTTGGGCCTAGACCCATTGTTGAAGTTTCTTCCTCTGGCATTGTTGTTTTGTTGGCCAGAAAAAATATTTTCCCTTTGGGAATTGAAATTCTGGGGTGCATAGGACCCCGCCTTCAGTTGGCCCATGTCCATGGTCAAGGTGGACAGCATTTGCCGGAGGGATTCAACCTCGGTGGTCAACTGAGTGTTTGTGTCACAATGTGATGGCTGTTGTTGTTGTTGGCCTCCTGGGAAGGCAGCAGTATTATCCAGAGTTGAGGGTGGCAATCCTCCAGCCCCGGACGACTGAAAGAAGGGCACTCCGGATGGTTGTGTCTGAGGTTGTTGCGCTTGCTGTGGCTGATTCCAAGGGAAGACTTCCAGACCCGGCACCGCTTGGGTCTGCGATGGGTAAACGTACCATGCCTGCTGGTCTATCAAGGGTGGCAGGGGATTCATTTCTATCGAAGGGGCACCTATTTCCAGATTGGGGTTGTATCCCCTGGCATATGCGGTTTCGCCGGGGATCATGTTGAAAGGCGTACTCTGCCCAATCCCGCCTGGGGATTTGTTGAGACCACGGGATAACTCTGGGGCTAGGTTGTAGACTTTTGCCAAGGTGTCCCGGTCACCCGTGGCGGTTTTTCTCCAAAGGAGAGTGGCAATGAAAGGGTCCATCGCGTTGAGGTAGGTCTGTATGGTTACCTCCGGGGATGGAATAAAAGGGCTCGTGCATCGCTTCAGGGCGCGCTGGAACCTATGGTTGAATGCTGTAAGAGGTTCATTGGGTTCCTTCCTAATGGAGATGATCTGGCTGTGGGACCAAGCTGGGTCCACATGCATGCGAAAGGCAGTGAGGAAGGCGTCCTCCATATCCTGTCAAGTGTTTATGGAGTTGGCAGGCAGGTTAAGGTACCAGTTCAACTCACCTTACCCTAAAGACAAGGGAAACATCCGAGTCACATCTTCATGTTGGATCCGGTGTCGGTTCATGGCATCTTTGTATGCCTATAAGTGTTCTTCCATGGTCCATGAGCCTAAGTGCTCATATCAGGGGCAAATCTTCTCCGGGTGAGAGGGTAAGTCATTGATTACGCCCAGAAAAGTTCCCATTGGGGACCCGGTGTTTCTAAAATATGCAGTCATTAGGGGAACTATATGTTGGGTAGTTTGGGTACTGGTTCCCAGGACTGTCTGAGGAGTTTGAGTATTCAGAGGTATGGTAGATCCCCAGACAATAATGGCTGGTAGGATTTTCGAGGTCCATTTCTTTCGAGCAGGGGGCTCGAGTTCAACAAGCTTTCTAGGATTTGGGGTAGACCTAAGGACTCTTTCAAACCTCGCTGGGGAGAAAGATCCAATCCCACTGAAGGCTTGATGACTAAAACTATGACTTAGGGAACCTTTAGGAGGTGTAAAATTGGAATCTTGGGAGGGGGACGAGTTCATGCCCTCCTTCTAGCGCCAGTTTCTGTTGACGGGGTTTTGCTAACTGGGTCCGCCAACAGTCATAAGTTGTCACCGGGTTCCGGGGAAACCGGCCAACTCCACCTGTAAAGGTTGTCTGGGGGAAATAAATCCTTCAGGCCTTCAAGAAACTGGGTGTCGGGTCATGACGGTGCGGGGCTCGGTTGGGAGAGGTGACTCTTTTCGAGGGGGATAGCTAGTTTCTTCAACTCATTCTCTCTGGAGATTCGATAGAGTAAGGTTCTCCCTAGCGTTCTATACTTAGAAAATAAAGTGAAAAAGATCCTGCAGGGTTAGAAACGTTTCATCTAACTACAGTCATGTTGAAATGTCTAGAATATCAATAATACTCTGATAAACTACACTAAATACCGAAGAAACACATAACCATCGGCTAGCATTTTATCAGTAGCGGGAGTAAAGAGTTTGTTAATCTACTTTAACATACCAGAGTAAAAGACATAAAGGACATCAAAATATGAAATACCATTAACTCAGAAGCAGGAATGCCAATAACATCATTGCTAAGAATTCTTCCTTCTTTATTAATGTTCCTTCCAGAAAGCACTGGTGCGTGATACAATGGCGGCTCCAGGGGAGCATCTAACTATTGAGAATAGGAAAAATGGAGCATTGAGCTCTGCAACTCAAATGAGAAATTCCTTTGCTATTATCACGGACAACAAAATCATCCATTTCACCGACCCTTGGAAATGGGCCGATCTGCCTATTTATGCAGCTCTTCTAACCCTAACCCTATTTTACACCATGTCTCAATAAAATACAATATCTGGGGGCCGATACTACCTGCGCCACCCTACAAAAGACCTGGAGATGGAATAGGTCTGCCATGTCAGAAGAATAAGACAAGAATATACAGCAGAAGAATCAACCTTGAGAAGAGAGCCAGAAAGGAGAAAGGAGAAAGTAGGTCCCCCGGGGACCGAGGCTACATGCCTCATAAATGGGAAATGCGGCACCCTGTCTCTAATGTGCCAGATGTACCTCTGAATGACGCCTCGAGAAGACCACCTTGCCAGAAAACCAACTACCGATCCGACGCCTCTTGATGTGGCCAACTACCTCCTGACAGCCTTTATTAACCGCTTCTGAAAGTGACCGGTCGGCCTCGGGGACCGGGACACGGATCACTTTAAAGAATACAAAAATTTTGGATCCGGGACTCCAGGATCTGGGAACTTTCATCCCAAAAAGAATAAAGAATACCCAATACTTGAATTCTCCCAGCCCCCAGAGAAGGCTCAAGGTTTCCTATTATCGTTGAAAGCCTGGAGGAGGCGGGATATGCCATCTTCATCGATATCCTATAGGTCAGCCCTTTTGTGCTTGGCCACTTCAACTTGTTCCCCCAGGTCTGGAACATTTTCTTTGAATTCATCTGCCATCTTCATCGCGTCATGACCACTAAGTATCATGTGGGTTAATCTTGCCATTTGGGCCCCATCCATCCCCTCCGGAGATTGATACTGGGACTTCATTATTTCATCAAAACTCTCCAAAACTGAATCTTCGGGGGTACATGTATCTGTGCTAAGGGGATCAGCCCTGGAAGTCTTTATTACAAAAGACTTGTATGAATTAGAAGAATAATTTACAGTGTTTACCTTTTCTCTCAAGGGCCCTACCAGTTGCTTGGTCACCTCCAATGTGAGGTCAAGCCTGGAGTGCTGGGTTCTTACAAAATCAAATGATTCCTCACCCAGAATTCTGGATTCAGATACCATATCCTCTCCCAAGGTAAGAAGCTCTTCGAGCTCCACCTTCCATGCATGGTAAGTTTTGGCGTCACCCTCCCACTGCTCAATAAGCACTTTCGCTTGATGAATGACTTGCCAGGCCGTGTATAGATCTAGGAGGGTGGACACCAGGAAATGTCGGGTGTTTCCTATCTGCAGGGCGATCCATTCATCCACTGCCTGGGCTTTCTTTATCATCATTTGTAGGGAGTCTATGTCACTCTGCGATAATTCTTCTGAGGTGGAGGCCTTTGGAGGAGCAGTGTTGATTGGTCGAGCTAGCTCAGTAAGCAACCCCATAAGGTTTGCATTCTTTTCCTTTTTCGCTTTGAGCCTCTGGGCTTCCTTTTCATATCGGGCCTCCACTGCCCTTGCTGCCTCCTTTATAAAATCTACCTCACCTTGCTTTCCCCTTTTTCCTAGGGATACCTCTGCAACATTGTAGTCTACGGGATCTGCGGTTGCTTCATCGGCGTCTGGGGGAGGTGTCGCCACAACGGTAACTGTTTCTCCGCCCGGCCCGGTTCAAAGAGTATGAACTGTCCGGGCTTTCTTTTCCTTTGGCGGGGCTTGGGCTTGCGCCATCATTTTCGCTAAGGAGAGAGGAATCACAGGGGCAGACTGAGCCTTTCTTTTCCTGCTCTCTACCAGCCACTAAGGGGGGAGGGGTGGCCTTCCTGCCAGAATTTTTTCCCTTGATTATTCCCCGGTGTTTTGTGGGTGCGATTCCTCAGTGGCATGGACCTCATCCGTCCTCCCTGCCTTGACTTCTTCTGCAGCAACATTTTCTTCGTCAACCTCCATCTCCTCAGCCTTGTCTTCTGTACCTATTCCTTTATCTGGACTCTGGTAGGCTTCCTCAGGGATTTCTTCTTCAAGCTGCTCCTCTTGTTGCTCTTCTTCTTCTGCTAGGGCCTCTTCTTCTATCAACACCTCTTTGGGCAGTAGGGGAGGTGTTGGGCCAAGATTTAGAGTTTGGGCCGCTGTGATCACCTGCCCAAAGGTGGCTCCCGGGAGTGGCCCTTAGAACGCGGCAGCTGGGGTTATGGTTATTCTCAAAGGTTTGGTTCCCCTAGCGGATGCCATCTATTTTCTTTGCTTTAGTTGGTCCACTCCCGAAGCTTGTATTTATTGAGCCCCAGAGATAATCTCTGGTTCTGGCTCCTCTTCCACTTGCTGCTTTTGTTCCTGTGCAGGTTCTTGTTCCAAGTCTTCTTGGTTTGTAGCCTCTTGTTCTATCTCTGAGACTTCTATCTCCGCTTATGTATTGTCCCCTCACAAATTTTTAAACTCATCGGTTGCAAATACATCATCAAATTCTTCTTGCAAAGGGGGACTGGCTGGGACTTGTGCAGGCTCTGCTTCTTTTTCCAGCTCTGGGGAACTGGAAGAAAGGACCTCAACTTGTTGGGGTTGGGACGTACCTAACCCCGACTCTGCCTTAGGCCTCTTATTAAGCCTCTTCTTTCTACAGGTAATGAAAGGTGGCCCCGCATCGGCTATTGCCACCGCCTCCATGGGGTCCACCCCCGTTGCCTTCACCATTAGGGAAACCAATGACGGGGAGGAAGAGGGATGAATTGGTCTGGCCATGAGCGGGGGAGTGGCCAGCCTCGTTATTAACTGTTCCCTCATCTGCTGGGAGGCTGCCACAGATTACTTGATCTACTCCTGTATAGGGACTTCTTGCGCAGGAGGGGTCGTGTCTATCCCTTTTCCCTTATCTGCACCCTGTGAAGAAGTCCCGGCCCCTGGGGTCAATTTGGGTCCTGGCTGTGGTGTTAACTTTGGCACCGGTCGGGGAGCTTGGCGAGTACTCCCAGGGCACACCCTCTTGAAATAGGCGTGACTTCGCTCGACAACCTCCCTAGTGAAGTCTTTAATCATGGGCCCCTCCTGGGTGGCCCAATCCACTGGTGGTAGAGCCATTTTATCTATCCCCTTGGCCTTGTACTGGGGGTCGATGGTGGGGGCGGTGTTTGAGAAATCCTCTGGGAACCTCCAGAGTCTCAACAGTTGCATCATTCCAGCAGTCATCCTGACATAGTGCCGGCTTCGCACCTCCACATCATCTTGGCAATCTTCCCAGAAGTCCTCCATATGTATATGATGGGGATTTGAAGCCCGGGGCAATGCCGTTGCTATTTTCCCATGCGGATCAAAGTTCTTCCGCCCCAGATAGAATTTCTGCAAGTTATAACTTTTTAGCTCATTGTCTGCCTCTTTCGCGGCATCAAGATTGCAGCTGTAATTCTCATAGGTGATTGGGAATGGGATGTTGGGTATCTTTTTGAGGGCAAAGAGGGTATGCACCTTCATCAGCTGCCTGCAGTATTCTAATAGCACGATCTTGTCCCCACAGTGTTTGGGCAACAAGTAGGGTTTCCCGGAGAAGCCGGCGACCCTAATGTATGTGTGCTGTTGGAATTGAATATAATAATGTCCATAATTTTGGACCAAGTTCATCACCTCCGAGGATAGGCGGTATCCGGCATCTTGGGTGGGGGTAAGCAGATGGTAGTAAACGAATGATTCGTTTACCTGGTAGAAATTGGGGAAGCTGGCCTCCCATTGAATCTGTGAGAAATAGTCCCACGGTGCTTTTTGTTTCAGACCAATCCCGAGCATGCCATCTGTAAGTAGGCCATTGGAGTGGGACCTCTATTGTGCTAGGGCCCAGAAGACATAAGAAGACATATAGAACTTCTTCTTCCTGTCCAGCTGGAGGAACTGGGAGTCAACGTGATTAGAGATTATTGCGGCCCAGTCAAAGAATTCTCCCTTTGTGGAGATGCCGAGGAGGAAATAGTACATCCATTTGAAAAACTCCTGGGTGGAGGGTTGCCCAAATACCTAGGCTAATTCTATTATCCCCATTTGGATGCTCTCCTTGAATTCAGAGTGGGTGATTTCTATCTTAATTCTCTTTGGATCCCTCTTTGGGGCCTTAAGCCAGTGAGTATTCATGTACACCCGGGCAGCATCCTCCAGTTGTGTAAACTGAGCCAAGGCATCAGTCCTTGTAACCACTGTGGCTCTGTCAAATTGAGGGATTCCTAATCCCACCCAGAATGTGTCTGGGTTGAGGGATACCAGAGGACTGGGGTATCTTGTGGGTTCCGTGGCTGCAAGCATAACAGCCTGAATGGAGGAGTTATAGTTGGCCGCTAGCGTCAGGATAAGCTCTGGAGACTACACGGAGCACGGGAAGCAAGCTGCCCGGAGGATCCCAAAGCCTCTGACATTAATCGCTAATTGATCTCCAGCTTGTTGCTAGATGTGCATCACTTTTACCAAGGCCTGCATCTCTGCCCACGTTCCGACGCTAGTGTCGGTTATAAGCTTAACCTTGGACTCAATGTTTGAGCCCGTGATGACGTTGTTCTGCATGAACTTCATGGTGAGGGGCAATTTCTCCAGGGCCCTTTCCATCTTGGATTTTACAGCTGCCCTAGTGGTCGTTGAGGGAAGTTCTAGACTTTCAGGTGGGGAGGATGTGGATGCTTCAGACATGATTGATAGATGAAATCTGGGAACCTGCAAGGCAGAGCGACCATCAGAATATTTTTATCAAAATAAAATAGTTACTCTGGGGTCTGGAGATCTTACCACCGCGACGTTTGCTTTTCCTGAAAATTTAGTTTCATGCAAAGATACCCGAAAAGAAAAACACATCATAAACTTAAAATCTTTATTAAACATTCGGGTTCAGGGATCTTATCACACTAGGTGAAGACACAGGATGGATGGTGGTAAGAGACCCGAAGCCTGGGGAAATGAACGTTAGCGAGAATATGTAAAAAGCCAAGTCATCATGCCCATGTGGGCGCCACGTGCGTAGGTATTAAATGAAAGTTATGGCAATGACAGCGGATCCAACTGTCTGAACGCGCGAAAAGTGGAAGCCACTTGGCTGGAATTGATTGCGCGCATGGGATATAAATGAGGTTCTGACAGACTTCATGGAGGAGAGAGAAAAATGCCTGTTTGAAACTAGCCAAGAGTTGAGCATCAAACAGGTGGTTTTCTATCTTGAAGTGAGCTCGGAGGTGGTAAACCAGACACAGAGGTGACTCGACCAGCTCGCTTAGCCACCCAGAAGGATATACATGGAGTTGAGGGATATATACAGACTATGTACAACCATGCACACACACATATACATAGGTATAAACATATATACATACACACAACACGGAGCGACATCCGCAAAAAAAACCAGACAAGGCAGAACAAGCTATCTACAGCTATTTACACGCGAACCACCTCTGCACAGAGGGTGGACAAGCCTCTGGTAGAGAGCCAACCCACCGACAGGCGGCAAAACTAGAAAACAACAAACCAGACAAAGAAACGAAATAAAGAATTAAAACAAACAAAATAAAATGAAACAGAGGAAAACCAGAGAGGCGGAAGCAGAAAAACCAACCTGAGAACGCAGAAGGCGGAGGGAAGGGAAGATTTACCGCAGGATTTCTGCAACAACTCGAGTTGTCAATTGGTCAGAGTCACCACTCCGAAGCACTTGTACTTTCCTGAAAGTGATTGGAAATGTTCAACGATGATTACTATAAACTCTCTGCAAATGCTCTATTAATTGCTTTGAAATCGCTCTCTAATTCACTCTAAGTGCTTGAAGGTTTTAATCGTGGTAAATGTGAAAGTGACAGATAAGTTCTATTTATACCCGCGGTAAAAAGGAATCCTCCTCCTTCCAGCAATCTCCGGACAAGCAAAACCTCCAGACTCCGGGCCTGGGGATTCTTCATGATAATATCCTTAAGAACATCATGGCGGAGAATCCCAGAGTCCGGGGTCCGGTTTCCAATGAAGAACAACCTCTGGGACCGGAGTCCCGGAGATGAAAACTGAACGAACAAAACACCGCACCGGGGGAAGAAAACCCCAGAGAAAAAAAACAAAAAGGGAAAGAAAGACAAGGCAAAGCCGCAAGCAGAACAAAACAAAAAAAAAAAAGGGGGGACACAACATTTTACACACAAAATGTAGGGACGGGGATGCAGGGCATAACACACCCATTTTGGTTCGGGTGCCCAGGCCAAAATTAGCACCCATTTTAAAAAAAATGGGTGCCCACTTTGTAAAAGTATTTAATTTTTCTTTTAAACCATCTTGCAAGTCATTTTCACAACTTGCAAAACGGAATCACATTTTGTTGTAGATGGGTGCCCATTTTGAGAGCTACCACTGACCCCCTTTCGAGTCCAGGTACATATCATTGTTTTTTATTAATTTTTTCATTAAAATTGTAATATATTATTATTTTTAATTAGTTTAATGTTCAATATGTATCATGTTTACTGTTTAATGTTTAAATTTTTTAATAGGATTAAAATAAATTGTTATGTTTTGTTTTATTTTAATTTATAAATTATTGTAGAAGACAACAAAACTTTCAAAACTTATTTATTCCTAGGTAGAAAACTAAAACCTAAACCTAACCACAACTAAAATAAGAAACCCTAGGTAGAAAAATAAAACCTAAACCTAAACACAACTAAAACAAAATTGTAAACCCTAGGTATAAAACAAAAATGTAAACCTAGACACAACTGAAAACAAATTTGTAAACCCTGGGTCTAGAAAATAAACAATAAACTCTCTCTCTCTCCCTCTCTCTCTCTCAGATTGTCTAGCACATCACTTTTAATTTGAAATTGTTCATTCATTTCATTATCATTTTTGAGGGTTTCTTTCTCAATTGGTGTTTGTGCATTTACATCCACATTGTTGATCTCAATTGTCGATTTCAATTGGGGTTTGAATTTCACTTTCAATTGGGGTTTGACATTTTGTTCCTTTATCATTATGATTAACATAACTAATTTGTGGTGTTTGATGTGCAATATAATCTGTTACTCTATTTCCAGGAAGAAAATCTAAATGATTTAAAGAGTAACCTGCTAATACAAAAAGATCAAGTTCTTTATCAGAATAGGTTTCATTTGGCTGTGAAGACATACATATATCCAACACTTGATTAGAAAATGCACCTGAATTTTCTCCTATTTTATTTTCTTCTTCAACCTCTGCATCCATCATGGTTTCCTCATTCTTCTCCTCTTCTGAAATGATTGTTGAACTCGATGCTCCATGATTTTTTAGTTTTTGAATTCTTGCTCTTATTTCTCATTGTCATTTTGTCTCCTCTCTATTTTTTGCAACCTCATCAGTTGTCAGAACCTTTCTTTGCTTCTTTCTGTGTTTCTTTGATCTCATGTTTGCACCAAAATTTGAATTCAAATTAATCCCTTCTTGTCAAATCTAGAACAAGACAAAAAAAGAGAGTGTAGGTTAAAATATTCTTTCTGCTGTATCAATATGTCATAGAAATGATTGAATACTTAGCAATCATTGAGATCAGGCCCACAGTCTTTTTTTGTCTCCAACGGCTCGTTTAGAAACGGGCACCTGTTATTTAAATAGAAATGGGCACCCATTTATAAAATAGGTGCCCATTTCTAAAAATTAGGAGTGGGAACCGTACCTTCTCCCTAGTTTTTGGTTCAGGACAGGCTTGGTCCCACCAAGCCTATGCTTGACTTTGCAAAAATATGGCTAATGCATTGATATATAAAATTTGCATTTTGTCGTAATTTTTAGAGGTCTTTCGGAATGAATTTTTTGATGAAACAAAAACCCATTTCAATTCATATTGAATAGATTATAAAAATATAAATTTTGTAGTGATATGACCTTTTAAAGTATTTTTAAAATATTTATTATGCCAAAGTGGTACCTAAAGTTGAAATAGTAAGGTTAACTAAAATTTTAATAACCTTTTTGATTTTATGTTTTTGGAAAAATGAATTATATGACATCAATCTACATAGAGTTTCCCTCAAAATTTTAAAAAAAAAATTCAAAAAAAATTGAAATTTTCATCAAATTATGGTGGTCATACACCAGAGGTTTCAAAAATGTACTTTATAGTCAATTTAAAATTAATATAAAAAAAAATACAACAAAAAAAAGCAAAAATATTCTCATCAATCTTTGATATTTTAGGTACCTTTCCCCAGAAGGATTTACAAAAATTCATTTATTTACTTCAAAATAGGGTGGTTGTACACATGTGTGGTATGGTCTTGAAACAAGCATTTTGAAAAAAGGGTTTTTAAAAATGCCTACTAAAATGTATTTTCTACCATGTGGGTATTCAAAAAAATTACATATTTGTAAACTAAACTCTAAGCAGTACATTTTCTATTAGGTATTTTTCTAAGATTCAATCTCTAAGTGCCTTAAATTTTGACATCAATTGACAAAAAATATGAAAAACAGGAAAAACACTTCCACTTTTGGCCCAAAAAGTGGACTCAACTTCTTGCTGGCACCCGTTTATGCATGAATACATAGATTTGGAATTATCACGCATACATTTTGGTAGTCTTGGTGGGACCCCATTCCTAAAATCCAATGATTTTTGACATTTTTAACAAGTTTTTCACCATACATAGTTTGGAGTCTCGCATCAACGTCTGCGTTTAAAGCAGTGTTGTCTCTGCTGATCGGTGTCTCCAATCTTCTCATTGTCATCTCCACTCTAGGAATTTTTTTACCTCCACTATCTTTAAAAATTGATTTTAAATGATTTTATATGGGTTTTAAATAATTGAACATTCAATTTTTTTATCAAAGATAGGTTTTTACAAAACTAAATGTTGTTAAAATTTTGATTTTTCTAAGCACAAGTTACATTGTCATCTCCGCAGATTGTCTTCTACGTAGATCTGTTGACTTTGGCATGTTGCATGTTTGTCATGGATGTCAAAAGGTATGTTTATTAGATTTATTTCAAAGTGTTTGTCTCATTATGGTGATAATCAAATGACTATGCAAGAACGAGTGTGATACTTGTAGCCAAGTCATTTGGTGTATACATGACAATGAATATGTAATGTTGATGAAGTTTGGTAGATGATGTTGCAGTATGATATGTTTACGCAAGTGTGTTGTTAATATGAAGTTAATCAAAATTTGTCACTAGAATTAAAGTTCTTAAAAACTGCTTTCTAGAGGTATTTATTCTTAAAAGGATTTGTCACCAATATTATGATATCATTGTGACAAAAAAATGTAACTTAAGTATGAGTATGAAATATCCTCAATATGATTGAGAAATTAAGACTTGTTGCAGTCAATAGATGATCATCAAGTTACATTTAAGACTTCATATCATATTCTCTTAGCGGCATAATATAGATATATTGATTAAAGATGAATCAAGAGAATATTATGTAAGTTTCTAGTCTCTGGTATTGTGGTGACACGAACAGAGTTCACAATGACAGAAATTTGGATTGCATTAAAAAGTCTTGAGTTCTATCTAAATTTATGATAAGAGAATAACAATGTGATCACAAGAACACAATAGAACAATAGTGAAAATAAATAATCTTGACTTTTTTATAGTCTATTATAAGAACAGATTAATAGTATGTGGCAACAGGAAGATTAAACACAATCTTGACTTATGTACAATTTGTGACAGGAACACATTAAAAATATGTGACGACAACAAGGAAAGGTTGCAGCAATATAATGCAAGTAAAGATTATCTTCTGTCGCTTGGATGACAGGAAGTAGACAATACTATGAAAGGATAAGTAACTGAACTAAAGAATCTCATTTGTTGATAGTTCACTGAGGAAAATGAAGGTTCTTATTGCTATGACAAATGTTAAACATTTTTTAATCATAGACTTTCAAAAACATGATCTAATTTATTTTTCATGAGTCATGTCTCATGGATTTTATGACTAGTTTAAATTATAATGGTTAGAATGGACTTGACAGTTTGGTCTTTAAACAGTTATGTGTTTAACAATAATTATTCTTCTTTGAACAACAGTTTGATCGAGTAATGAAAGTATTGGTGAGAGAGAATATGAAGAAAATTTGGTGAGTGTGGTTATGAATTAATGTAATGTAATACAGTGTTTGAAGATGGGGAAGAATGATTAAAACTATGGAGACTACAAGTACACAGAGTACATGGAACACATGAATACAAGGCATGCATAAAAGAAATCGGTTACTGCTGCAAATGGTGATATAATAATTCATTTTGAGAAATGAAATATCTAAAGCAGTGATGGTAAAAATGACAATCAGATTATACTCTTAATGTTTCTTCTGAACTTACCTTGAAATGATGAATAAGCCTAACTATGTTTAAAGGTTTGACATTTATTTATAACAGTAAAACGGGTTTATGTTGTAAGTGAAATTTTGAATGTGTGGCTGAATATAATAGAGAATGAAGACTTGATCACTAAGAGTGTAAAGTTTTGAATGATAAATGGTGTTCTGGTGTGCATACATGTGACTTTTGGTGTAGGGAAGAATGGTATGAATGTATATGACATAATTATGTCAAGCTTGTAAGTGGAAGATGGAAAGAGATGGGTTTTTATTGTCATGTGTATGTATTAGTTTACAAAATATTTTTGATAGGGTCTTGGTTGTAGGTTGTTTGAGAGGGAAGATGATTGACTTTGAGATTGAAAATGTATAATTATTTATTAATGTCATACTTATAGATGATGTGTTGGCATGTTTATCATTTATTGATGAAGATAAGAAGAAAAGAGGTAACACTAAGGTTTTTTAGTGGTTGATGTATTATCTTGATTATTATTCTTGAAGAGAGCATATTGTAAAGGGGACAGTTGTGAAATGGAGACAAGATCTCTATGGTAGTAATTTGTATCAATTGGTATGCATATAAAGAAAAAAAGTAACCCTCTGATATAATATTCTGGGATTTTACACAGGTATTGGTTCTCCTTGGAATGAATGTTCCTAAAATTAGTAAGGTGTAGGTGCTCCTTCGAATGGATGTTCCTATAATTGTAAGGGGTTAGTGCTCCTAGAGTGGATGCTCTAAATTTTGGCTAGTGAGGCCCAAATGTATGCTATGTGAGGCATCATTTTTCTAGTGAGGCATAATAAAAAAGGATTCATAAAAGTCATTTTTTACTCTTAGGGGTTTTCCACTATAAAATATTGTGTCAAGTATCTAAATGTGCATATTCTTTGTTGTTTATGATATCTTATATATGTTGCACATATATCTAATGTTGTTGATGTTATCATGTGTTTTTATGCCTATGTTAATGACTTAAAGTTAAAGTTTTGAATGGTTAAAATATCTTCTTGTTTTATAGATCACTGATTCAACCCCCCCTCCCACCACTCTTAGTGATAATAGTATTCTGACAAGATCATCATCTGTGCTTCTGGGATCAGTGTCTTTGTGGGGCAGGTATAGGTAGTAAAACATGTGAATTTTTTTAGTTTTCTACTATTTTTTTATAGTTGACCTCATAACCGACATCTTTGCCAACCAACGTCTACATTGCTCAACTTTTGTGCCTATTCGGTGTCTCCGCTCTGTAGCAGTTTGATTAAATTTTCATTTTATTTTCCTAACACTAACACTAGTGGTGCAACTCTTATCGATTGTCCAATACTAAAACAAACAAGGCTACTAACAATTTATAGGTTTCCTTAGAGGTTTTATGATTTGATTGAATATTTCTTGGAATGCATGTCTAAGGAATCAACCCCTTTCTTGGAATTTATGTTTTCATGCTTTGAAGGAATGAAAACATGAATGCTTTAATCATCTTTAAATTCTTTATGAGAGTGTCTTGTGTTAGATTAGTTGTAAATTTGTTTCTCTAATTAGGTTTTAATTTGGAATTAATAAATTTCATTGCATTCTTTGACGTGCTTTTCAGTAGAGGCACTCCCTTAAATATTTTCACTCTTTGTTTAGATTTAGAATACCTTTAATTTACATAATGAAAAGATAGAATATGTCGTATCCTCTCTCCTCACCTTCATAGATCTTGGGTGTAAGAGAAATCAAGTTTTGTCTTTGCCTCTAGAGAGGCGTGTTTGGAGGGAAGGGCTCCCCTTCAAAGAATGACCTCAAATCAATAAATACCTCGACCATTATATTAAAAATACTGAGTAAAATCATTTCTTATCACATCAAGGTTAGGCGAGGAATGTTGATGGTAGTCTGGATTGGGTGAATAGTGCCTGAGTATCCATCATGGTCAAAAAGAGAATTAAGTGTCTCACACACATACAAACCATTTGGGGGGACACCATAGACCTAACTAGAAAATGTTAATTTAGAAGCCCACCCTTTTATCCTTGGTTTAACACTTTTAATGCAAGAGGATTATGGCATCCTTTGAAGTTACTCACCATATTTATACCCCAAGACATGAGGTGTGAAGGATTTTGGATTTCATCAATGGAAGTCGAGAAAGCCCCCATAAGGAAATCCCCTATTCACCCACTCATTGAATGCCCTATTAAGTGCATTATTTTTCATTCATCTCCACATCAACTTACCTCTTAGATTGAGAGGGACACATTGTATGCAGTTCCAATATATCAAGATTGGAGATTTCTCCTGTGGGCTTACAAGTGTTAAATTGTAGTCATTTCCTTACATAGAGAGTGCTTGCTCAATGTTTATACTCGTGTAAATGATTTTTGACAAAAAAAAAATTGAAGGATAAACATTGGCATTTTTCAAGTTTCTATATGCTGGGATTGTTCTTGCCACAAAATAAATTCAACCAACCAATCAAACAAATAGCCAAACTTGGTCAAACACTAAAAATCTTAAATTTTTGTCTTTTCTCTAGATCGGCATCTGTGCAGATCCACATTTGCACACATCAGCATCTGCACTGAGTAGACATGCTTCTTTTCCTCTCTAGAAGTTAAATAAAATACCTTGTCAGCCAGTAGATTTGCCTACAACAACGTCTCCACCTGTAGTTTTTCATCTCTGTAGATCGGCGTCTCTTACTGCAACCAGTGTCTCCATGTAAAAAATAGTGAGTTGATAGCCTTTGCTAACATTCGTCATTTTGACCCTCCTAAAGTGTTGTCAAGTTATTTTCCCAAATTTGGTCCCCTATAGTCCAAAATTGCATTTTTCTATGACTCATGTCAGATTTAGTGAAGCATAAGAAGGCTAAAATGTAACCATCACTTTCCTATAAAGAGAAGACTTGACAACTGATCAAACCATTATTAAAAATCAATGTGTTATGAAAGTAACCCAAATTTGTGCCCAAGAACTTGAATGGTATGAAATGATGCAATTCAAAAACAAATTCACAAACTTACTCATCAAATTCCAATTGAACCGTGACTTCATTGCTCCTATAAGAGAGACCTACGATCAACAAAACTAGACCTTTCTCACTTAATCAATCCTCCATCCTTCTAATCTTCCATAAATTACCAAATATTTCCAATTTTTATTTAGGAGCACCATTATTCCCTTTGAAATTACAACCTAGTTGTCTTGATTGACCCACATCTTAACCATAGTCAAGACAAATTTAATCAAATCAAGTCTTCACACCTTCATCAAGACCCCATCAATATTTGGGTTGAATATTTATTTAATTGACTTTAAGATCCTCATCCTTAGCAACAATCATATTGGAAATAATAGGTGCTGAGAGGGGGTTGAATCAATAATAATAAAGCTTTTAGACTTTTACTTATACCTTTGAATAGTTGCAAAAGGAACTTCCAAACTATGAAGCATATAACTATAACTTTAAAGTAAAAGTGTAATGAATGAAATGACAACACATACACACACATAAAACTCAAATTTTTATCATGGAAACCCTGGGTAGAGGGATTAACCACAGTGGGGATGGAACCCATAATCTTCTCACTGCAATAGAAAAGAGTGCTATATTAGGAGCTTACAATGTGTCACTTTCTAGGTGACTCACCCTATTAGGAGTGACTGATACCTTGTTATAAGTATCTAAAGTCCTATTATATACTACGTTTTCTTAGGATTTAATCCCACTATTATAGTGTTCACCCAGTTAGGGGATTTACAATGAAGTCTTGCTAGAGACTACCTTGTTAAGGGATTTTAACTTGTTGAAACTATTAGGAATACAACAATAAAATTTGACCTGTGATATGCACTCCTAAATGCTAATCAAATCCTTAGATTCTTTGTTCTTATTTTGAACCTGATCCTGAATCTTTTCTAAAATTGGCTCTTCAAACGATGTTCAAGATCTTACTTTTCAAGAACACTTCAATTGTTCTTCAACAACATAACTATATCATCAGCTATCATCTTATAGCCTTTTAACTTCAACTATAAACCTAGTCAGGGTTTCTGTTTCCCTCCAAAATATATATTTCAATCATAACTAACTCGTAGAAACATTAAATCCTTACAGCAT
Organism: Thuja plicata; assembly: GCA_018584345.1. Classification (NCBI taxonomy): domain Eukaryota; kingdom Viridiplantae; phylum Streptophyta; class Pinopsida; order Cupressales; family Cupressaceae; genus Thuja; species Thuja plicata. The sequence goes on along the minus strand of MU227936.1, from coordinate 3,628,266 downwards.
CGTCCATAAAAAACTTTGAGTTTTTATCTCCAATGTGAAATATTCCTTCAATATTATTGGTGAAAATATACCTTGGATTCATACATAAATCTATGCACAACTACCTAAGAATTAACTTACTCAACTCTTTAAATAATGTACTATATTTTTTCATGTTGTCCAGATTCATTGAATCATCCACTGTCATAATAGATTTAGCCAATTGATCAAAAATGTTCAATAACCTTTAGTGTTACTTGTACACTAAATTGACCGATTGGTGGTATCTTCACTTATGCCTATACCGGTGTAACCTAAGTGGCACGGTTACAAATCATAGTATACTTTTTGTCTTTATACCTTCCAATGTACTGATATAAAACTTGTCTTCCTTAACCGATTTGTCCTTCACCTTTTATCCTATTCATCGGTTACCTTTCTGACTTAACTTCTCTTTACTGATTGGTTATTGCTACGTATCAGTTGGTATAAATTCATTTACTTACACAAAAATTTCTTACCTATGTAATGGTTTTCCAACAATGACAACCATACTCTATAAGATCATCATCACTGCCATCTATCAACATTCTGATATTAACATTCTCCCCCTTTGGCATTGATGAAAAAAAATTGTTCAAAACTTCAAAATTTTAGAACCTATACTCCATGTCTAATTGAATACTCCCCTAAATTTGTAACTCCCTTTTTGTACCATAGACTACATATTTTGTATACTCTCTCCCTTTTTGATCTACTATATACTCCCCCTTTTTTGACAATAATGCCAAAAAATATGATAAAAAATGTATGTACAAGGGTGTGCATACCTTACACTTTGTCAAATACAGTCTTGAAATGTACCTTTGCAGTGGCAAGTGAATTCTCCCATGACTCTTTTAGTGGTTTCAGGGAAATGTGATAATCATTTAAGCCTGAAGAAAGATCCTACATATTATCAATTGTATTCATGTCTAGAGTACCTATTAGTACTTCAACTTTCTTAAGATATGCTTGAATAATGTCCATGCGTGGAGTCAGAAATCCTTGTAATTCCAGCAATGTCATGCTTATCTTTTCCTCTTCTTCCTTGAGTTTCATTTCCTTGTGTGTCAATGCTTTCAACTTTGCAGTATGATCCATCGTGGAACTGTTTAATAGGTCTAGCTGATTTACAAGTGTAGTCAATTTAGTTTCCAACTCTTCCTTCTTTGTCTTAATATTTGTAGTGAAGTTGGTCATAATATAAATCTTATTGAATATTTTTCAAAATTCAAGTAATGATTCCTTGATTTCCTTAACCAATTCAAACACTGAAACTTTCTCAAGTGCAATATTCTGCAGTAGTTTCTCCATCATCTCCTTTTCCAATCTCTTCTATGTTCTCTTAATCATTTCCTCTACCATGTCATGATCTAGACTGGTAAATTGCATCAACTAAGGTTTTGAGTTGATCAATCATAGATCCTTCTTCATCAAGTTCTACATCAAGAACTAGATCCTCAAGTATAGCAACTGCTTTGCTTAGTATTTTCTTCTTGAACTTCTTATTTAATTTGTTCTTTTCATCCTTTTCTGCTAGCTTCTTTGAAAATATTATTTGATCTTTTGGATTTAAATTATTAACATCCTTCTTCAAAATAGAAAATTCTAGATTATCTTCTTCTTCATCGAGTACTTCTTCATCTTCTTTTATTCTCTTCCTTTTCTTCTTCTCACCGATATCCTCCATGTTAGTTTGTGATTCACTAGGGGTGTTATCCTTTGGTGTCTCAACTCCATCTTTATTGTTTTTCTCACTTGTACTAGTGTTAGTTGTTTCCTTGTCTGTCTCTTTGTTTTGTTCTTGGTCATGTTGTTTCTCATCTTGTTTTTCTTGAGTAGCTTCACCTTGTTCTGTATCCTTTACCTGTTCTGTTGTGTCATTTGGTTGATCTGTGGTCTCAGTTACCTAATCTATTTTCTTTCTCTTTTCTATCTTATCGACCTTTTTTTTCTTCTATATCAACTATATCATCATTGATCTCAAAAGGATTTACATCAAGTGGAGACTAAAGTGGTATATCTTTAGCTTCATCTCCAAACATAGGAGAGTTGGGATTTTAAGTGATATGATCAACCATAACATCATCAAATGAATATTTTTTTAGGTCTATATGAGTAACCATATTTGGAATTCTACCTAACACATCTCTTATTAACTATTTCAAAGTAAAAGTGCCAAATGTATCACCCCAAAATTGGCATCTTGCAACCCTAACATTTTTTGTTGAATTTGCCATTCTTCTAAATCATCAAAGTCCTATTGTACTAGGAAATTCTGAGTTTTGACTGACTCTACTCGACCTAAGTGTCAAATGTAGAAAATCCTAAATCTCCATTAATCATACATTATATTTAATTCCTAAATATCTATTGGCTAAATAAACCTTATAATCAAATTAATTTAATTATAAAGTCCTAGCACTTTAATTAAATTAAATTCACCCTCTTTAGCTAAGACACATAAAAAAGGATTAAATAATATTTAATTATTAAATAAATATCCCCATTTCAATAATTGAATTTAATTATTCAGATAATTGAGAAAAATAGATTTATGAGGTCATATTCTATTTATTTAATTAAATATTCTCTTCAGTTCAAAAATAGAAGTTTTGAATTAACTGTGCTTTAAAGAGAAAGAAAATAGTTAAATCATAAATAAAACAGTTAAGTCAAAAGAGAAAAGAATTAAATCAAAGGAGGAAAAAAGTTAAAGCAAAGGGAAAACAATTTATTGTATTCTTTTAAAGAAAGCTTTCTATTTTAAACTAGCTTTTCTATCTGTTTTATTTCAAAAAGGAAAGTTTCTATTCTAAACAACCTCTGAATCTATAAAAGAACTCCCATTCCTCATTCAGAACCCTTCCTGAATTTCTAGTCATATGCATTGTTAGAATACTAAATTGTTGCTACATTCTTAGTTCATAATCTCATATAGAATAATCTCATTTTGCAATAGATTAGTTTCAATTTCTAGAATAATCTCACTGAAATCATGGCATAGTTTTAATCTCATTTCTAGTTTAAATGGATCATTTAGATTAATCTTGCATATTTCATTTCTAGATTAATCATTGCATTGCATTCATGGAAGCATAAATCCTTCATTCTAGATTGGTCTATGGTTGTGAGACTCTTATTTTGAGATCTATTTTGAAACCCCATATGTATAGAAGGCAACAGGTCGAATCATACAGATAGGAAAGATGAATAATCTCATATTCATTCTTGTGTGTATTTGATGAATAAGGACTATGTTGAAGTGTATGGTTGATTAACAAGGCCAAATTTACCACATACATTTCTGGCGCCCATCGTGGGGCTCGAGGTAATTTGTTCTGGCCCCATTTCATTACACTTTTTTTTTATTTTTCTGTATTCTATCCGTACTTCTGTACTTCTTTATTTTAATATCGCGTGAACTTTCACAGTGTCTCGCGCGAACTTTCTAGTTCTTCACGAGACCTTCTGCACTTCTTCGCGTGAACTGTGATGAATCATCATGCAAAATTCCACTCTAGAGCTTTTATTTGATATTTCTTGTCTCAATTTTCTAACCATCTGTTGTTCCCTGACATCTATGTTTCTCTAATTTTATCTTCTAGAACAACTTAATAGTGGTTTGCAGGACGCTGAGATAAAGAAAACAATCATAAAATTCTAACGTGTTTATTGTAGGACGCTGAAATGAAGAAAATCATTACAAAATAGTAATGTGTTTATTGTAGGATGTTTGTCGAAGACCTTGCATATTTTTACAAATTCTCATGTCTATTTTTAGTAGTTAGAACACACTTTGGTTGGTGCTTAAAATGAATCATTGTCTTGTGTGATTGAAGTGTTTTCTAGATTGTAATTCCAAGAACTACATGAACGTATCCTCTCCACTCGCCTCTATGGATCTTGGGTGTAAGATAAATTCATGTGATTCTTCTAGAGTGGCTACCTCCCGAGAGCTTTAGCAAAGCTGGTGAGAGTGGATGCCCAACCGGTAACAGGCTAAAGCCAAGAACTTCTAAACTGGTATACAAAAAATGCTATTGTGATTAATGTCACAATAGATAGGTTTGAATTAGTTGTGGCAACCAAAATATCCTCTAGTACCCTACTGGTGCGTTAAAGTCCCAACATCGTTAAGGTGAAAGCCTTGCTTTGAAAGCATTGGGAGAGCCCCCTTAATTAGGAAAATGACTTGATCACAACCACCTGAACAGATGTCCTTACTACAAACTATTATTCTAGTTTCCAAAAAACCTCTATCTGTTGGTGCGGAATGTCAAAGACCGACTAAGATGCCCCACACTCTTACGGCTCTTAGTAGAGACAACAGCCCTTTGGGAAGCAATTTCTTTGGGGTTTGAAGCTTGGTGTGCCTGAGAAGTGAGTGCACATGTAAGGAGGAGCCTGTGCCTCCAAGCTTCTAAGTTGTCTGGTAAGAGTAGGCATAGTTGAACTTTGGTTCAAGTGGGGATTCAACAGATACTATCCTGGCTATCCTAGGATTGTGGTGTTTCTATTTTGGTACTACAAACATTTTGTTTAATGTGTTTTGTGTGGGTGTATCATTTGAACAATCAAAACGATCGTCAAAACACACAAACTGTGAAACTTGAAGATGTCCAAAACAATCTATAACTCAAACTATCTATCAAAAAACAACATGATTTTATCTCGGGAAATACAATCTGGTCTTAACTGTCTGATTATGTGGACTTTCATTTGTCAAAATTGCATAGTTTCACGCAACATTCTTCCAATCTTCACATCGTTATCTAAGAATCTTTGTGTGATAGGCTGGCAATCATCACACAATATTTCACAATCTTGCTGTCATTCTATTCACATATTTTTTCACCAGTTTGGCATTATTCTTCGCGTGGGACTGCATAGTTTCGCACGAGAATGCACTTCTTCGCGTGAGTCTGAAGCTTTTTTTCAAAATAGCAAGCTAATTCCCATCTATCAAGCGTACTTCTATAAAATCTAGTCTCTAATCTAGGTCTGTTTATCTGCCTTCTATCTTCACACAGTCAAAAACTTGGTTTCTTGGGTTGAGGACTGTGTGATTCTTTCTTAAATTGCTCTCATCTCATATCTTTTGGTTTATTTCTACTATGTTGTCATGCCTTGTGTCACAATAGTCATCTCTTAGATTTTCTAGCCTCATCTCCGATGATTTGCACCAAGGATACTTCACGCTTTGGCACTTTCTATGCATTTACTTTGAGACAGTTTAAAGTTTGGTCCTAGTACACATCCCTTGTTCAATCTTTGTCTATGACTATCACAACTCGAAGTGGGAAAACATTTCCTTCAATCAATCAAGATGAATCTGTGCTTTCCACACCATTGTCAGCTACATCTAGTGAGGAATCATCTCATTCTCCCTCTCTGGTACTTTGACCTTACATTAAACGGTCATTTCCTATGGATTTTAGTCAGGTTCGAAACCCTTTGTTCCAAGAGGACCTAAATTTTGAGAACATTCAAACTTTTCATACCAAGTCTTTACACATTGAACGCTTGCATTCTAGCAAAATGGCAGATCATAGTTCACTTGGTGGACCCAGTTTCAACTAGACTGAAAACCCTCCTCTTCAAGAAGAGAAGGAGATAACCCAAGGGGATATCTTAGATGCTCACAATAATAAAAATGTCATGAGATTAATGAAATTCATAATGAAAGAAGAGAAGTAGAAATACCTTCTCGAATTGGCTATTCAAGGGGCCAAATTACCCTCTGATTACAAGATAGAGACACTTGTTGAGAAAGAGGAAGAAACTTAAAATTCCCGCTTGTAAAAGAAAATGCAAGGCATGCAAGAAGAACTCCTTCAACTCATGAAGGAGAAAGACAAACCTACCACTCAATTCATGCTGGAAAGCATCTATCCTTTCCCATTTGACTAGAGTCTATGCATGCCTCCTTTTCCCAAAGGAGTTGAACTTCCCAAATATGATAAATACTTGGGTACATCTGACCCCAGGATCATTTGAGAGAGTTTGGTACTCTCTCTATGAATTTTATACATGATACAACCTATCTCATGTGTCTCTTCCCACATAGTTTTGGAGGGTCAGCTATGGAGTGGTTCTCTAGACTACCAACTATCATCAAAACTTTTGACAAAATTGCCAATTTATTTCTACAACACTATTCTCACAACATCCAATATTCGGTTCATATCCGAGATCTTTGCAACTTGAAACAAAATAATGGGGAATCCTTCTTGACATTTCTCCAAAGATGGAGACAACTTTATACATGATATTCTCACAAGACACCCGAATCCAAAAAGTTGGACATATTTCTCGACAATCTTCTCCCCAACTTTGGATATCAAGTATAGCTGCAAGGTCCTCTAACATTTGATGACATGATTAAGTAAGCTATGAGAATCAAGACATTTATGATTAGGAGAGGAGAATTGACCTTACAAAAGGAAAATAAACAAGGGTCTTCCTCCTCAAGCAAAGATAAACCCAAATTTCCCAACAAGAACCAAAATGTTGTGAATGATGGAGTTGTAGACAATGTGACTCCCAAGCCTTCCAAGGCTGCCTTTAATCTCACTACCATAATGTAAGTATCCAAAGCCATTGAATAGGCTACGAAAGATTCCAAACTGAGTACTTCATGATTTTCTGGATCTAAACCTTGGGCTCCTAGACCCAAGTGTGAGTTCACTCCTTTAGGAGAACCTCTTGATGTGGTTTACAAGACTCTCTTGGACAACCATTTACTCACTCCACTGGATAATTCACAACATTATGATCTACAACCAAGACACTCTTGGTGGAATGAATCCGCATATTGTAATTTTCACCAAAACAAAGGTCATAAAATGGATACTTGTCTTAAATTGTGGCATAAAATCCAAGATCTCATCGATAGTGAGGTTATTCCTATGGGAGGTCACAACCAGAATTATGATCACCAAGATTTCAAAGACCCGTTTCCTCCTCATGGTAAAGGTGAATCATCTAAAGGCAAAAATACTGATGCCGAGGTCAATTATACATACACCAATAATGATAATATCATTAATATGGTTGAACCTGTTGATACTGAATACTGTAACATCATCATTCTCAAGGGAAGGGAAGATAATTCCAAGCCCAAAACACCTTTCCTCTTGCAAGGGTATATGCCTCAGTCTGCTGAACAAGAATAGCCTCAGGTTAGTGCTAATTTTGTTACTCGATCTCATGCTAAGATCATCCTCAAAGGCCCTGAGCCTTCTATGTCTACATCAACTCAACATTCAGACAAAGCTAATGTTGGCTCTGCCAATAAGAATCCAAAATTGGGTTCCTCATCTAATGCTTCCAATTACAGCAATCTCGATCAATTGCAACGTACTAATGCCCAGATCACTATTTTTGAGCTGCTAAAAATCTCCCCTGCTAATAGGGAAATCCTAGACAAAGCCCTCACTGAGGAAAATGTCCCAAAAGATCTTGATCTCGACCAGTTTCAATCCATGGTAATTCACTTGACCTCCTCCCATTACTTGTCTTTCTCTGAGGAAGATGACCATTCTTTGAGTCACTCACATAATAACCTTCTGCACATTGAAGTCATGATTGGTTTGAAGCATGTTCTCCATTTTCTCATAGATAATGGCGTTGGCCTCAATATTTGCTTTGCTAGCTTCCTTACTGAGTTAGGCTATGGTGAAGACTGCATTGATGCCCACAAAAAGATTACTATTAATGCCTATGATGAAGAAGAACACAAATCTAAGGGGCTAGTTGTGTTTCCAATTAGAGTTGGCCCTGTTGAACGAGATGTTACCTGTCAAGTGCTTGACATTCCTTTGGCATACAATATTCTGTTAGGAAGGACATGGATCCAAAAAATGCAGCATGTCCCTTCAATATACCATCAGTGCATTAAGTTCCCATTCCAAGGATCTGAAGTGACTATACCTGCTAATACACGCTATGATTGCAATGCCCTCACAAAATTTGCTAAAATCTTTGTGCCTACCAACAGAGAATCTATTGAGCTCCTTGAGACTAAATTAAAAGAAATGGAAAAGAGCTTGACACTCAAATAAAGTGACATGGGAGGATATCAGATTGAATCTGTGCTGTCTATTACATCTCTGCCTTTGTCTCCACATTCTTTTGGGAAACCTTTTGAGAGCACTAAACCTTCTACAGTTCCTCCTCCAACAAAGTATGGTGGTACCTTTGTACAAGCCACCGTACCATTAGAAGAAGAAGCTGAAAATAGAGCTACCAGAGCTTGGATCTATAAAGGAGAAGACACTTCTGAACAAACTACTCCACCTTATGACATAAAGCCTGAGCAATATGGCAAAGGTCTATCTATTATGCAATGTTTTGGCTACAAAGGAAATGGTCCCATAGGTGTGAATCATAAGGGATTGATTGCACCACTTGAAGCTATTGGTCATAGAACACGTGACTCTACAGGTATAGGCTTCAAGAAACTCACATTTCAACTAGGGATAAACAAGTTTGTACCTCAAGAAGATAAACAACCAATACCTGAAGAAACATCTAAAACTGAAGAATCTGAAGACAGTTCTGAGGAGGATAGTTTTTCTTGTCCTATTCCTCTAGACCTAGCAGCATTCTTTGCTAAGCCAGATGACTGTATACCGCATGTCAGTACAATAGAAACTGACAGTGATTATGATGACACCACCTCACTTTCTCCATTAACCTATGAGGAGTGGAAAGAAATACAAACTATAAATCTAGGTCATCAGGTGATTTATACATACCACCACACTTTCAAGAAAAGTTTAAAAAAGAATCCCAGTCACTTCTCACTACACAAGAAGAAGATGAGGCTACAAACACTAATGAGGTGCCTAGGTCAAAAGGTTCTCATCTAACCATAGCAGAGGTTCTCAGTAGAAATCATCCCAACTGGGGACAAAGGGTTGATTTCACTCACGTTCTTGACATGACACCTAATGATGAAATAGACTCTCATGAATATGAGTTTGACAACTTGTCATATGCCACCTTTGATAGAGATACAGATATAGTTCACACATATGAAAACCTCCTTGAAGTAGGTGAGGGGTCTAGTGTAAGGTCAAACAAGTCTGACTCCATAGATGTTAACGTGTTGTCTACTACAGTCACTAGGAATCAAAGTAATTTGACTATACCTCTGGATGAGATCCCTTTAGGTCTTGACTTTCTTGTCCATGCTTTTGATGATTATACCATGAACGCACTTGAACCCATCACTTCACCATCCTGAGCTTATAGACTGGAACTCTACCTCCCCATCTAATGAAGTCCTTACGTTCTAGAATGATTACACTCTTTCCTATTACCTCCACCCTGTTGAACCTATAATGTACTCCACTAGCAAAAAAAGTGTCAACATGACTAAGGCTGATATCAAGTATCTTAGTCACAAAATCAAAAGAAGAAAAAATAGGCGCTCTGATGGTGAAAACCACATTGTGGCAGTATCAGAGCCTAAAAAAGTCAAAATAAAGGACATATCAAAGGGTGAAAACCTCTCTAAGGCACCCAAGGATGAGATACTTGATGCACTTCTGAGTCATTTCTAGGAATGATCATCTGTGCTTATTAAACCAACTCAACCAATCAACTTGGGTACAGAAGCTGAACCTCAGATCATTCACTTGGCACAATCACTATCTGAGGAAAAAAGAGAGGAATTCACTACATTCTTCTGGAGTAAAAAGATAAAATTTGCATGGAAATATTCAGACATGCCAGGATTAGACCCTAATCTAATCATGCACCATTTTCCCATTACACCAGACATCAAGCTCGTCAAGAAAAATCTTTGAAAAATGCATCCACATGTGGGTCTACTTGTCAAAGTTGAATTGGGGAAACTTCTTCAGACATTATTTATCAGAGTAATTGACTATACAGAATGGATCTCTAACATTGTTCCAGTATCAAAACATGATAAATCTATCCGAGTCTACACATACTTTAGAGACTTGGATCTAGCATGTCCTAAGGATGAATTTCCATTGCCTAATATTGATATGGTTGTAGATATGATAGCAGGGTATGAAATGTACTCACTAATGGATGGTTTCTCTGGCTATAACTAGATAAAGATTGTGCTAGAGGACCAAGAGAAAACTGCTTTCAGATGTGCATGGGGCACTTTCTATTGGAATGTCATGCCTTTTGGGCTCATAAATGCCAGTGCTACATATCAGAGAGCTGTCACCACCATATTTCATGACATGATGCATAAAACAATGGAAGATTATGTTGATGACACTCTAGCTAAGAGCATGCACCAAGAGAAACATCTTTTAGATCTATGTCCTATATATACTAGATCGCATAGAATAGTTAAGTCTGAGGCTTAATCCTAAGAAATGTGCATTTGGCATAACATCTGGAAAATTGCTTGGTTATATCATCTCTACCAAAGGCATCGAAGTGGATCCTACGAAAGTACAAGCTATCATGGAAATTCCACCACCAAAGAATATCAGACAAATGAGAGGACTTCAAGGCCGACTATAGTCTATCCAACGTTTCATCTCACAACTGGTAGACAAGTCACAACTATTCACCAAGACTTTACACAAGGGTGTGACTTACCAATGGAGCAAATAATGTGATGAGGGGTTCCAACAAATTAAATAGTATCTTGCGAACCCGCCAATCTTGATGCCTCCTATTCATGGGAAGCCGCTTATACTTTACATCTCAGCTACAAATACATCATTGGGTATCCTATTAGCTCAAGAGGATCATCACAACAAAGAAAGGGCTATCTATTACATTAGTAGAACTTTGGTCTCATATGAAATAAAATATTCTGCTATAGAGAAGGCTTTCCTTGCAGTAGTATTTTCTTCGCAAAAAATGTGGCACTATATGCTGGCTCACACTACATGCCTTATTGCTAAAATTGATCCTCTAAAATATTTTCTCAGTAAAGCTACCCTCACGGGTAGACTAGCTAAATGGGTCATGCTTCTCAGTGAATTTGATATTGAGTATGTAGAAAGAAAAGCCATTAAGGGATAGGTAATTGCATATCAATTGGCAGAAGCACCTCTAGTAGATCATCAACCATTGCACATTGAATTCCTAGACCATATTACTTCTCCCACATTGATCATGGACTATGTTTTTTGATGGTTCATTTACCCAATAGGGGTTAGGTGCTGGGATATTGTTCATTACACCTCAAAGGTACTCTTAACCAAAAGCATATAAGATTTTGTTTCCTTATACAAACAACATTGTTGAGTATGAAGCCTTAATCAATTGTATGAAGATCGCCCATGAGTGGTGCATAGATGAACTCAATGTCCTTGGAGATTCACAGTTAGTCATCAATCAAGTAAATGATATCTATCAGACAAAGGATGACAAGCTGGTGCCTTATAAATGGTTGGTTGATGACCTCAAAAATTATTTTTCTCACATCACATTTCAACAAGTTCCAAGGGTAGATAATAAAGCAATAGATGCCATGGCTACTCTTCCTTCCATGCTACGAATGCCAGAAAATGATTTTCAACATGAATTCCTAGTGGAGACATTACGCTACCCAACCTATGATTCCCCCGATTCCCAGATGATCTATTCTATCATTGGACATGACTCGTATCGCTACCATCATATCTTTTCCTACCTTCATGACCAGATTGTTCCAGACACTTACACCTAGAATGAGAAACATCACTTAATCTGCAGTGCTTCACGGTTTGTCATCATAGCTAATGAATTGTAGTGCGGTCTAGACGGTACCCTCTTTAGGTGTGTAGAACCTGATGAGTCCAAACATGCATTAGTAGAGGTGCATAAAGGCATCTGTGGGTCTCACTCTAACAGCCTGGCATTGGCCCGTAAACTTATTAGAGCTGGTTACTATTGGCCAGATATGGAAAAAAAAATATATAGTTTGCTAAATCTTGCAAATAGTGTCAACTACATGGTAATCTAATTCATGCTCCAGCCAAGGAGCTTATTCCCTTCATTACTTTCTGGCCATTTCAACAATGGGACTTTGACTTGGTGGGTCAGATTTATCCCTCATCCTCAAATGGACATAAGTTCATCATCACATCTACAGACTATTTTACCAACTGGGTGGAGGCAGTCCCTCTCACCATTTCCAATGGCAAATCAGTAGCTATGTTCATTCTCAACTACATCATCTGCAGGCATGGTGTACCCTCAGCAATAATCACTGATAATGGGGGGCAATTCAAAAACAAGGATTTGACAGAGCTATGCTCTAAGTTCAAAATTACTCAGCATTGGTCTTCCATCTATTATCCTCAGGGTAATGGACAGATAGAAGCATCCAACAAGACAATCCTTAAAATCCTGCATCGCACAGTGCACAAATTTGAACAAGATTGTCATCTCTGGATCAATCTAGCTCTTTGGGCATACAGAACAAGCATAGAGAACATGTTTAGAAGGCTATTACAAGACCCCTAGATGATGGGAGAGAAACGAGGGAGCGAGCGGGAGCATCCAGATTCAACTTTGAATTTGGGCGGGGGAATTCAGGAGGAGGCAGAATCCTCTGAGCACGGCAAGCGGAATGATGGGAAGGACATCGAGATCATAGGATTGGATCCCGATGCGGGACAGGCGCCAAAGGATCCAGGAGGGGGTCCCAGACAGGAGGTTGGGTTGGGGCAATCGAGGAAATGGGCGTCTCTATTTGGCATCAAACCAATAGGTCAATATTCTCTACCCCCAGTGAAGAATGTTTCTAAGCCTTCTCAGGGAAGCTTTGCTATTGAAATCCCAGACCAGACTATTGATTTTTCTATGGCTAGGATGAAAAATTCGCTGGTTGGTAAATTTGTAGGAGTGAGACCTAACATTGAAGTGGT
>MU227936.1:3562313-3599379 GCA_018584345.1 Thuja plicata | reverse complement strand
TATTCAAAGCTAAGGTTGAGAATGAATCTGGATTAAAACTGAAATGTCTGAGATTAGATAGAGGAGGAGAGTTCACCTCTGATCAGTTTTATGATTACTGTGAAGAACATGGAATAAAAAGATAGTTGAGTGCTCCTAGAACCCCTCAACAGGATGGGATTACAGAAAGGAGGAACAAGATTATACTTGATACAATGCATACTATGATGATTGAAGGAAAAGCTGCGCACACATATTGGAGAGATGTAATAAATATAATAGTCTATACTATCAACATAACTCAATTGAGGCCTGGTAATGTACCTACAGTAAAGTATTTCAAAAATTTGGGCAGCAAATGCTACATCAAGACAGATGATGGTGTTGGTAAATTTGAAGCTAGAAGTGATGAAGGTATATTCCTTGGTTACTCTACAAAAGCAAAGCATACCGATGTTTCAATTTGAGATTGAAAAAGATAATTGAAACTCATGTAAAAATTGATGAGAAATTTATGGTTCAAGAGAGGTACTATGAATATGCCCCTATGATTGAAGATGAACCCAGGCCTAGCAGCAAAGATACTATTATTGAAGAAATGTTTGATTGTATTGATGTCTCATGCAATGACCCAGAATCAAGTAGAGAAGAATCACGACTTACAGAAGAAGAAGTAACACCTAAGGTTCCTATATTCACATCTAGATACCACTCTAAAGATGATATCATTGGAGATCAGAGCAGTAGTGTTTTGACTAGATCAAAAGAAAAAATTCTAACAATGGATGAAGAGGTATGTTTACTTTCACATATTGAACCTTTAAGTGTTGAAGAAGCTTGTAATGATTCTGATTAGAAGAATGCAATGAAAGAAGAATTAGATCAAATAATTAAGAATGAGACATGGGAATTGGTTCCTAGACCCAGTGACAAAAATGTGATTGGAACAAAGTGGATCTTTAGAAACAAGATGAACAAAGAAGGTACATTAGTAAGAAACAAAGCAAGATTGGTATGTAAAGGATATGCATAGAGAGAAGGAATGGACTACACTGATACATTTGCCCCTGTGAGCAGACTGGAAGCCATTAAATATTTCTTGGCCTATGCAACATTCAAAGACTTTAAATTTTATCAAATGGATGTAAAATCAGCTTTTATGAATGGTGACATGAAGGAAGAAGTCTACATAGAACAGCCTGAAGGATTTAATCTTTCAGATAAACCAGACATGGTATGCAGATTGAAGAAAGCACTCTATGGTCTTAAACATGCCCCAAGAGCTTGGTATGATATACTTGATGGTTATCTTACCAAGATTGGATTCAAGAAAGGTACAACAGATTGTAACCTATTCACAAGAGAGACACCTGATGGATTACTACTAGTTGCCATATTTGTTGATGACGTTATCTTTGGAGGTAATGACAAGCTTAGTGCAGCATTTGCAAAACAAATGTAGAATGAATTTGAAATGAGCATGATTGGTCCTATAAAATACTTTTTGGGACTAAATATAAAGTAGACAGATAAAGATATATTCATTAATCAGTCAAAATATGTGAAGGAAATATTCAAGACCTTCAAGATGGAAGACTGTAAGCCAGTATGCACCCCTATGATAATAGGAAGAAAGCTTTCAAAAGATGATAATTCCACAGCAGTTGATAAGACATTGTACAAATCTATGATTGGAAAACTCATTTATCTAACTCAATCTAGACCTGACATATCTAATGTAGTTGGAATTGTTGGAAGATTTGCAGCTTAACCCAAGCAGAATCACCTAATGGCAATCAAGAGGATATTCAAATATCTAAAGGGAACTATAGACTATGGTTTATGGAATCCTAAATCAGAGAATGTACAACTTCATGTGTATATAGATGCAGATTGGGAAGGATGTATTGATGATAGAAAGAGTACTTCATGAGGAGCAGTATTTCTTAGAGATAGGTTGGTTTCTTGGATAAGCAAGAAGTAGAACTGTATTTCTCAGTCAACAATATAAGTTGAATATGTTGCAGCAGCACTGAATTGCTCAACCATGGTTTGGATCAAGCAGATGGTTAAAGACTTTGGTATTTAGGTTGATTATCCTATTGTTATTCACTGTGATAACACTAGCACTATTAACATGTCTAGGAACCCTGTGATGCACGCAAAGACAAAACACATAGAGATCAAGTACCATTTTCTAAGAGAAAAGGTTGCAGACAAAGAAGTGAAATTGGACTATGTGAGCACCAAAGAACAGTTGGCAGATATTTTCACAAAGCCTTTATCAAAAGATACTTTTGAGTATCCCAGGGAGAAGTTGGGAGTAATTCCCTCTCCTGAGTCTGATTAGATAAAGCAGCAAGAACATTAGTCCTTAGTGACTGATGAATGGTTTACTACTCTACTTCTCGAGTAGTACCTGTGCCTAATTGTTTATGGCACCCTTTTCCATTGATGTCAAAGGGGGAGTATATAGTAAGGGGGAGAATATACTCTGGGGGAGTATAAAAAATAGTCAGAAGAACTGAAGCAGTGTAGAGAAATATTTGATGACATTGAGAAGATTGTAAAAGAAAGAAGACACCATGTGCTGAAGATGTTTTTAATATCATATGTTGTTATTAATGTCAAAGGGGGAGATTGTTGGAGATTTGTTGCTGTGTAGTTGATTGATTGTATGTTTGTCATTGATGACAACATATAATAAATAGTAGTGATTCTGTATGTACTTATCAGAATGATGATATCAATCCTTGCATGGTATTTAGATTGTAGATGTGTTTAGTATGTTATGTTCATACACACAGACTCAGATATGAATTTTTATTCAAGTTGTGTAATTTTGTTATTGGCAGTTATAGTTTTGGAAGAATATCTGTTTAGAGCCAACGTATTTAATGTGTTTCTTGAGTTGCACCTATCTTCAGAATATATGTGTGTATATTCATGATTAGTTATGAGTTAAATATTTTTGGTTAAATGCGCCTATCATGTAACATCAGGATCGTGCTATTTGAGATAATTTGGTGAAGCCGACTTAGTGAAGCGTCGCGTCTGTTCAGTTTGTGTTGCGCAGACATAATATTGTTTGTGTGCTTAGTTAAGCCAAAAAAGATGTTGTTGAAGTGTTTCCAAGAGCTGACATGACTCTCTACTTTAAAGAAGATACTTATAGCAATTGTTTTGTAAACGCAAAGTGTGAATGATAAGAAAAGAGATAGAAAAAGTACAGAGCTGAATATCAGAGTTGTTTCATTCATCAAGGATCTATGTGAAGAAGAAGTGAAAGATTACAATACACAGGAACTGATCAAGATAGTAGGTCTACTTTATAGTTCATCATCAGATATAGTGTATATCTATTCTACAGAAGGTTGTAGCCTTCACCATTGAAGCTGTGAGCTTTTGGACAGTGAGTCCTCACCCTTAACAGGGTTATTTGTAAAAGACTCCTAACAGGGTCAGACCCTTAACCAGGTCACTATACTTATTGCTTTGTAAATAAAAAGTCCTAATAGGGTTGCAAGATCTTCTAACAGGGATTACTATAAACAAGTATAGTTCATTGTGGGTGCTAATTCCCACCGGGGTTTTTACCATTTGGTTTCCCCGTAATCAAATTGTGTGTTGTGTACTATGTTATCTAAATGAGCATTTACTTTATTGTATTCTGAAGTTAATAAGAGAAAATAATTAAATTGGCTGATAACCGATTCAACCCCCCTCTCAGTTATCCTTTGGGACTATTCTAACAGGGCTAACATCTGCTGTAACATCCTACCCTAGCCACACTCCAAACCATGTTGTCCACGATCAAGCATCAGATATCACCCAAGGAAACATGCTAATACCACTGGCAATCTATGTGTGGGTCCATACACACTAATGAGATCCTCCCATGGGATAGCTATCCCCATAACAAGGTCAGCCTGTAGTATCTCTCTCAATGCCAGTGTCCCTAGTCTTAGCTGCACCTCATACTCCACCCTGGCTCCGTGGAAGGGAATCCTCAGTATCCTATAAATATCCTCAGGGGTCACTGTCATCTCGCCCTGTGGAAGGTAGAAACTGTTCATTTCTGAATGGAAATGCTCAACAAGTGCTCCTAATAGACCATGATTTACCCAAATCTCAGGTACATCACAGAGAGAGGTCAGCCCAAACTATCTAGATGCGTTGTCTCTGCATCATCTAACTAAGCCACTAGTCTGCTAATGGCTGGGTGGTGTGATCTGAATGCAATATTCGGGAAGTCAACCTGCAAAACATGCCAACAATAGTGCATGATCAGTAATTTGAGATAATCAAAGCATAACTAGACAATTAAGCATTAAAGACATCCTACAGACAGTCACAACGCTGATGCAGATGCTATTAGATGTGACACAGACTTATTTTGTAATCTAATTGCTCACTTTTTTCCATGCGAAGAATCTATTTTTTAGGTCACGCAAACTTTGATGTTCGTGCAAATTTTGCTACCAATCCACGCGAGAAAACCATCTATTTGAGGGTTTTTCGCGCGAATGTGGGTACTCTCTCACACGAGAATTCCCACCGCATGGCACGAGAAGGCATTTTTTTGCATGAGATTTCCCTGCGAGCCGTGTGAAGAAACTACTTCTTCGCACGAAATCCCATGGACAGTTTCTAAAAATGTGAAAAACAATGCAAAAATTGACTAAAAATGGTAAACATGGAATTGACAGAGAGGTTTATTGACCACTTACCAGAGGTCCGTACCCAGCCGACCGACTGTGCCTCCTGGATCGCTTGAATCGATGCGTGCTATAGGGGACCACCATTTTCGCTCAAAGATTTGTTTACAAAAGTCAAAAGGTTGAAATGATTTTAAAATGACCTTTTGGTCCATATATAGGTTTTGACGTAATTTTTCAAAGTGCTTCATTTTGCGCAAAAACCTCACCATTACCTAACTCAACCGCTATGAATCCATTTTCGCGAAATCAGAATCTAACACTTCTATATAGCTCAAAATTGCATTTTAAAATTTTTGGGACCGACGCGATCGGACACTTGTGCAGTCGACTTTTTGACGTCGCTTTCTTGTCAGAATCATATCTTATCATCATTTTCTCAAATCTTTGACTTTTTCCTCAAAAGTTGACTCTGGTCAACCCTAGTCAAACTTGGTTAACCAGACCTCAAAATCACTTGAAATTGATTTTGAATCTTCTGAATTCTTCCATAATCTATTCTGAGTTCTTCTTGCTCTCTGATTCAACATCTATCTATGATTTTTCGCTCTCCATCATCATTATGATGGGTCATCTTTCCATTTTTGTCCCGAGGGGGCAAGATGATTACATCATTGAATCTATTCCAATCAATCTGATCTGATTTTCAAAAGTCCTCATTGCTAGGGGCATCTCGTCACTTGGGGCATGTTCATTTTTTCATACCTCACAGTCAAAACTGGATACTCCACAATCAATAAGGGCATCTTTGTTCCTTACATCTTGTCATCTATTAGGTATTGGGGCAATCTAACCTGAATCCCTGAGGATCAAGCTTCATTCTGGAGATGATTCTCAAAATCTCAATCTATTAAGAATCTGAATAATCTAACTTAGATTCTTGAGAGTCATGCTTCATTCTGGAGATGATTCTTGAAAACTCATCTATTAGGAATCGGGGCAATCTAATCCTGAGTCTTGAGAATCAAGCTCCGTTCTAGAGATGATTTTGAATCTCTATTGACTATCTTTTGGGATAGGTATCAGGGCAATCTAACCTTGACTCGTGAAGGTTAAGCTGCGTTCTAGGGATAGCCTTGTGAAAGATGTCAATCTAACCAGTGTCTTGGTAACCTAACCTAGATATTGTGGGACTAAGCTTCATTCTGGAGATAGTCCTAAAATCTCTATTGGTTATCTTGTTGGACAGGTATCGGGGCAATCTAACCCTGACTCCTGAAGGTTGAGCCTCGTTCTGGGGACAAACTTGTGAAAGATATCAAATCTATTAGGTATTGAGGCATTCTAATCCGGATCCCTGAGGATCAAGCTTCATTCTAGAGATGATTCTTGAAATATTCATCTATTAGGTATCAGGGCATTCTAACCCGGATCCTTGGGGATCAAGCTTCGTTCTAGAGATGATTCTCGAAAAATCTAGTTGACCGGCGTCTTGGCAACCTAACCTAGACTTCGGAGAGTTAAGCTCTATCCTAGAGATAGCTCTAAAATCTTCATCAATCAAAATTTTCATCACCAATGTTCAAATCTATTCTTCTGTGCTTCAGGCATCAGACTATTCTTTGAATCGATGCACTACTCGCACATCAATTCAAAGAGGGGCAAAATGTAACACCCCAAAATCGGCATATGGCAACCCTAACCAATTTTGTTGAATTTGTCATTCTTTTGAATCATCAAAGTCCTATTGTACTAGGCAATTCTGAGTTTTGACTGACTCTACTCGACCTAATTGTCAAATGTAGAAAATCCTAAAACTGTATTAATCATGCATTATATTTAATTCCTAAATATCTATTGGCTAAATAAACCTTATAATCGAATTAATTTAATTATAAAGTCCTAGCACTTTAATTAAATTAAATTCACCCTCTTTAGCTAAGACACATAAAAAGGGATTAAATAATATTTAATTATTAAATAAATATTCTCATTCCAATAATTGAATTTAATTATTCAGATAATTGAGAAAAAATAGATTTATGAGGTCATATTCTATTTATTTAATTAAATATTCTCTTTAGTTCAGAAATAGAAGTTTTGAATTAACTGTGCTTTAAAAAGAAAGAAAATAGTTAAATCATAAATAAAACACTTAAATCAAAAGAGAAAAGAATTAAATCAAAGGAAGAAAACAGTTAAAGCAAAGGGAAAACAATTTATTGTATTCTTTTAAAGAAATCTTTCTATTTTAAACTGGCTTTTCTATCTGTTTTATTTCAAAAAGGAAAGTTTCTATTCTGAACAACCTCTGAATCTATAAAAGAACTCTCATTCCTCATTCAAAGCCCTTCCTTAATTTCTATTCATATGCATTGTTAGAATACTGAATTGTTGCTACATTCTTAGTTCATAATTTCATATAGAATAATCTCATTTTGCAATAGATTAGTTTCAATTTCTAGAATAATCTCATTGAAATCATGGCATAGTTTTAATCTCATTTCTAGTTTAAATAGATCATTTAGATTAATCTTGCATGTTTCATTTCTATATTCGTCATTGCATTGCATTGCATTCATGGAAGTATAAATCCTTCATTCTAGATTGGTCTATGGTTGTGAGACTCTCGTTTTTAGAGCTATTTCGAAACCCTATCTAGATAGAGGGTAACAGGTTAAATCATACAGATATAAAAGATGAATAATCCCATATTCATTCTTGTGTGTATCTGATGAATAAGGACTATGTTGAAGTGTATGGTTGATTAACAAGGCCAAATTTACCACATATATTACCTATGTTTGATCCATGTTGACTATCCTTTTCCATATCACCACTATCTCTTCTTCAACTTATTTCTCCTTCCCAGCTAGTATCTTTGTAGTCTTATGACCAATACTTAATCTGACTTTATATTTATCAAGTGCTTCATCTACTTCCTTTAATGTCAAATGTGTCATAGTATAGAGAAGTTTCCTTTCTCTTATCCCATTTTTAGTTTAAACTATAGACTCCCACATGACATTAATTGCTTCATACAGTTCATCAGCAATATGATTTTTGATTTGACTAGGTGTTCTAATGAATTTGTGAAAATGAAATACAATAACATCTTCAATAGTTTTCTTGTCTTCATCAAATAACTTAGAGAATTTAAATTTACTAATATTACCTATCATTCCATGTTTTTTTATAGCATTAGCAACTTCTGTTTCACTCTTAGGAATATTGAATTTTGTCTTTCCAGACTTCCCCATGTCATTTATTTTCTTCTAAGAATTTTTTTTCTCTGTCTACTTTTGTCTTCTTCTTCTTCTTCTTCTTGGTACGAGAGGCATTTTACTATCCTCAAGTTTTCCTTTTTACATATATTTTGTCTTGATGGGTTTAGATGCCTTAGGTGGTATAGGGTCAGAAGATTTACCTTCATCACTATTTTCCATACCATACTCTTCTATCAATGGTAATTTTGGAGTCTTACTTTGAGTTTCTAATTGCTTCGTTTTCCTCTTAGCATAAGCATCTAGAATGCTCTTCTATTTCTCACTTTTAGAACTACTACCTTCACTAGTAAAAAACTTATCTTCCAGATGACTTATGATCTTCTTTTCTTTCTCTCTATTCTAGGTTTTTTGAGTTGCAAGGTGATTCTTTCATAAGCCTCCTCAAAAGTGTCATACCTTGTTGCTTTCTTATTAACTGGTAGCTTTAATAAAGCTTCAATATTCAAGGTTAAAAAATGTTCATCAATCTCATATCCCATCTTAGGTATTCATGAGATTATGGGATCTACCACTTGTATCTTACAAGTGTCTATATCAACTAGAAAAAAAATAGTATCTATGTACTTCTCCACAATGTGTGGAGGTATCCTATACCTCTTGTGCATTATATTATAAAAGTTATTAAAATATCCCCACATAACATTGTTTAGATTATCACCTAGTTCACCTATGTACTCATTGATTTGGTATAAAGCTGGTCTATCTACCTTCCAAGTTACTGCTCCTTTACTAGGGAAAATTTTTGCACATATAAAAAGAATACATACTAAAAGTGATCCAAACTTTAGTGATTACTTCTTATTGTTTTGAATCCTCTTCAAATTTTCCAAAAGCTATGATCCCACCATCTCAGCTAGGTCATATCTGTTGGAATAATGGAATGGTGTGTACTGAGAGGGGAGGGGTGAATCATTACCCTTAAAACTTTTTATCAATTAATCCTTAATCCTTTAGTATTCAATTCCTTGCATTACCGACCATATGTGCTATTCTATCTTTGTGCATGTAATATCAATTCACAAACTTAATATTCATGTAAACATTCATAGAAACATTCATGAAATGTAATGACACATGACACAAGATTTGGTAATGTAGAAAATCCCTGTTAGAATGTAAAAACTATGGTGGGGATGAAACCCACAAAACTTCACTATCTACGGAATGGAAGGTGTCGGTTAAGTCTTACAAGTTTGATCACTTCTGATGATATTACCGTGTTAGGAGTAACATGTTTAGACTGGTTAAGGTCTACTCTGTTAAGAGCTTTAGCAACACTGTTTAGTGTGCACTCGGTTAAGAGATTTAAAAAAGGATTATTAAATCCACCTTCTTAAAGGATTTCTTCTATTTGCTACACTTGTTAGAATGTAGTAAAAAATACTTACTGACTTGATATAATGCAATCCTGAATTGTTGAGTATAGAGCCTTTAAAGTTTAGAATATGATGTATCACCTATAGTGATTGATTAATACCTTTGTTTTGCTCGGTAGCCTTGAATCTTGTTCTTTGTAACTGATTTCATCTTTTGTTGTCCTTCTGCATGAAACTTTGTATCTGATGCATACATTTATTTGAGGCTACAGTCATCATCACATCATCTTGTTCTGATTGATTACACATCTATTCATATAATTAATTGACCTAAATAGGTTTCATGCTTAACTATGAAAACTCTATGATCAAAGGCTTACAACTTGACCTTGATCTCCTAGTTTGCATGTTTTCAATCAATTAGACTGAATAAAACAATTAAATTTGCTTTACTTGTCCCTCAAGAAATGGATTTAAAGATAAGCTTTAAAGCTAAATATAAAACTTAAGTTCTTTATCTTACGTGTAACTAAGATCCACATTTCTTAGAATAAAGTTCTCTCTCGGTAGACTGGTGCTCGGGTTGCTCTTTAGACTAGTTGTCGGTGTTCACTATGAACTTGTCTATCAAGTTCCTCTGTGAACTTGTCTATCAGGTTCCTCTATGAACTTGTCTGTCGAGTTCCTCTGTGAACTTGTATCATTGGTTTACATTGTAAGTTGTTCTATTGGTGAAAACTAGGTTCGGTGACCTCTGTAAACTTTTGTGTCGGGTTTCACTATGATCCTGTCTTTCGGTGATCATGTTACCGATAGTTTAAAAACTATTTCCTTTGTATACTAATGGAAAAATATGATCATCAATATCGATTTCCTTCCTTTACTATTCGGTAAGCGGCATGAATAGCTCCAAAGGGCACACTATTCAACCGACTCAACTGGTAAACATTATAACTGACAATCATCACTATAAATTGAACCTCTTGATCTTCAATTTCATCTATTTTCATCTCTCTATGATCTTTCTTGTATTGAGTGAGTTTTCCAACCATCTTCATGGATATTTGAATTAGGGTTCAGGGTAGTTCAAGGTTCCCCATCACTGAGAAACCTTTTATCAGATGAATAAACTCCTTGGTAATCTTGATCAGTTCGTCTAGCCATATGAATTGATCATGAAAAACAACTCAAGACATATAAAATTCATTCCTCCTTGAAGATCTTTGGTAAGTCCAAAATGTATTTCAAACCCTTCATATGAAGATGTTTTAACTCATCTTTAAGTTCTCCATTGTCGCACATCACTAAGTACTCCTGTATTTTATCATCACCTAACTCAACAATATTACTGTAGATGTCCAAAAATAATAATTTAATTAATATGTCCTATTTATTCATCTAGATATTTAATCTAATCAATTAAATATTTTTCTTGCTAGTATTTAAATACAATCTAAATACTATCCTAATGTATTTAATTTAATACATTTGTCTTAAAACCCCTTTTAATAAATTTATATTTATTAAAAAATCCCCCACCCTCTTAATTCTTCTAAACTATGATTAATTCAAAACTAATTTGGATAATAATCTAAACCGTACCTAGAAACCTACCAATCTAATCTAGAAGCCTACTCTAAGCCTACTCTACCCCTACCCTACCCTACCTATCTCTCTTAATAAACTTACTCTCCCACTTAATCACCCACTAATCCTAATTAAAAGGTGATTCCTAACCTTTTTAGTCCTAATGGAGTGCTCACACATGTGTGAGAAACTCATCCCAACAGAGCCTCCCAACTCTCTTAAATGTTCTTACAACCTTGTCTCCCACTCCTTTCTCTAAGGTTTCTCACACATATGTAGGCAACCTTGAGCCACTCAAGCGTTAAATTCTGAAATTTGACCTCTCTTCTAAGCCTATGTGTCTCTTATGTGGCTCTCATATGGATGCCACATAGATGCCACCTCATGAAAGCCTCTCTCCTTCCTCCAGAAATCTATAAATAGAGGTCTTTCTTCTTGCATTTCATCTCTCACTTTTGCATTTTTATCATCTCATTTTAGTCTTAGAAGTTCATTTCTACTTTCATTTTTTTCAAGCTTAAATCACTTAGAAATGATATGCTAGGATAAATTGGTGAATGGATCTTAGTTTCTTTATTGTCTTGCATCTCATTTCATAGTTTTAGATCATCTTCAACGAGGATTTGAGACTAGTTCTTCATACTAGTTCTTAAATTTCTTCCTCTCTTCCAATCTTACATTCACATCTGCATTGTATTGGGGATCCTCCTTCATTTTTCTTTGAGAGAGCACAGTCACATATAATCTTAATGGGAAAATAAAACAAGTAATATAGGGCTTTGTTGATGATTTAAAATGTTTTACACTTTATAAGCTACCAATATACTTTGAGATGGATTTTGTAGAATGCCTAGCTCCAAATATGGGGAAATCTAAGGTAACTAGACCAACTATAGGGACAAGACTCCCCTCTACACTTTTGGCTCTACAAGACCAATGTGGATACACCTGATCCAACTCAATACACAACACCTTACAACTCTTTCTAGATTTAAACAATAGAAAATGATAAGAAAGTGCTAAATGATAACCACTCATTCATTGACTCTAAATTACCATGAAGAACATACAACCCACAATTTAAAGGGTTTGAAATAATTTTGATTTAAAATTTACAGAGTATAGCCAAACCCAACCAAAACATTCATCGCTATAAAATGTACTAATTCATGATCAGTGGTTTATCCATTGGGTAATATCGCTAATGCAGGTGCAGAACACAGAAACCAACTATTGTCAAATATTCAAAGCCATAAATACAACTAAACTAGACCAAACACTTCTTATAAAATCCTTGTGCATACCCAATAAATCTATATCTTATTTAGAGAAATATTTAAATATGATCCTAGATCAAAACAAAGAACTCTATGCAATGAATTAGAAAATTCACAACTCAAGAAATAGGCACAAATGAGATACTTGAATCTAGAATATTTGTATTAAGTATGAAGAATCATGTTCCTATATAAATTTGATTCAAAATATACACCACTCCAATAAATTAAAATGACTTGAAACTTTCTATTCTATATTGATATAGTCTAGATACAAATTTTCTATATTCCTGACTAGAAATAGGTATGCAACTTGATCACTCAATGTTTTTCTACCCTTCCCAATTTTCCAGCCCTTTCTAAATGATCTTGGAAATCCTTTTATAGAATAAGGATTGCAACAATCCTTGGATCATTTAAGTCAAGATCCAACAACCAAGTTACTACAAGACACCAAAAGCAATAACTCACACAACCACCAAACCGCTCTGCCTTCATCAAGAGAAACTTTTTCTTCACTCCTTTCTATGTACAATCTAATTTGTATCTATCAATCACCTTAGGATGTTTGAGAATAGTCCCCTAGGGTTATAAATGGTTTGTGAATCTGATTAGAAACCCCAAACCATCACTTCACAACATAAATACATTTTGAGCCATCCAATTTCCACCCTTCAGCACCTCACAACTACATAAATGCAATCCAAAAGATCAAATTCATCTATCTACCCTCATGCAGCATGAAACACAGAGCCAATTCTTCAAATCCCTTGTGAAAATATTTAAAATTTTAAATATCTGTTATAACGATTAGCCCTAGCGCGGAAGTTACCATCAACAGCCTAGATCAAACTTTATACCCATCTTTAAAACATAGTCATTGATCATCCTTTAAAATACCCGCGAGCCTGAGAAAATAAAACACTTAAGCCCAATCAATGAATCCTCGGACATCCATCTCATCCTACATTATTGGCCTTGGAAATTCTTTATCCTTCTTTACCTGCACTAACCGACCTAGAAAGATGTCATTCAGGCATGATCCCGTGAAGACTATCCATCATGCAACTCACAATCAAGGCATCATGCCTACTGTCAAATTGAATTAGATCTACTTTATCTTTATCATTCTTTGAAAACTTTGACCCATGATCTAAAAGGCTACGTGTCAACAAAGTGTGATTCCATGGTGAATAAAATTCCTTCATCTTCCATTCATGGGATCACGCCATCTGTTGGATCAAAACTAATTTGATCTATCTTAATCTTTACTGCATTCATTACAATAGGTCCCACCATATGACATGTGTCACGAGGACATGTGGCAACACCTTGCATCCTTGCAAGCCCTAGGAGCATATTCTATTTCACCCTATGAGTTTGTGACCACTATTGATCCTCTTTACTAGTATCTCCACATGTCCTCATCTCGCAATCTTGCTACCCTTTCCACTAATTGTCATATTGACATGTGAGCTCACGACATTGACCTCTAGAGGTTAGTCAAAAACTTGCGACACTTAATCTACTATCCTCCTTGACTACTTTGAGCCCATGACAGCCACCGCTAGTCCCTTTTCATATGGTTGCAAGGCCCCACAATCTAAAAATAGACACTTGGCACCCAGGCTTGATTCCTTAAAGACTAAACATTTGGAAACTTTTGATCAAGGGATCACACCCACCATTGGATCAAAAACAACCTGCATGACATCTTTCAAAGACTAAAACCCCACGAGAAACCTTCGAGTTAGGAAAAATTAAAACATACCCCGCTAGGACTTTAGGACATATTTAAAATGCAGGCCCTACACATGATGACTTAAGGCACATGGCCTAATAAAACTTAAGTGGATCTCAAAAAAGATAACACCACTTTATAAAATACATAGGAGACCTATGGTTTTTTGACCAAAAAGGAACCAAGGGCTTAGAACCAGTGAAAAATAGGGTTTAAGAACCAAGCTCAAACATTGTATAAACATGAGTAGGAGTTAGAACCATGGAAAAAAAATTGCAGTCCTAAAAGTGGCTCTGATTGGGGATGTGTGTCTCTTGTAGGCATAACAAGATTCTAGAATCTTAGGGTTAAGAAGACCACCTATGAAAAGGAAGATACCCTAAAACACACACACACACACACAAAAAAAAAAAAAAATTACAGAAACATATTTACAACCTATTGTTCACGGATACTGAGAACTTCATGAGAAGTATAATTTTAGGAATTGTCCATGAACTAGATATTCCAAAACATTTCCAATTAAATCTTTAAGAATGTAAGAATCAAAACCCCAATTACTATTAATAATGTGTGGTCCCAGCCAAATAAGATCAAACTTACTATGTTTTTTTCTTTATCCTTTAGCTTGGAATTCCACATTAGGACCAAAGCATCAGTCTCAAAATTTCTTACATTGGTTCTTCTCTCATATAAATTCTTACATTGAAGCTACAATCTGACATTTCTATCATGTGCCTCCCTCCTTGATTCATCCAACTATATCAAGTCATCCAACCTGATTCTCATCTCATCATATAATTCCTCATCATACATTTATATAAACTTGTACATCTGCAATAGGTTATTTTGTGGCAACCTAGCATGTATACCATATACTAGGTCAAAAGGAGCACAACCTATAGCTTTCTTTACTGTCACTCTATCAGCCCACAATGCTTGTTGCAACTTTGAATCCAAAGCCTTTTTATTCTTATCCAACACTCTTTTCAAAAAATTTATCAGGCTTTTATTATTGGATTAGGTTAGCCATTCCCCTATGGGTGGTATGGGGAAGAATAGGAAATTTGGGTCCCATATTGCTGGCAGAAAACATTAAATTATTTAGATCTAAAACACATTGCATTATCTACCACTATAGTTTCTGGACAACTAAACCTGGTGAAGATATTCTGCAACATAAAGTCAATTACAACTTTCATAGTGGCTCTTTTGGTGGGAATAGCTTCAACACACTTAGTAAAATAATTAGTTGCCACTAGAATCCATGAGTGACCTCCACTAGAATTTTTAGGGATCTCTCCAATAAAGTCCATTTCCCACTTTTGAAAAGGTGCCTCAATTGTAACAGGCCTCTAAGGTAAAATTCCACCGAATTTGAGCTTACCAGCAAATCTTTGGCAAGAATCATATTTTTTGACAAAGTGGTGAGCATCCTTAAAAATGGTAGGCCACCAAAAACTAGATCTCAAAATCTTATGTCAAGTGGATTTATCGCTATAATGCCTCCCACACACATCATTGTGCATTTTTTCTAATAGGTCCCTAGACTTGTTCTTGTGTACACATTTGAGAAATACTCCTTCACTGCTTCTCCACCACAGCTCACCCTCTCTAATAACATACTTAACAAAATGCAATTTAAGTGTTCTCTTCCTATTTTCATCCATTTCAGAAGGTAACATCATTCTTTGTACATATCCAATGATGTCTTTGTACCATTCACAACAATCCATATCACAAATGTAAGGCCTTTTCTCTTCTTCTAGCTTGTTTACATGATTAGCATCCAAATTGATCTGAGCTATAAGATTTTCAAGTCCTAATCCTCTAACCAAATTTGTGATCTGAATATCAATATTAAACTCTTGGATTCTATTTATCCATCTACATATTTTCCTGAAACCTCTTGTTGTACCAAAATGTCCTTCACATTAGCACTAGGCATATAAGAAACAATGGTTGCTCCCACCAAGTAACATCTAAAAGCCTTAACAACCTTGACCAAAGCATATGCATTTTTCTCCATGATGTCATATTTAAGTTCTTCTACTTGTAAGGACTTGTTGAAAAAGGAAATGGGTTGTTCAAAACCCTCTGAATTCTTTTGTAACAATATTGTATGAAGCAAAGGAGAAAATTTTCATAGTATTTCTATAATTAGGTGTCCTCAAAATAGGGGCATCTTTGATAGCTTATTTATTATGTGAGAAAGACTTAGATGCTTCATCATTCCATTCTACCTTAGCTCCTTTCTTCAACATTGTTGAAATAGGTATACTAATTTCTACAAAATTTGTAACAAAGCTTCTCCAGAAATTTACATGTCCAAAGAAAGACGAAATGCCTCTGACATTCTTGGGTTGAGGGATTTTTTCAATGGAAGAAACTCTTTCAGGGTCAATCCTGACTCCATCTTTAGACACAATATTACCTAGAATCTTTCCCTTTGTGACCCCAAAAACACATTTATTTGGGTTAAAAGAAACTCCATACTCCAAGGCTTTTACAAAAAATTTGTCAAGATGACCACAATGTTGCTCTTCCCTTGCTGAATAATTTGTAAGATCATCTTGGTAAACCACTAAAAATTTATTTATGAAATCTATAAATGCCACATCCATGGCTCTCTGAAAAGTTTCCCCAACATTTGTCAAGCTGAAAGGCATTCTAACATATACATAGGTACCCCAAGGTGTGGTAAATGTAGTCTTAAATTGCTTTGATTCCTTGACAATAACCTGATTGTATCCTGATAATCCATCCAACATTGACATCAGTTCATATCCAGTGACTTTTTGTAGCATGGCTTCCATTTTGGGCAAACCATAGTTGTCCTTTAATGAATTAATGTTCAAATTTTTGAAATCCACACAGAGTCTGGTGTCTCCATTCTTTTTCCTTACTGAAACCAAATTTGATACCCATGTTGAATTTCTAATGGGTTTTTTAATTCTAGCATCTCTCATTTTGTTCAACTCTTCTTGCATTTTTGGTGCCAATGTGGGATTAACAGGTCTAATTTTTTGTCTGAAAGGCTTTGTTCCTTCCTTTAAAGGAATCTCACGTTGAAAAATATCTTCTCTATAGGCCTTTAAATCATCATAAGACCATGCAAAAACATGCTTATAATTCCTGAGAAGATCAACTAACAAATTTACAAGTTTAGGAGACATCCTCCTACCAGTATATACATTCTTAGGAGCTCCATTTTTTCCTAGATTTACTTATTCCAAATCATCTCCTTTGTTTACACTCTTTATAGAAAAGGACTTCTTATCCTTATTATCAAATTATTTCTCAAGAACAACTAATCCCTTTGGAAGCCTATTTGATTTCAGTTGTAGGAATTCCTTACCAAAAATAGTATCCTTACCATCCAAGGTTTCCACACATCCACTTAAATCCATCTCCCTATTTCCAAAGTTTGATTCACAATATAAGAATCTCAGAATATCCAAATCATCTTCAAAAACCTACCAACTTTCAACATTGTCTGGTATGGAAGGCCTAGATTGAACCTCTATTTTGGAAATTCGTACAAATGTCATATCTTCTGGCCTCAAAGAAATATTGGCTAACAAATTTTCCATTTTGTTTTGGCTTCTATCCATCCATTCAATACCAAATGCATCACAATTTTCCAACTCATACCAAACAACATTTCTATATCGCTTTAGTCTTTGGTTCTTTGAAGCATACTTGGATCTTATTTGAGATATTACTAATTCAGAGTCTCCAATTACTCTAAGATTTCTTATTCTATGTCTTGAGGCCAACCTCAACCCAATCAACAAAGCCTCATATTTTGACATATTATTTGTACATGTAAACAATAAAGTGAAAGAGAATTTGAAGGTCTTACCACTAGGAGTTATGAACAAAATCCTTGCACCATCTCCCTCTTTAGAGCTCGCACCATCAAAATACATAGTCTATAAGTCACTTTGGTCTATCAAATTATCTTTATCTTCAGATAAAAGAACATGCTAAACCTTTCCTTCAATATTTCTATCTGTAGACACCCAAAAATGGTTCGATCCTACTAGTCTACGTGTTTTAACATTTTTGGCATTACAATTGAAGCATTTTTTTTTGATATAATTATTCCTCTATGTTGTGCATATCATCTTTATTATATGAAAACATTGCGTCTTTCGTCAATAATTGAATATCGCAAATTGCTCAATTATTTGCTAATATTTCTATTCTCTTCGACAAATTGATCATTTTCCTAATTGATCCCAAATCAATCCTAAACTAATCCTATTTTATCCTAAACAATCCTAAACCATACCAAACTATCCTAAATCAATTGAAATCTATTCTATTCTCTTCCTAATCATTTCAGAATTGTTTTGGACTCATACCAACCATTCCGGGGTATTGTCTAAGATCATCGATGCCTAATTAAATAACTTTTCAAATCAATCAAACCTCTTTTCCAAATCTAATCAATCTTGTCATCATCCTAGGGGCATTGTCCAAGATATCAATTCAAATTTATTGTCTAAGTTCATCAATGTTATTGCAGATAATCATTATCTTGGGAACATTGTCCAAGTTCATCAATGTTTTCATCCTATGGCATCATCAAAGTTCATTGTATTTAATCATTTTCAAAAATCTTTATTTGAGCGCATTGTCAAAGTTAATCAATGCCTCAGAGCTATCATAATCATATCAATATTATCAAAACCAATCCTATTGTGCATTAATGCCTTCAATTTGATCAATAATCCACTAATTTTTCCTCTTGGGATGAATAACATAAGATTTGTCCCTATCCTTTATGAATAAACCATATTTATTCATTCTTTATCCTAAGTCTTCACAATTAATTAGTTTCTAATTAATTTATTGGCTAATTCTAGTTTATGGGATTTTAGAATTTCATGAATGCTAATTATTATTTTTATGAGGAATATTGATTTCTTAATTGAATTAATTCCTCCTAATTCCACATAATTTTTCATCGCCTTTAATTGTGCTTCATCTCCCTATTAATTTGCTTCATGATTTCTTCCACCTTTCCCTATTAATTTTCCCCTAATTTGTGCTTCCATTTTCCTATTAATTTTCTTCTTCCTTTTCCCTCCATTATGCATTGGTTTATGGATACTAATTTGCACATTCCTTTCCATTTCTGCAAATTGTCTCTCATTTCTATAAATTGAGATTCAATTCTCTCATTCAAGTTTGAACCACTATCTCCTAGTATTCTTGACATCAAATTGGCTTTTGATTCTTTTTGCAATCTTGTCATTGACAAAGAGAAACAATAATCTACTCTGTGGAGAATAAAGGAGAGCATTTGAGCATCATTTGAAGGCGGTTTTGTGTGTTTCTTGCATATGTTTTTGAATTACCATGTCAATGGCTCTAATGTTATATTAGATAGGTTTGCATATTGTTTAGAGTTTTGTGGTTACCTAGATATACATATTCTGCCTTTTTCTGGTCTTACATTTGGTGAACTCAATGTTTATGTATTTCTTGCATATGTTTTTGAATTCCCATCTCAATGGCTCTAATGTTAGATTAGATAGGTTTGCATATTGTTTAGGGTTTTTTGGTTACCTAGATATGCATATTCTTCCTTTTACTGGATGCTAGTTTTATCAGACCTATAGATTATGCAGACTGGATTTCTAATCTGGCACCTGTCAGCAAACACACTAGGGGCATAAGGATATGTACCAATTTTTTCATCCTAAATAAATCATTCCCTAAAGATGATTTTTCATTGCCTAATATTGACATCATTGTCGACATGACTGCAGGATATGAGATGCTATCATTGATGGATCATTTCTCTGCTTACAATCAAATCTGCATCACTCCTGAAGATCTTTACCAAAGACAAATTTCACATGTCCTTGGGGAACTTACTATTGGAATTTCATGCCTTTCAGCCTCAAGAATGTCGGAGCAACATATCAATGAGAAATGACCACAATCTTTCATGATTTCATGCATATCTTGATGGAAGACTATGTTAATGACCCACTCTGCAAGTCTACTACCAGAAAAGACCATTTAAGCATTTTGGCCAAAAAATTTGAGAGAATGGAAGGATATAAGCTTCACTTAAATCCCAAAAAGTATGGTTTTGGAGTAGTTTCTGGAAAACCCCTTGGTTATATTATTTATCAAAGAGGTATTGAAGTGGATCCTAAAAAGGTACAAGCTATTTTAGAGATGCCTCCACCAAATACTCTGAAAAAGCTGAGAAGCCTACAAGGGAAATTGCAGTCCATCCATCTGTTCATTGTGCAACTCACTGATAAGTGCTAGTCCTTCCAAAATCTATTGCATAAAGGTGTGACTTTTCACTAGAATGAGAAATGTGAGAAATATTTCCAAAAATTGAAAGAATATCTACTACATCCTCCAATTTTGATGCCTCCCATTCCAGGCAAACCATTCATCTTGTATATTTTTTCTATAGAAACCACATTGGGTGCTCTTCTCGCACAACATGATAAAAAAGGAAGAGAAAGAGTTGTCTATTGCATAAGAAGAACACTGGCTGGATATGAATTGAATTATTTAATCATTGAATAAGCCTATCTTGCTGTGATTTGTGTAACACAGAAACTAAGAAATTATATGCTACATCAGAAAACTATGCTTGTATCTTAGATTGACCCATTTAAATATATTTTAAGAAAATAAACTCTCACAGTCCACCTAGCCAAATGGGTCATGCTCCTAAGTGAATTTGACATTGAGTATGTAGACCAAAAATAAATTAAAATCTAGGTGATAGCAGATCAACTTGCAGAAGCACCAGTTCCAGATGATCACCCATTGCTCTCAAAATTTCCAGATGAGTCTATTTTCACATTCCCAAACTCCAATGAATAGAAATTATATTTTGATGGCTCACACAGTAGACATGGATCAGGAGCAGGCATCATGTTTGTCACTCCACAAGGAGATGTAATACCAAAATCCTATAAAATTGCATTTGACTGCACTAACAACATTGTTGAGCATGAAATGCTCGTCACTAGGCTCAAGCTTTCTATTCAATGGAAGATCCAGCATATCAAAGTATATGGCGACTCCCAATTAGTCATCTAACAAGTAACTGATGACTATTAAATAAAAGATGAAAATTTGATACCTTACAAACAGTTGGCTGATTTTCTAAAGATCAATTTGTTACAATAAGCTTTCGGTAACTTCCCCGGGTACACAATAAATAGGTAGATGCTATGACTACTATCACCTCTATGATTGACATTCCAAAGAATGAAGAGTGATGCAAATTTCTTATCAAGTAGTTTTTGCTTCTTGCATTTCATATTCTACAATATGAGCTCGTGTGTGATATTGTTGGTCCTGATTCCCCTTGGTACCAAGATGTTTATGATTACCTACATGCCCAAATATTACCTCCTGCCCTGTCTCAGAAAAATGTTGATCCCTTATCCGTTAAGCCTCCCGATATGTCATCGTTGGTGATACCCTTTATAGGAGAACTTTTGATCAAACCCTCCTCAGATGCCTCAATTTACGAGATGCTAAAACTACTTTACATGAGGTCCATGATGGTATTTGCGGTAGACATTTTAATGGTTTAAGTCTTGCTAAGAAGCTGGTCAGAGCTGGATATTATTAGCCCACCATGGAGCAAGATGTGCACAAGTTTGCTAACAAATACTACAAATACCATATCCATGGAAACTTGATTCATTCTCTAGCATGGGATCTGCAGCCAATTGTTTCTCCATGGGCCTTTTCTTAATGGGCATTTGATCTTGTAGGGAAGATTACACCTCTATTTTTTATGACCATAAGTATATCACAACGACCACCAATTATTTTACCTAATGGGTGGAGGCTATCCCTATGACATATATCACAGGCAATCAAGTTTCAAAATTCATTATAAATTATATCATTTCTCTCTATGGAGTTCCTTTAGCTATCATTATTGATCATGGTAGCCTATTTCAAAATAAATATGTTACAAAGCTTTGTGAGAAGTTCAAAATTTGTCATGGATTTTCCAACATTTACTATCCATAAGGCAACGACCAAGAAGCGGCATCTAATAAAACAATAGTCAAGATCCTTCAAAAGAATGTCAATGATGTTAGCCGAGACTGGCACCTGCAAATGAATCTAGCTCTTTGGACCTACAGAACCAACACTTGCACCCCCACTAGTAGCACTCCATACTCTCTTGTCTATTGCGCTGAGGTCATCTTACCTCTTGAAGTTGAAACTCCATCCCCGAGTGTATCTTTGAAAGGCATTATTGATGATGAGTAGTACATATTTTCTAGGTTGCATGAGCTTGAAATTGTTGATAAGTGGAGACAAGTCACCTTGGTCCACTTGCAAGCATATCAAAACCGTCTCAAATAGAGCTACAACGAGAAATTCTAAAATCACCATTTTGAGATTGGAGATTTGGTCCTGAAAATGAATTACAAAACCCAGCCACACAAAGAGAAGCCTGGGAAATTTGAACCAAACTCAGAAGGCCCCTATATAGTCACAACATCATATGGATCTAGAGTATATCAACTTGCAACATTAGAGGGAGAACCATTGTCAGAAGTAGTGAGCGACATGCACCTCCATAAGTATTATGCATGATCCTAAAAAAAAATACAAAAAAAGTGTCAAAAGTTTCTGGAAAATACAAAAAAAATGCAAAAGTTTCTGAAAAAAATACAAAAAAAGAGAAAAAGAAAAAAAAAAAAAAAAGAGAAAAAGAGAAAAAATGGTTGCCTTGATGAAAACCTAGTAAATAGGCAGCTTGACACACAAAAATAGAAATAAAGGCAAAAATATCGTGCACAAGTGAAAACCTGGTAATCAAGTGCTTTGGGAAAGTACCATGGCAAAAACTTGGCAAATAGGCACCACGCGTAGCAAGTTGTTTCTCCAACGTCTATCATGATTCCACCTGGTATTCTATTTTCCTTTCCTGATCATATCTTCCACTTTGAATTGACCCTAGTGCCCCTATATGGCATGTAACTAGTTGATTTCCTTTGTCTTTTTCCTTAGTGCACCCAGTCTATATGTATCTTTGGCCTCTGTAT
This sequence comes from Thuja plicata, assembly GCA_018584345.1. NCBI lineage: Eukaryota > Viridiplantae > Streptophyta > Pinopsida > Cupressales > Cupressaceae > Thuja > Thuja plicata. The sequence goes on along the minus strand of MU227936.1, from coordinate 3,576,466 downwards.
ATAGTCTATCTTCTGTCTGGGGGAAGATTCCTGGCACTGACTACCTTTGAATTTGAATTTGAACTGGGGGAAAGATCTCAAACATGGTTGATTCCTATGATTCCTTGCTTATTTTATTGGAGATAACAACTTTTAAATATCTTAATGACCTAAAACAATCCTAAAAATCCAAATAAGAAGCTAAAAATCCAAAACTATATGCATAATATCCTGAAATTTTTTCTAAAAATAAAATATTATCTTGAAAAAAGACCTTAAAAATCACATACAATGCTAAAAAATCCCTAAAAAACATAAAAATTCATGAACAAATTCCTTAAAATCGTATAAAGTCCTGAAAAAAGATCATCACAAAAAAATTCAAATATCTCAAAAATATTAAAAAATTAGAAAGTCTCTTCAAAATCTGTAATACATTTGTACATACTTGTCTTTCTTTTGCATAATGATCATCATGTTTGTAGACATTCCTAGCAGATTCATCATTCTGTGCTTAATGAAATCATGTTCTCACAAGCGTAAGCTAAAATATTATGATTCAACACTCAATCTATTTGGACTTGTTCAATCTTTTAATCTTTACTACCGACCAATCAATCATCCAATCAATCAATCAACACCAATTTGTCAAACAAAGAACACTTAATGCAAGTAACAAAAATATTAGAACAGTTGTTGGCTCACATTGTTTCCTTGAGTGTATTATCTTTTATTGATTTTATTTTGGTCAGGTTCCTATGGTACTTGATAATATTATCTAAACCTATGAGAGTATCCGGGATGGTTCATGATTAGTTTTTTTCTTTGTCTTCTACCTATTTGATGATCTCATGAAATTTTGGGGCATTCCTACTATATGCTTCAGGATGGAGAAGATCATCCCTTGTCTGTATCATGTTTGTTCACACAAAAGGATGACTTTCTCGCTCTGGCTTTTGTGCCATTATGCAATGCATCCGGTTTTGCAATATCAAAATAATCTCTTATCACATAATTGCACTTATGAAAGCCAAAATATTTCTATCTTACTGACATTTCTTCATCCAATTTCCACTTTCTGCTAACACTTCTTCAGTCAATCCTCACAATCATCTTGGTCTAGTACTTTGGTATATCAAAAATATGTGCATCCTGCATACATACGTTTATAAAAGGGAAAATACCAAAAACATGTGCACCATGCATTAATTCATTTATAAATGATAAATCCAAAAATACATTTGCATTTTGCATTCATACATTTCAAAAGCTGCAATTTAAAAAAAATAAAAAAAATAATGATTGCATTCATACATGTATCTATTGCATAAAAAGAGATACATCACAATATCTAAGCATTATCATATAACATGAAAGTAAAATCATGTGCATAAGAATCCATCATTTTCATAGGAAAAATCATCATAAAGTATCTACATATTATATATATATCTCAAAAAGTAGCAGAGAACAAAAATCAAGGTGTCTGTATACACTGAGGCCCATAGGCTCATAATCTATAACATGTCTATCAAAAATGTCCCTCTACTAGAGAGAATCTCCTATTAGCCTATGCTCTCTTGATCCTCTTGATCTCTATCCTATCTGGAGGATGAAGCTCCTCCTTCCTGATTCCCTATTTGTCCTAATCTACGTGGCCCCCTCGGTCCTAGCACTCCCCCGCTACTCTTTGTCTATATAGAGTGCAATCTGCTAGAAGATGCTTTGTAACTCAGTGCCCATCTCAAGAAGCTGTAGTTTCATCCCTCTTTGTTGTCAATCTATCCACAAGTGTTTCCTACTATGCACTCCATACTTCTCACTTCGCAGCCCATGTGGCTCTATATGTGTCTCTCTCGAGGGTCAATCGGTCTATCTGGCTAGTCATCTCTGCAATGTGTTGTCTATGTAGTCTATCATCCTTAAACTTGTCATCAGGAACCTGTATGTCATCATCATGTAGTAGATCATCTCTGTCCTCATCCATCTACATAGTCATATTACTAGGATCACTATCAGTCCTATCCCCATCCTTGCTTCTCTCCTCATCCTCCCCATCCTCCTCATCCTTTATCTAGTCCCTAGACATCCACAATCTCGGTACTGGTACCGCTGGATCTATTAGAGGAATCAACCTATGTTGTGCAAACCATCTATCATACTCAAATATTTTCCCTACATCTACGATGTTTGCACCCACTCCCCACTATCTAGGTTGTAATTTCTCAAACTCTGCATATGCGACCTGAGTCTGGAGTACTGCACCCCATGCCTTGACCTCACCCCTTGATCATGCAAATAGTGTTGTGCCTTTTGGCACTCCCTGTCTCTCTCTGAACTACCCGCACACTCTCTCCAATAGATTCATCTCATCACTACATGACCTATGATAGTCCGCCCAATGAGATATCTCTCATGCCTACAATAGGGTAAATTCTCTCTATCATCATCCCATCCGGGGAAATCTTTGTATGGTCACCACATGAAATCTATGAGAATATCTATCTCATGTCTAAAGTGTAGTGTGTAACCTAGTGGCCCTTGTGCAAGCACTCATTGATAGCAATACACATATGGCATTTTTGGAAGTAAGAACCTCTTTGTAATGGGTCGAAAGACAACTATGTGCTAATAAGCCCACACGTGTAGTAACATGATCTCGCTATTGATTGATAGTACTCCGCTGTAAGATACCTGGTGAAGCTAGTAGTAGGTCATCGCTAGTATACACAAACCCCATGCAAATAGTGTCCCATCCATGATCATGCATTCTAGGACTCTCCCCAAGCCAATAGGGAATTCATGGCCTTGTTTTTTTGGTACTAGTAATGCTCTGATCATGCAACATATCACTACGATCAATCTATTGTGTTGTCTCGCCATGCTCTCCCACCTAATCTCATAGTCCTGGATGTCTAGATCCTCAAAATCACTATCAAACAGTTGATGTAGTGCTGACCTCCCCGTAGTGGGGTCATACTCTTCCAGTTCACCATGTATAGGAATCCTGAGGATGCATGTGGTGCAGGAGCACCCTAAGGTCTTTAGTGAGATCTTAAGGCATTTTGGCTTGTAGTTTGGTTTGGCCAACCATCCAAGAATAAGGACTAATCTATAAAGTCCCTAGTGTGTTTTGAAGTGTGGTTAGTGTTAGGAAAGGTTAGGAGTTGATGTTGTTAAGTCTAGTTGATTCTAGGGGTCTAGAACCTAGAAGTCAACTCAAAATTCAAAGGGTTGACCAAAGTCCCAAAGTGGGAAGATTTTTAATTTTTTATTGTTTTCTAGTCATTTGAGGTCAATTGGTAAGGTTTGGAACCAATTAGGACACTCAAAATGTGAAAATTGTCATTTTGACAAAAAGTTGTCAAAGTTGTCATGACAACTTTTAAAGTTGTCGTGACAATATTTCCTAGTTTTTAGGAATCAGCACTAATGGTGCCCAAATCCAAACCAAAGGGTCTAAAAATGTGGGATATAGGTATATAAGTTGTTTCCAACCATAATTTGACAGTTAGTTGTGAGTGTGTATGGATTGGTGTTTGAGAAGAAGCAATTTACAGTGTAATTAAGTTACAGAGCCATCATCCATTACTTTACTGGATTGAATGGGTTAAATTAATGAATGGATAGTGTCTAAAATTTAATTTATAAGATTTTTTTGGCATTAGTTTAGTATATTGTACTTTCTATTTAATTTTTCTTTAAATTCTTGTTTTCTGTGAGTTCACTGGCCAGTTTTGGTCCAGTCATGTAAAGAATGGGTTTCTTTGGTGTTCCCTTGGTTCAAACTCCATGACCACTTGGAATCCATTAGAGCCTTGTATATAATTTTTACATATGGATTGTGGAGTGTGTGTGTGTGTGTGTGTAGGGGAAGCTTGAAAACAATCAGGCCCTAGGTGAGTACTAGCTATTCTGGCTAGGGTTACTGAAAAGTGTAGCAACAATGGAGGTTGCAAGATGATTAGTATGTGCTAATCAATGATAGGAGAGTGTAGGGGAATGAGGTGAAGACCTTTTGATGGAAGGAGGAGTTTTGAGGAGCTCATTAGATCAGTGGAAGAAGATCAAGAAACCATACCAGTCTTCATGCCCTAGAAACCCTTATTTTTAGGGGTTTGGTAAAAGTCCATTGTACGGATAGAGCTGAGACCAGAGACCTAGAAAATCCTAAAGGGGAAGAAAAACCCACAAATAATATGTAGTTTTTTTCTAGGGTTGTTAAGGATTTTTGGTAGGAAAATCACATTTTCAGTGATTAGGAGGGCTAATTGGCCTAAAAGGGCTACAAGGCCTAATAGACTTGATTCTTGGAACTCAATTGGAAAATGGGTGCAAGATTCAAAAAATTGAATCCATAGAAGTTGGATTAGACCTAAGGGGAGTTGGGAAACCAATCCTTATGGATTTTTTACCATTGGAATGGTAGGAGGCTAGTGAAGCCATGGATGTAAGGAAGATATGGAGAAGAAAATAGAGAGGAGTTTGAAGTTGGTGGGAAGTTCCTAGGGAGTTAGGGGATTAGGGAAGAATCCTCTAGTTAGGGTAGGGAAAGAGACCCTAAAGAAGACCAAGTGAAGTTCTTGGAGAGAGCTTGAAGGCTCTAGGAGAGGATCTCCCCATAAAATTGGTATTGATATCAGAGCCATTAAAAGGCTTGGGAGTGGAAGTTAGTGCATGACAAAGTGGAGGGAATCCATAGGTGAGAACATCATTATGACCAATGCAGAGTTGGCCAAGGATTTGTCAGAGAAACAAATCAAGAACAGGCTTCTTGAAGAAGCAATGGAGGAAATGAAGATTAAGATGGTAGAGGTTGCAGAGAAAGCCAGCAAGTTGAGAGAAGAAATGTATGAAGGAATAGATAAAGGAAAGAAAACAGTAGAAGAGGAAGTAGAACCAGATCCTGATCCTCTTCTACTTGAGAAACCATTCCTCAAAGCACTCAAGGCATTGAGTGGGAAGGCTCTAGAAGGAATACCAGTATTCTTTGGTAATATGGAAACCGAAATGGTTATGGAATGGCTTGAAGGGATGGAGAATCACTTCGAGTGTGATGGGATTATAGAAGCACAAAAGGTGAAGATAGCCAAATCAAGGGTAAGAGGGAAAGCACTTACATGGTGGAAGTTCTTACATGAAGAAAGAGAGAAAGAGGGCAAGAAGCCCATATAAAATTGGAAGAAAATGGTTGCAAAGGTGAAGGAGAATTACCTTCTAGAAGACTATGATATTCAACTGCATAAGAAGAGGCAGAACCTTAGGAAAAAAGACCTAGATGTGCCAGCCTATACATAGGATTTTCAAAAACTTTGTCTTAGATCAAGAATCCAGGAGACAAAGAGCATCAAAGTTGCAAGATACCTTAATGGATTAAGGTGGAAAATTCAAGAAGAACTTAGTCTCTTTACCCTAACGTCTATCCATAGTTGTTTACAAATGGCTTTGAAAGTGGAAGAGAAATTCAAAAAGAAGCAAGATTCTAGCTGTAGAAATAGAGGAAGGGGTAGAGACAATAGAGGTGGCCATAGAGGAGGTTCAAGTGGAAGAGGTAGTGATAGTAGAGGACAAAGTGAATCTAGATATTAAGAGCAAGGAAAAGAAACAAGAAGTAGATGTGGATACAATAATAGAGGAAGAAGTTCCTATAATAGTGGCAGAGGAAGATTAGGAGGTTTTGGGAGAAGCACTCACTTTTCTTCCATGAAATGTTACAATTGTGGAAAGATGGGGCATCCTACATATAGGTGTCCAGATAAACCAATATCCTCACAAGGGGAGAAGAGGATAGCTTATGTCCAAGAAGAAGATTTCTCTAAATAATCAGAGGTGAGTCTAGATTTAGAGAAAGGAGAACACCTCATGTTGAGAAGGATCCTAATCAAGATGCCCACCAAATATGAGCACAAGAAAAGGAGGGCTCTTTTTAGAGTAAAGTGCAAGATATTGGGAAAAGTGTGCAAGGTGATCATTGATTCAGGGTCAATAGATAATGTCATATCTAAGGAGACAGTAGAGAAGTTAAAACTCACCAAAATCCCACATGTGTGTCCCTATAAAGTTACATGGTTGAATAAGGGTAAAAACATCTTGGTGAATGAACAAGTGTGGGTAGAATTTTCCATTGGGAAGTATCAAGATAGGATACTATGTGATGTGTTTCCAATGGATGCTTTCCATCTATTTCTTGGTAGACCATGACAGTATGATCGAGAATCTATCCATAATGGGAAGGATAACAAGTAATCCTTCAAGAAAAATGGGGTAAATTTCAAAATCCAGTCTTTGATAGAAGCGGACATAGTGGAGAAGGAAGAATCCAGTGCCATGTTGATGAATGGAAAAGAATTCCTAAGGGATATGAAGGATGAAGAAGTTGGCTATGCAATCTTGTTAAAGCCAAAGGAGGAGGAGACTCATGAGAAAACACATGTGCCAAAAGAGGTGAGAGAACTGTTGGAACAGTTCAAAGACATAATTTGTGAGGGTAGAACAGCTTCACTACCACCAAAGAGGGAGATAAATCATCAGATTGACTTCATACCAGGAGCATCTTTGCCAAACAAAGCTGCATACAAGATGACACCAAAGAAAAACAAGGAGATAGCCAGGCAGGTGCAAGAGTTGTTGGATTAAGGATTGATTAGGAAAAGCACCAGTCTTTGTGCCATCCCAGTGGTGTTGTCTCCTAAGAAGGGAGGTAAGTGAAGGATGTGTACTTATTCTAGGGCAATAAATAGGATAACTATCAGGTATAGATTTCCAATTCCTAGAATAGAAGACTTGATGGAGTGCTTGGGGGGTGCTAAGTACTTCTCTAAAATTGATTTAAAGAGTGGGTACTATCAAATTAGGATGAAAGAGGGTTATGAGTGGAAGTCTACATTTAAGACAACAAAGGGGTTGTATGAATGGTTAGTGATGCCCTTTAGGCTTACCAATGCACCAAGCACCTTTATGAGGGTGATGAATGAATTCTTGAAGAACTATATAGGAGATTTTGTAGTTGTATATTTAGATGACATCCTCATATTCAATAAAACCAAAGAGGATAATATGAAGCACTTGGAGTTAGTGTTGAAGAAGTTACGGGAGGAGAAAATCACCATAAACCTTGAGAAGAGTGAGTTCATGAAAGAAGAGTTAGTCTACCTTGGTTTTGTAGTTTCCAAGGGTGACTTGAAAATGGATAAAGAGAAAGTAGAGGCTATCTTGAACTGGCCTACTCCTAAGATAGGGATAGAAGTTAGGAGCTTCCATGGGTTAGCCCAATTCTATAGGAAGGTCATTAGGAGATTCAGTGATATTTGTGCTCCATTCCTAGAGACTATAAAAGGAGGATTGAAAACAAAGTTTGTGTGGACAAAGGCAACTAATGAGGGGTTTGAGAGGTTAAAGAAGGAAGTGGATACTAATCCTATATTGTTGTTACCTAGTTTTGATAAACCATTCATTGTTGAGTGTGATGCAAGCATCATTGCAGTAGGAGTTTTCCTAAGCTAAGAAGGCAGGCCTATGGCCTTTTTTAGTGAAAGACTAAATGAGGCTAAGTCTAGGTACTCTTCCTATGACTTTAAGCTATATGCTCTTTTGCAAGCCTTAAAGAAGTGGAGGCATTATGTATTTCCTAAAGAGTTTGTTGTCTTTACAGATAACCAATCATTGAGCTACATAAACACTCAAGACAAGCTTAGCTTGAGGCACATAAAGTGGATGGAATTCCTATAATCATATACCTTCACTATAAATCATAAGAAGGGGGTGCAAAACAAAGTTGCAGATGCCCTTAGTAGGAGAATATTCACCATCCAAGAGATCCATTTGAAAAGTATAGGATTTGAATATTTTAAGGACCTATATGAGGGAGATACTGATTTCTCAGAGGTATACAAGGTGTGTCAAAATTTTGAGAATCACTTTCATACTGAGTTTGCAGAGTATACATTGCAGAATGGGTTTCTATTCAAAGGCAAGTAAATTTTTGTTCTAAAAGGCTCAATGAGGGAGAACCTCATATAGGAAAATCATAATGGAAGCCTAAGTGGACACTTTGGACTAAATAAGACATTGGAACTAGTGGAAAGGTTCTATTGGTGGCCAAAGATGTAGAAGGAAGTGAGAAGATATGTGGAGTAGTGTGGCATATGTTAGAAGGCTAAAGGTACTTCATCAAATGTGGGACTTTACCAGCCATTACCCATCCCAAGTAGACCTTGGGAGTGCATAAGTATGGACTTCATAGTGGGGTTACCAAGGACTCCAACTAGTTTAGACAATGTATTTGTATTGGTAGATAGGTTTAGTAAAATGAGCCACTTCATACCATGCAAAACAACACATTATGCTAGCCATATAGCCTACTTGTTTTTCAAAGAAGTAGTAAGGATTCATGACCTACCAATGAGCATTGTTTCAGATAGGGATGTGAAGTTCATGGGTAACTTTTGGAAGACCCTATGGAAGAGACTAGGCACAAATTTGTCTCATAGATCTGCCTATCATTCTCAAATGGATGGGCAGACTGAAGTGAACAATAGATTTCTTGGGAACTTTCTTAGATGTCTAACAAAGGAATATGGACAAGGATTGGAGCAAGTTATTCCACAGGTAGAATTTGCCTATAATGATAGCACAAATAGGACTATAGGAAAAATTCCATTTGAAATTGTGTATGGGGCACATCCAAGAGGTGTGATGGAGCTTAGAGACCTCAAAGGATGTGAGGGAGCTAGTGGAAATGCTGATGATTTTGCACAATCAATGAAGGAAGTTCATGAACAAGTGAAAAAGACCTTAATGGAGGTCAATCAAAAGTTGAAGGAAAAAAGAGATGTCAGAAGAAGAGATTTGCAGTTTGAAGTGGGAGAGTTAGTAATGGTGTCCTTGAATAAGGAAATACTACAAAAGGGGATACCTAGTAAGCTATAGATGAAAAGAACTGGAGCTTGCAAGATATTGGCTAAGTGGGCCTAATGCTTATAAGGTGGAGTTGCCCAAGGAGATGTCAATTTCTCCAATCTTCAATGTGAAAGATTTGATCAAGTATAAGGGGCCAAAGATGGATGAGTTGTAGTATAGTACAGAGGTGGATAAGGACATGGGAGAGTTCAAGACTCTGGAACAAGTCAAACCAAAAGTGGAGAAGATACTGGATTCAAGGGTGAAGAAGAAGACAAGACACAAAGTCTATATGGAGCATCTAGTGAAGTGGAGACAGAAACCAAAATTAGAAGCCACTTGGATAGTTGAGAGTGACTTCAAGAAGCATGTAATCAATGAGGAGTTCCTGACACCACAGGTACCTTGACTTTCTTATTGCAGGGGGAGGATGGTACAGGTGCACCCTAAGGTCTTTAGTGAGATCTTAAGACATTTTGGCTTGAAGGTTGGTTTGGCCAACCATCCAAGAATAAGGACTAATCTATAAAGTCCCTAGTGTGTTTTGAAGCATGGTTAGTGTTAGGAAAGGTTAGGGGTTGAAGTCATTAAGTCTAGTTGATTCTAGGGGTCTAGAACCTAAAAGTCAACTCAAAATTCAAAGGGTTGACCAAAGTCCCAAAGTGGGAATAGTTTTAAGGTTTTATTTTTTTCTAGTCATTTGAGGTCAATTGGTAAGGTTTGGAACCAATTAGGACACTCAAAATGTGAAAATTGTCATTTTAACAAAAAGTTGTCAAAGTTGTCATGACAACATTTCCTAGTTTTTAGGAATCAGCAATTATGGTGCACAAATCCTAAGCAGAGGGTCTAAACATGTGGGATAGAGTTATATAAGGTGTTTCCAACCCTAATCTGATAGCTAGTTGTGAGTGTTACAGACTGGTGTTTGAGAAGAAGCAATTTACAGTGTAATTAAGTTACAGAGCCATCATCCATCACTTTATTGGATTGAATGGGTTAAATTAATGAATGGATAGTGTCTGAAATGTAATTTCTAAGATCTTTGTGGAGTTATTTTAGTAGATTGTACTTTCTAGTTAAGTTTTATTTAAATTCTTGTTTTCTGTGAGTTCACTAGCTAGTTTTGGTCCAGTCATGTAAAGAATGGGTTTGTTTGGTGTTCCCGTGGTTCAAACTCCATGACCACTTGGAATCCATTAGAGCCTTGTATATACTTTTTACATATGTCTTGTGGAGTGTGTTTTTGTGTAGGGGAAGCTTGAAAAAAATCAGTCCCTAAGTGAGTACTAGCTATTCTGGCTAGGGTTACTGAGCAGTACAACACCAATGGAGGTTGCAAGATGATTGGTATGTGCCAATCAGTGATAGGAGAGTCTAGGGGAATGAGGTATAGACATTTTTATGGAAGGATGAGTTTACAGGAGCTCATTAGATTAGTGGAAGAAGATCAAGAAACTAGACTAGTATTCATGCCCTAGAAACCCTTATTTTTAGGGGTTTGATAAAAGTCCATTGTACGTATAGAGCTGAGACTATAAACCTAGAAAATCCTAAAGGGGAAGAAAAACCCACAAATAGTATGTAGTTTTTTTCTAGGGTTGTTAAGGGGTTTTGGTAGGAAAATCACATTTTTAGTGATTAGGAGGGCTAATTGGCCTAAAAGGGCTACAAGGCCTAATAGACTTGATTCTTGGAACTCGATTGGAAAATGGGTGCAAGATTCACAAAATTGAATCCATATAAGTTGGATTAGACCTAAGGGGAGTTGGGAAACTAATCCTTAAGGATTTTTTACCATTGGAATGATAGGAGGCTAGTGAAGCCATCGATGTAAGGAAGCTATGGAGAAGAGAATAGAGAGGAGTTTGAAGTTGGTGGGAAATTCCTAGGGAGTTAGGGGATTAGGGAAGAATCCTCTAGTTAGGGTAGGGAAAGAGACCTTAAAGAAGATTAAGTGAAGGTCTTAGAGAGAGATTGAAGGCTCTAGGAGAGGAGCTCCCCATCAGCATGACATGTCCTCCAGTGTCATAGTCACCTTGCCTGTCGGTAGGTGGAAGGAACTCATCTCCGAGTGCCATTGCTCTGCAAGTGCTGTAATTAGTCCACAATTTGCCCTAATATTAGGTATGTATGTGATATAGTAGAGCCCTAATATGGCTAGGATCTTCCTCTCATGATTTCTCAGCCTATGACATATGTCCAGGCACGTCGGTCTACTCTCGCATGTCTATGGCAATGCCAGCTCCTCTTGCGATTACCATGCAAATTTGGTCAACTTTCTATACTTTTTGTTACTTTTTGACTAACCCAAGACCTGTTTGACCAACTTTGATCTAATTTTGACCTTATTCTAGGGTTTTGACCTATTTAGGAAGGTTTGGGAAGGTTTAGAACCCCCTAGACCCTATTTACCCCATTTTTAGTTTTCCTTGACCAACTGCACAGTTTGGCTAACCAACTATGTAGACAACGCACTTGGGCACATGTGTTGTACACTTAGTCATACCAAGTGTGGTCTCTATGCATTTGGGAACATGAGCTATGTAATTGGCACATGTGGGTAGTTAAACTTTCCCTTTGACCCTATTTTGACCCCATTTTCAAGCCCTAATGACCTAGAACTGAATGCAAACCCTAGAAATGATTGAGTGGCTTAGATGTACTCACCTCTAGTCCTACGTCTACTGGCCATTGGTAGCTACACACTCATTCCCTGCACTAATTCTGCACTAGCACTCAATCCATTCTCCTTGCTCTAGAGCTCAAATTACTCCAAATGTGAGAGTGAAAATGACCTCTGAAAACCTCTCCAAGACTTTTTATAGCCTCTTGGTTTCCTATATGGAGATGCAACCCTTTCCTTTTGTGTTGGTCATGATGCTTTTTGCACTCTGAGCCTCATAAATTTTGTGTTTGACCTCCGATATTTGATCTGTTTGTTGTTGTGGATCCATCTCATCATTGTCGACAAATTGACCTATCACTTGCATTTTTTTGTTAATTTCTTGAGGGGGCACCCATGTACCCCATTATCACTGCGGCATACTTTAATGCAATTTTCTTCAAAATTCTTTGATACAACACTCACAATTGCATTGTATCAAAGAGGGGCAAAATGTAGACACCCAAAAATGGTTCGAGTCTGCAAGTCTACATATTTTAACATTTTTGGAATTACAATTGAAGCATTGTTTTGTGATCTAATTATTCCTCTATTTTGCGCATATGATCTTATTATATGAAAACATTGTTTCTTTCATCGATAAATGAATATCGCAAATTGTTCAATTATTTGCTAATATTTCTATTCTCTTCGTCAAATTTATCATTTTCCTAATCAATCCTAAACCAATCCTATTCAATCCTAAATGATCCTAAACCATACCAAAACATCCTAAATCAATTCAAATCTATTTTATTCTCTTCCTAATCATTTCAAAATTGTTTTGGAATCATTCCAACCATTCTAGGGCATTTTCCAAGATCATCAATGCCTAATTAAATCACTTTTCAAATCAATCAAACCCCTTTTCCAAATCTAATAAATCTTGTCATCATCCTAGGGGCGTTGTCCAAGTTCATCAATTCTTCATATCCATTTATCACTCATTTTATAGCATTGTCCAATATCATTGATGTTATCATTATCAACCTATCATTATCAATTCAATAGTATTTTCCAAGTTCATCAATGTTATTGTAGATCATCATTATATTGGGAACATTGTCCAAGTTCATCGATGTTTCTCTATTCCTGTTTCAATCCTATGTCATCATCAAAGCTCATTGATGTTATTTAATCATTTTCAAACATCTTTATTTGAGTGCATTGTCAAAGTTCATCAATGCCTCAGAGCTATCATAATCCTATCAATATTATCAAAACCAATCCCATTGCACATTGTTGTAAAGTGATGAATTGTGTATGTGTTACATCACTTTTTGGTTGTCATTTATGGAAACACATCTAGCATATTGATCGAGTGCTTTGAAGTTAAGTTTTGGTAATTCAATTATGGAATCAGTTAAGTATAGAAGTAGAAATACAAAGGTATTTTGGATATCAAAGATTCAGATCAATGAGTTATGGTGTGTGAGATTATAATAATATATTATGGAGTATGTACAACCTACATATAAGATTGATTTCATTTTGGTGATGATTATAGAGAGTTACAAAGAACTGAAGATATGCGACAGTAGCAGAATAGAAATACAGAACAATTGAACTGAAGTGATGATTTTGGGAGTATGACGTGGACTCCTAGAAAGATAAGTTAGATAATGGTTTTGGATAATCTATATTTTGATTATGTAAGAGCGTCGACTATGTATTTGAATTTGCATTATTAATTATATTTTGCATTGAGAGCCAACTATGTAATATTTGGTTAAGAGAGCCGACTTAGTAAAGACAAAGATATATGTATGGAGATTGTTTGTACAAAAATGATATGGATTGATGTACTGGATATATGTGTGAATAGCATAGTAGAGGATGACAACTATCATTGTAGATCTATGATTGGAACTATATAAGCATTGGAGATGCTTTTTTTGTTTATGATTGACAACATTTTTGTAACTAAAATATTATTGTAAGAGTTGTAAGCTCAGTTGGCCCCTAACATGGTGTTGTATACCTTTAGCAGGGTTTTATTCCTCTAACAAGGAATTGTACTGTTAGGGAATTTTCTTGTATGAACCACAATGCTTGAAATGTCTATTTGAATCTTGTACCTTCTAATTCTGATTTAGAGACAAGAAAAGCCTAATTGCTAAGGACTGGATAAGGTCCTTCTTCCTTTTTGAGCTCCACAAATACTCAGGTAGGTTTTACCTTTCAAGATGGCTGTTAACATAGTATTTGTTAATGTGGACACTGATTAGCTATGTACCTTTATTGAACCAACTTATGAATTATCTTGCTGATGACCAAGCATAACCATAAAAAATATATTACCATACAAATCATAGCTATTAACATAACAATAACCAGTGATACAAGGATTCTCATCCTTCATCCTTCTTCCTTTTCTTTATAGGAGGGATAACCTAGTTGATTCTCTCTTCAAGGAATCAATAACATGGACTGTGTCCTGCTGACAGAAGTCCTTCACAAGTTTAGCTTATATGTTCTTAATAGCAGAGTGTTTAAATTGATTTGGTTTTGATAACTTGGAATATCTGAGACACAGATAGATAATCAGAATGTTTTCTGAACCAGTGCCTATCCTTTGGGCTGCTGAGTCAATAATAAGCAAGGAAATCAC
>MU227936.1:3516465-3530476 GCA_018584345.1 Thuja plicata | reverse complement strand
TATATATATATGGAGATCTTTTGTAGAGAGATGATATGGATTGATGTACTAGCTATATGTGTGAATAGCAGAGTAGAGGATGATAGAGATCATTGCAGAACTATGACTGGAACTATCTAAGAATTGGAGATGCTTGTTTTGTTCATGAATGAGAACATTTTTGTAATAGAAATATTATTGTAAGAGTTGTAAGCTTAGTTGGCCCCTAACAGGTTGTTGTATACTTTTAACAGGGTTGTATTCCTATAAAAGGGAATTGTATTATGTAATATTCAGCTCCTAACAGGGCTAGTTCTCCTAACAGGGACATTATACTTTAGTACATGCTTGTGGGTACCATCCCCACTGGGATTTTCCCTTGGCTAGGGTTTCCTCAAAAATAAATAATGGTGTTATGAGTACTGTGTTATTTTATTATGTTCTTTTGATTTCAGCATGCTTTTGGTTTATGTTGAATTGGTTGAAAGTTTATTTTAAATGGTGTAATACTGATTCACCCCCCCTCTCAGTATTACTTAATCCTAACACGCATTAATGCCTTCAATTTGATCAATAAACCACTAATTTGTCCTCTTTAGATGAATAACCTAAGATATGTCCCTACCCTTTATGGATAAACCATATTTATTCATTCTTTATCCTAAGTCTTCACAATAAATTAGTTTCTAATTAATTAATTGGCTAATTCTAGTTTATGGGATTTTAGAATTTCATGAATGCTAATTATTGCTTTTATGAGGAATATTGATTTCTTAATTGAATTAATTCCTCCTAATTCCACCTAATTTTTCATCTCCTTTAATTGTGCTTCATCTCCCTATTAATTTACTTCATGATTTCTTTCACCTTTCCCTATTCATTTTCCCCTAATTTGTGCTTTCATTTTCCTATTAATTTTCTTCTTCCTTTTCCCTCTATTATGCATTGATTTATGCATACTAATTTGTGCATTCCTTTCCATTTTTGAAAATGGTCTCTCATTTATATAAATTGAGATTCAATTATCTCATTCAAGTTTGAACCACTATCTCCTAGTTTCTTGACATCAAATTGGCTTTTGAATCTTTGTGCAATGTTTTCATTGACAAAGAGCAACAATAATCTACTCTATGGAGAAGAAAGGAGAGAATTTGAGTATCATTTAAAGGGGGTTTTATGTGTTTCTTTCATATGTTTTTGAATTCCCATTTCAATGGCTCTAATGTTAGATTAGATAGGTTTGCATATTGTTTAGGATTTTGTGGTTACCTAGATATGCATATTCTATCTTTTTCTGGTCTTACACTATCTTTCACTTGGAAATAACCAACATCAATGTCCAAAAAACAATTCATATTATCATTTTCATTTTCCTCAATCATGTAAGAAGTCCTATTTTCTCGGGACACTTTGACATTTTCACCAGAAATGTTGAAAGTTGCAAAGGATAAATCATATTTAATACTCCCTCCCATTGAAGCACTCCACTTCCTAGATAATAAAATTCCATTATGGCAAGGAATATCAACAACTAGGACACTCATTGTAAGCATTTTGTCATGATATGCAGCCAGTTTATAAGGAAAATCTTTAATAGTACCAATGATGGGTATTTTTCTAAAATTCATTGCCTAACATCTTCCATGGGGAGTATCAACTTACAATCCCATAGACTTCATTACCTCTGTAGGCATAACAGTGTTAGATGTTCCAAAATCTATCATGCAATTTTTAGCATCTTACCATTGATAACCAAATCAATAAAAAAGGATTCATAGTTCCCAAGGGATTATTCACATTATTAGTATTCAAGTAAATCTAATGGATATTTGAAACAATTTATTCTGACTCTTTTAGATTTATCTTCTACATTTCCCATTTTCTCATTTCCTTCTGGTTTTTGAATGTTTGTGGAAAAAATGCTATTTACTCATGTCAGGGCTTTTTCTTTATGTTCCCCAATCCTCATCATTTCTAACAATGGAACCTTAACTGTAATCTATGATAGGAATTGCCCCATATCAACAGGATTGTACTTTATATAAGAGACTTATTGTTTCATAGTAACAACATTTACATCCTCAACCTGAGTGGCCAAATTTGCCTCACTTCTCTTTGGTTGCTTATTATTCTTTTGAAGAGGGGAAACACTTATTTCTAACATCTTTTCTTTTACCTTATACACAATATTTGGACCATTAGACTTATCTTCTTTCCCAACCTTTATCTTTTCGACACCCTTAGTAGATTTTTCCTTTTCTTGTGGTTTCTTAGTGTCTGCTTTGGTTTCATTGATGAAGATACTAGCTATTTTTCTATCTGCATTGCCAACTGTTCTATTTCTCAAATTATAATTAATCCTTGTTCTAGTAACCATGTCAATAGTGATTTTTGTTATCTCTTCATTAGAAGGTCTTCTTAACACAATGGGTTCCTTACCCCTTTCAAAATTACACCTTATATCATCAATTTCCTCTTCCTCTTCATCAAAGGGAACCTAGTGATGATATTGTCTTTTTCTGCTTTGTGAGCCACAAAAATATTGGTTTTTAGTCTCATCATCAGAAATACTTCTTCACCCCATAGAAGTGAAAAATTCATAGCACAACCTTTGTCATCTTATGAATCATCTTCCTCTTCTCCTTGTTCCTCAATTGCAGATACATTCAAGGAAACATCATAATAATCAAGATTATGTGGGGACTAACAAGATACACACCATGAAACATCATCACACTTGTTATAGCAGAGGCACCTCTGGTAGACACATATCCTTTGGTCACAGAATTTCCATATGAACATTTGTGCATGGTAGAATAGAAACCTACCTGGAAACTTTACTTTGATGGATCCTACACAGCTCGTGGTGCAGGGGCAAGAATACTTTTTGTCACACCTTAAGGTGACTACATACCTATGTCATTCAAATTTGGATTCCCCTACAATGACAACATTGTAGAATACAAGGCACTAGTCATAGAGCTGTGCATGGTTATAGAATGGAACATCATAGATATACATGTCTTCGGTAATTCCCAACTCATCATCAAACAAGTCTTGGATGAGCATAAAAAAAAAGATGATAAGATAATGCCATATAAGGAGATGGTTGATAAGATGAAAGGGAAATTTCTTAATTTGCAAATAACACAAGTGCCATGACTACAAAACAAGGATTCTAATGCAATGGCCACAATAGGATCTCTCTTGGAGATCCCTCACTACTCTAAATAGTACAAATTCTTAGTTGAGAAAATCCATACTCCCGCTTATGAGAATGATGAATCGAATCATGTATGTGTCTTGGTTGGTCCCCATGGTACCATGATATCCATGCTTACCTACAAAGTGGTATCATATCTCCTCATCTCACTTCAATCCAATGCCAAAACCTTATTCAAAGAGCTTCCCACTACACCATTCTATCCAATACCCTTTATTTTTGATGGTATCACAATGTACTCTCTAGATGTTCAGACAAAAATGAGGCTGCCTAGGCTTTACACAAGGTACATGTTGGGATCTGCGGTGCCCATACAAGTGGTATGGTCCTATACAAAAAACTATTATGAACATGATACTATTGGCCCACAATGATCATGATGTCTATGAGTTTTTCAAGAAGTGCTTACCATGTCAATAGCATGCCAATCTGATCCATGCTCCTGCACAAGACCTTCATCCTATTGCACCACCTTGGCCCTTCTCCTATTGGGGTCTAGACCTTGTTGGTAAGATCACTCCACTCTTTTCTGAAGGACACAAGTACATAATCACAACAATGGAATATTTTACAAAGTGGGTTGAGGAAATTATGCTTACCCTCACTACTGGAGTACAGATCTCAAAGTTCATCCTCTACCACATTGTTTTCTGCTTCAATATCCCCTAAACTATCTTCATAGATCATGGAACACCATTTGAAAATCAACACGTCAACAATCTTTGTGCTCGCCTCCATATCCATCACTGCTTTTCTAGTCCATATTTTCCTCAAGGTAACGGCCAAGCTGAGGAAACTAATAAGACCATACTCAAGATACTCAAGAAAGTTGTCAATGATACTAGTCATGATTGGCATCTCCAGATTAGTGTCACCCTCTGGGTGTATTGTACTTCATACCACACCCATACAGGTACCACTCCATATTCCCTAGTCTATGGTGATGAATTTTTCCTACCCATAGAGGTTGAACTACCATCATTGCATGTGTCACTCAAGGACATGATTACAGATGAAGACTATCAATTGGAATTCCTTACACAATCTAATATGTTAGATGAGAAATGCCAATAGGCATATGATCACTTAATTGTGTACCAAAATCACTTGAAGAGAAATTACAACAAAAAAAATTGCCCACAAAAATTCCAGGTCGGTGATCTAGTCCTTAAAGAGAATATGAAGGTGGGCACAAATCATGAAAAGCAAGACAATTTTGAAGTTACCTGGTAGGGCCCTTATATTATCACTACATTCTTTGGCTTTGGGGCATATCAACTCTCCATTCATGAAGGAGATCCTTTGAATGATCCTATTAACATCATTCACCTCAGATTCTTCTATGCCTAAGGACATGGCAATATATTCCAGTTCCTGAGAAAATCCATAAAAAAGTATAAAAAGTCCTGAAAAAAATCTCAAAAAAGCATAAAAATGAAGCTAAAAAAATGGTTTACCCGACAAAAACCTGGAAAAAGGTGCTTGGACAACATCAAAAAAATTTAAAAAAATCAAAAAATCAAAAAAGAGTAAAGAGAAAAATTTTGTTCAATGGTGAAAACTTGGCAATCAGGTGCCTTGGACAAGTATGGGTGATGAAAACCTGGCAATAGGCATCACACATAGTGGACCATTCCATTATATGTCAAAATATCATTCTCTCCATCCTTTTCATCCATATACTTCCCAAATCCCTATTCCCTAGGTGTTCCAACCTATTGCACGCATCAATTAGCACAATCCAATCACATCTTGTCTTGCTAGAGATTCTTTGTACATATTCACTTGTATTTAGTCATTTGGTTTTGCCCTTGTATATTTGTGTCTTGTCCAATCTCCTCGCCCTCATACTAACACTTTGAGCCTCCATCATACTAACCTCCCTTGCCCGGTCCTTTTGCAGTCTGTCTATTCGGTTCATTAGTTGAAAGTGACACACACTAAAAACATGAGTCCCATTGCATCCATTGCATCCCTCCATTTTCATATCATCTCTGCATTTCCATTAGGATCATTGCATTTCCATACATTACATAATAAAACATTCATGATGTAAATAAATGCATCCATTTCATCCAAAATGCAAAAACAATATATATCCATCAAAATCGTAAACATACATCTAGGTACATGCATCTAAATATTTTGCCTTGCATATACATAATCATAAAACATCACATCCTGCAAGCATCAATGTCAGTACTCATATAAGCATATTCATCATACATAAGAGATCAACACATAGAATCATCAGAGTCATCATCAGTCATATATATATATATAAATCCATGTCAAAAATACAAAGTCTATCATCAATAAAGTACAATTGCTAGGCACCTTGGTGCTAGCATACATATACATCTCATCCAAAAAAGCAAAAAAGTGTGTTTCATGACCCTCAGAAGGATCATGTAGATGGCTATGATGGTCCTCCTCCTTGTCCTAGTGGTGGACATGGTGGCATCCCCACTGATCCCCGAGAGCCTCTCCCTATAGTCTATGGTTGAGACCGCTCTATGTATATCTATCTCTGGCCCTCTGGTACTACCTCATGATACAAGCCCATATAGAAGGTATCCTCTCTGCCTGAAATAGCTTCCTTTCGAGCAATGTCTCACTTTTCCCTATATGTCTCAGCTCACCTGTGTGTTGCATCCCTCTCTAAGGTCAATGCAATAACCTGCTTAGTAGACTTATCTATCTTCCCTGTGAAGGTACTTAAGTGGTCTGTCAGTATCCCTATCTCCATCCACAGCTTAATGAAATCCTATGTCAAGCCCTCCATAGAAAACTCTCCCGAGTCTACCCTACTCTATAAGGTGTCAAGTGCACCCTCATCCCTTTCCACCCATGTTGTCTTTGTAGCTAGTATTCATGAAACCAAAGCCAACTCCATCTACAAACTGTTCTCTAACACATGTACCATCACTAGTAGTCCTTGTAATCATCTGCACTCTGTCTACAAGCTATCTCACTCTGTGATGATGATATCATGTGTCTCTTGTGACACATATCCTATAGGTTTCCCCTGTGGCCTCTGTGGATCCTACCCCTATATTGGCACCTAAGGTACCTTATCCTGTTTGTCACCCAGTGAACCCTGTGGCCCCTGATCCTACCCATCTCCCGGTGGCCCCTGTGGCCCCTCCTCCTATCCCCTCTCCTCCCCCTCCTATGCCTTAATCCATGGATGGAATCACCTCCTCTACAATGCCCTCCTCTATCCTACTGTCGATGTCTCTAGGGTATCCCCCACTGTGGTCCCATCATCAACATCCATGTCACCTGTCGACTTCTCATAGGAAGCCACATGTATTGGATCCATAAGTTGTAGCAGTACGTGTGTGGCCCACCAGTTTGCATACTCGGCAGTAGTCCCTACATCCACTACATTGGGCCTTGCCACATAGTCCACCTATTCGAGTGTCCTCCATGTCACCCTCACTTTTAGATTATCAGTATTCCTCCCCATACTCCAACCTCCCTAGTGAGATGCAGATGTAGCCCAACCTCTGCCACCACCCCCTACTGCAAACCAAACTCTCTCATCACCTGGGATGGCCTATATCACTCAATCTAGTGGATAGCCCTCCCTAGTAAAAAGCAATCTATATGAACATACGAAAGATATATAAAATCCTCAAATCCTTCGTCCACTCCAGTCTTCCAGTCCATGGCTCCCCATGGCTCACATGCCCTATATGGTGTCTAGTAGAAAAACTAGATCTCATCGTTCAACTGTTGCCATTATCCTGTCTGTCCCACAGAGGTATAGCTTAGTGGTATTCTATACCTGCATGTGTAGGGCTCCCCTAGATGTTGAGCCTCTCACACTCTCATCAGTCAAAGAATTGCAATATGCTCCCAAGCCCACACTAGTAAAAGCGTGATCCTTGTCCCCATGTTGTGCACCCCATGGTACGCAGCCATGTGTAAGTCATGGTATAATTGTCCTAAGACAATATACCCCCAGCAATAGGTAGTTCCCTACTCAAGCATCTCTTCTAACACCCTAGCCCACCCCATCCCAAAAGCATGACCTGACAAGTCTGCCAGCATCCTCCCCCAAATCAATCCTTCCATGAACAATTCTATCCTTTGTAGCCTCCTATCGACTATCGGCTACCAAGGCATCCATGTCCTATACCTCAATATCCTCCTCACAAGCCTCCTAAAAGCTAACTGCCTATAATTATCAATTCTTCCAGTTTGTACTGAGGGACCGGTCCATGGATTGGTATCCATAGAATCCACCATAAATCCTCCAACATAATGGTTGCCTCTCCAGTAGGAAGATGGAATGTAGTAGTATTGTTATGCCATCATTCGAACAACATGGTCATCATCCCATTATGCTCCTATAGCCTAGGCCATCGGGGCACATAATCTAATCCCACTGCCACTAACAGTCCCCACTCTAACTCCGTCAGTTGACCCTCCAAATCCATTATGGGTGGTCAGTGCTCCCAAGATCCCAATGGTGGAAACCGCTACTGCAAAATCCAAACATCACCATGTCAATGTCATCTTTCTTCTCAATTCTAGCCTAACCCCTCCCAAAATGGGGCATCATGTCCCTAGGTCTATTCCCGACCCATCTCTTGCCCCTGTCGGGTTCTCCTTTTTCCCTTGCCCTTGGTGTCTGCCCTTTTCGGCATAGATTTCAGTTTGGGAGGAGATGTTGATTCCTCAACCAATGTCTCTGAGTAGTTTTCTCCCAGACCCCCATCTGTGAAGACGCAGGTCTAGGTCCAACGTCTTCACAGATGCCAATTTGGAATTGTCATTCGCACAGATGCGGGTTGAGGGATCGGTGTCTATGAAGATGCCAATCTAGGGATTGACATCTTCATAGATGTGGGTTTAAGAACTGGAATCTCTGGTTCAAGCCCACTTAACCCCTATTTATGACCCCTAACCCATTCCTGAAAGTGTAAAACTTTGACAGAAGTAAAATGCGAGGTCTTAGTTGAGCTACTCACAGGTGTTGGTCACTCTGCAAGTCATCTGTAGAACCACACACGCTCTCACAACTATCCCTTCATCCTATCGTCTACCATATTTTCTCTCTAGAGCTCTTTTCTCCTCCAATAACTATTCGCAAGTGACCTTCTTTATCCCTTTAGCCTTTCTTATAGCCCCCATTTTTTCCTGAATTTTTTTTTCCTCCATTTTTCTCCTCCTGCCTGTATATTATTGTAATAAAGAAAATGGAGGGTCCTTAGATAGGGTTGTGAACAATGAATATTTGCACCTAAAAGATATCCTATTCCTCCATTAATCATCTTACATTTAATTTTAATTGATAAGGAGTGTAAATCTAGAAATGTTTGTAAAGGAAAATGGAATAAAATACATACCTCCAAAAAAGAACCTGCTGAAAAACTTGTTAGACGGTCCTAGAAACTGTTGATTTCTATAATCCTGAACTGAAACTGTGAGATCTACAAAACCCAGAAATATTTTTCCAATCTAGCTTAGTTTCAATTTTGACCCTCAAGTTAATGTCAACTTTGACCCAAAATTTCTGATTCTGACCCTGGACAAAATGTCAGTTTTGACCCAGAAATGAATGTCTATTCTGACCCATAATTTATGATTCTAACCTGCACGTGTCTGACAAAAATTTTGTTTCCAGATCCTGATAGTTTGTCAAAAAGCGTACCCGAATCTGCACTCCAATTCATTGTTTTGAAGCTATACCTACAATAAAAATGGATTTGTTGTTGGAGGGAGGGGTTTGCCTTTGTCAAACCCTAGTTTTGGAAATAACCTTATTATTGAATTGAAATTGCATAAGTAACAAAGTAAATAAATGAATTCACCTTGATTTTATAAAAACCCTTGTGGAGGATTCGAATCCTTGAACCCACAAGTATGGATGCTCCAAATTAATGTAGGATGTCTCAAATCAATTGTCTTTAGATCTTCAACACCAATCTTGAATGGATCTTTGAATAGGAAGAGGCTTGCATGGATGTAGATGGAGAAATCTTCAACAAGAGGGCTTCATACAACTTGAATCCTTCAATGGCTACCAAAGGATCTCCTTGGTGAATTAATTTCTTGAATTCTTGAATGATTGAATTCTTGAGAGTAGATGCTTGCTTTAATAGATTATTGACCTGCTTCAAATCTTGCTTCTTAGCCCTTTCTTCACACTTAGATTTCACTTAGAGAAAATGAGAGGAGAAGGCTTCCTTATATACAAATCTAGGGCACAATCTTCTAGAGAGGCCTATATAGAAGAATTAAATTCCCATTAGACCTATACCCCTAGAAGTGGACCTATATTAAATATAATTTCAAGAATCATTGCCTCAAAGACTGAAACAGCCGACCCAAAAGCGGGAATTAAACCTTTTTGAAGCCCGACATTCGAAAACCCCAGAAACTTGAAATTTGGACCTTGGGTTAGAATTGAGATCAATTCTAACCTATGTCAAGGTTGACGTTGACCTTGACCTAGGTTAGTTTCAAGGTTGACCTTGACCTAGGTCAAGGTTGAGGTCGACCTTGACCTAGAAAGGTTGATTTTGACCCTGAGTCAAAAATCTCAGGTTTGCAGTTTAGGATGCCAGAAACAGGACAAAGAGAAGTGGGAAATGGGGCAGAATAGGGGGAAAATCTAGATCCAAGTCAGAGACCCATTCAAGGTGCTTGACATGAACCCAAACCACTTACTCGAAGGGATAAACCATTCTACAATGGAAGTGCTTCCATTTTCTGACTATACTATTAGCCCCCACTTTAGCAAGAGTATGGACTCGATGCAAACTCTTGGTAAAGGAGATCATAAAGAAAAGATAATCTTATTGAAATCAAAAGGGACAAAGGAATCCTCAAGCCCTTAGGGACTCAAGTCTTTGTCAACCCTAAGATTAGGATGAGAGAGAGAGAGAGAGAGAGAGGTTATCTCACCCAGTAAGATGTGTGTACCTCACTGTGAACCACAAAAGGATAGGATGTCCCACCAAGAAAGCACTTGATAGTCACCCCATAAAGTTGTGCACCTTCTAGTGGCTTTGTGCATGTATGTAGTGCATCTTCTGATAGCTTTTATGAAGTACCCATGGGTCCATATCCTCATATCATCATGGAATACATTTGTAAAATGCGTATCTCTTTAGGATTTAGCAACTTATGTGCGTTACCTTCCAAGGATTTAGCATATTGAATTTTAATTGAATGCGTATCTCTTCAGGATTTAGCAACTTATGTGTGTTACCTTCAGAGGGTTTAGCATGCTAAAATATAAAAGGTTAGAACAAAAATGCATAATATAGAACGAGGGAGGCCATATATATGCCCCCTCCTTAAGATGGAAAATACATACTATTTGGACATGTTAAGGAAAGAAAATAAAAATGATAAATCCTTGTTCAACAACATCAAGAAAATATCCATAGATAACACCCAGTCCAAGCCAAGAAGATCACCTCTCCTATGAGGCCATGGAAGGGACGAATGAAAAGAGATATCATGCAAGAAGTGAAAAAGTAACCCTTGTGAGGGATAGAACACTATTTAGTTTCCAAGGTGAGATATTTATCAACCATGGAAACCCAATGTCAAACAATGAAATAGATTATAATCAAGGACATAGATCCTCAATGCAAACCAAAATTTTCATGTATGATTGGATATCACATAATAGATAGATACTGCTTAACCAAGGGAAAATTGGACCCCGGAAAGACAAAAAAGAAGGAGATGACATCCTTGCCCCCCAAGCGTAGGAACAAGGATTAAAGGGGACCGACTATATCACTCACAACACTATGCAAGACAATGAGCCCCCAAGGATTATGCTAACATTTTTTACATAAGGTGGAGCTCCATAATAGGAACATAAATGTTATTTAGAGAAAATGGGATTGAAATATAACTCATTACCACATGTTAAATAAATAACTTTACTATCAATGATCTGCCTAATCTTATAATGTAAGTCTTGACATTTATTAGTAGAGTGATCATGAAATCTATGATACAAACAAAAAGGAAGAGTCTTTAAGAGAAAACTATGTTTCTTTTTGCATTTAGGTCTAGTAATCATCTTAGCACGAAGGAGTTTAGGAAAAAGAAATTTTGGTCAAATTCCTTCATAGGTTCATCATGTTTTGAAGTGTTATTTGAGATGTTGGTAACATATATGTGTTGTTGAGGATTAAATCCCAATCCATAAGAATGTTCATGCCCACCATTTTGTAAGGGCATTTGAATTCCTGGTTTATGCTTACCACATCCTTGACCATCGAATCCTTGTTTAACTAGTAAATGATAACGGGGACCATAATGAGAAGCCATATCAGAAGGAGTCAATGGAACTTCAGTAGTCAGTATGCCATCATTAGTAGGTTTTATAGATTCATAGTGGGTAGAAGCAACGACAAAGTTATTATGAAGGGTATGAGAAGTATTAGCAAAATCTCATTGTTCAAACTCTCTTTGTTGCTTCATAAAATCAAGATTAGAAACCTTATACTCTCCAATAAAGGTAGGATTAAAATCAAAGGTTCCCCAATCATCTCCAGGAAGAGCATTGGAGGAAAAAGGATTACTATTAGGAATAGGAATATTGTGGGTTTAAATATTCAAACAAGGATTTGGTGCATCATCCACATGAAGTGTATACACCATGTTGTTGTGAATAAACTTGACTTTATGGTGAAGGTTGGAAGGAACATCATGCATCTCATGCAACCAAGGTTTACCCAAAAATAGGTTATAATTAAGAGGTCCAGGCATAACATAAAAAGGAGTATTCAGGATGACCAGACCTACCTTGATAGGTAAGGCAATGATGCCTAAATTTTTCTTATCAATGTTAACAAAGCCACGTATAGGAGCATTATCAGGTTGAATAGTTGAAAGATCGGCTTTAATTAATTTGAGCGTGTCCATGCTAAAAATATTAATCCCAGATACATTATCAATTAGGGTCCTATGAATGATACTCTTATTGATAGTAATAGAAACCATAAGAGCATCATATTGATTTTGTACTTCTTTAGAAGGTAAATCCTTTTGAGTAAATACAATGTCAGTAGGACTCAGGGTAGCATGCATGCACTGTAAGAAGGCATTGATGTTCTCTTGATTAGGAGGTGGAGTGGAAAGAGTTTCTAGAGATTTTTTCAAGGCTTCATGGTAGGTAGGTGAAGTTTGAAGAAGCTCCCATAAAGAAATATTGGCAGGTGTATTGCACAATTGGTTTATCAAATCATACTCCTTGCTAGGAAGATGAGGTGGAGGAGGAAAAATGGGTTGAGAAGGTGGTAAAGAAGTAGGAACCACCAAATTAGGTTGAGGGTTATTCCTTGTATGATAAACATGTGAAATAGAATCCCTGTTATCAAAGAAATCCAAAGGATCCCTAGGTTTACCCTTGATAATAATGTGAGGACAACCTTTAATAGTCAACAAGGGTTTTGGGTAAACCATGTTAGTTGTCTCAACAATACAAACAGGTTCACAAGAAGGAAGCAAAGAATACATCCTAGGAGGAGATGAGATAGGATCTTGATTCTCCATAAGATCATCACTAAAAGAGAGAGCATTAAGGGAATTCATATCATTCTCCACTAATACCTCATCACTAGAGGGAATCCAAAATGGAGGTAAAGCATCTAATGTAGGAGAATCTTGGGTCATTGGCAATCCTTCTCAACCAAAAATATGTTTATTTTTGTTTAGAAGATGCTCGGGGACTACTCTATTACTTGGGCTCTATTTCTTGGTAAATATTGTTTGTTACTTGGGTTCTATTTCTTGGGCATGCTTGTTTCTATCAGTCGATAATGCTTAGATCTCATTCTTGAGACCTATTTCTTGGGCATGCCTATTTATTTTCTTGTTGCTCGATGTGTTCTTTTCCCAAGTAACTCTGTTGCTCATTTAACCTTTTCCCAAGACGCTTATTTTGGAGTTAGATCTGGTGGCCGACTTCTTCAGTTGATTTTGATGGCTTAATTGATTTGGGGTCTCTCATTGGGATTTGTGTGGACCTAAATATGGGTCTCACTTATGAATTTGAGTGCCAACCTCTCTTTTTGGTCTCTTGTATATATTCTTCTGTATGTTCTTAGTTTAGGGGGAGATTTTAGAGAAAGAAAAATCAAATGTTTAGATATTGAGATTGAGGGTCTGGTGGTACCCTAATTTTTGAGAATTTAGAAGTCCCAATCCATTATCAAGAAGCTATTTTTTCCATACTATAAAAATTAAAGGAAGGAAGCTTTATGACACAAATAAATAGAATTAACTAATCGAAGCCTTCAGAAAATGCTGAAATTTCAACCTACTACAAAGATGATGCCAACAGAGGCTGAAGATGGTCGAATTTTAAAAATCTAAAACCGACCCAGTTCAGGAAATCAAATTTCCTATCTCCAACAAAAATATTAGCTTTTCACAATGTGTTTTGGATTTTCGACCAAAGCCAAATCCGAAAGTTAGGTAGTTAGTTTATTATTTTTTCAAAATAGTTTGTAATAAGGGTTGTGTCTTTTCACCTTAAAGAGGCGTGAAAGCCACTCAAACACACACACACACACACACACACACACACACATATATATATATATATATATACATAATGTAAAATGTAAAGAGAAGACAATACAATATAATACAATTTCACATATTTGGATAGTTTTTAATCAACAAGTATAAACATAGACTTGGATGTACTATTTTTTCAAAATCAATAAAGATAAGTCCCTTTTCTTTCACATGTGTAATAGTTTCATTATCATTTTACAATTAGTCCCTCGGATAAACCAATAGAACTTCTTCAAAGTGATA
>MU227936.1:3475608-3512969 GCA_018584345.1 Thuja plicata | reverse complement strand
AAGTATTTTAGTTTACAGTTCATGATATATTGATTTCAGTTATATTTATTTCAAGTTCCTTTCCATACTTTGAGAGACAGAAGTTTGAGTTCCATACACAGGTTATCTGCTATAAAAAGCCTATTCAAGTGAAGGTTCACCCACCTTGGTCCTACAGAGCCAGAAGCGTAGGGGAAGAGGATCATAATCGATCATTCCCGTTAGTTGGCCAAAAATAATTGGTTTTCCAAACATTGGATTGGCAAGTCCATAGGAAATCCAATTCAGCATTTTTGGGCACCAATAGGGTCTGTGATCTCTGTTGTATGAAGATATTATTGTAATTCATTTGAATATATGGCCAAAACTGGGAAGGCCTCATAGCCCAGCATGTAATGATTTTGATCAAGTGAATATAAAGGATCTCTATATTTTCTTCTCTCACTATGTTTTTTTGGCCTCAGGCCCCTTCTCTCCTAACCTCATTGCATTAGGTGGTATCAGAGTGTGGTGAGATCTAAGTTCCTTCTTGAAACCCTAACCCTAGTTGGTATTGTTGTGGGGTAGCAGATTGTGATCTGACCTACAATTGTAGAGGGATTCAAGATGGTTCGTGAGAGAGGAAATGAAGATCTAGGTCTAGAAGATATGCTTAGATAGATAGTTGTTATATTGGAAGCTATTGAGACATCTCAATACAGAGGAATAAATCTTGATGATGTTAGTGATGATGAAATTAAAGAGGTTCAAGGTGAAGTTGTACATGCACCTCTGATCAATCAGGAAGAAGAGATATTCTTGAGAGCTTTGACAAGTTTGAAATCCACACCTCAGTTTAATCCTCCTAAGTATAGTGGAAAATTGGATTTTGATGAATTGATTGACTGGATAACTGAAATGGAAAAGTATTTTGAATATGAGAATGTGGTAGAGGATAAGAAGGTGAATATTGCAAGCACAAAATTGAAAGGACATGCATCCCTATGGTGGGAACATCTGCAATTGGATGGAAAGAAGAATGGTAAAGACAAAATCAAGGTATGGGATAAGATGGTAAACAAATTGAAAGGCAAGTTTCTACCTTGTGATTATCAGATTAACCTAATTCGATGAATACAAAGCCTGAAGCAAAAGGATAAAATTGTGAAAGACTACACTGAGGAATTCTGCAGATTGGACATCAGATCTGGACATGTTGAGGATGAAGTGAAAAGAGTTGCAAGATATCTAAATGTCTTGAGAATTTCCATACAAGATGAAGTTAGTTTGGTCAAGATGGAAATCATTGAGGAGGCATACCAATTCACCCTAAAAGCTAAGGAAAAGTTGAATAGAAGATATGAACAAAGACAAAGAGGTAGAGGTGGTAGATTCCCTAGAGGAAAAGGTAGACCTCATGGTGAGAATAGTAGATGTGAATCAGACAAGTCAAATTCAGACACATCTCAAGACAAAGGAAAGACTTAATGGAAAGGTGTAAATTTATATCGAGTAAGAGGTAATTACTCTAGATGTGGTTATAGAAGAAAAGGATTCCAAGTTACTTGTTACAATTGTGGTGAAGAAGGACATAAATCCTTTGAGTATACACATGCAAGAAAGAAAGGTAGTAGTAGAAGAAATGTATTGGTACAAGAGGAGTCACCAAATGAAGCTGAAAAGGAAGGAAATTTTATGATCTGAAGGATAATATGGAGTGAGAAGGATAAGAAAGATCCTATTAGGAAAATTTTGTTCAAGACTAGATATAGAGTTGCAAACAAAGTTTGGAAGGTGATTGTTGACAATGGAAGCTCGAAGAATCTGGCATCTGAGGAAACGGTTGCAAATTTGTAGTTGGAGAGGATAAAACATTTGAAACCCTATCAGATCTCATGGATCAAGGATGATCATACATGAATGGTGATTGAACAATGTTTTGTGAACCTGAAAATTGGATTATTATGATAAGGTGTTGTGTGATATTATGCCTATGGATTGTTGTCATATTTTTTTGGGTAGACCTTGGCAATATGGTAGACATGCTATACATGATGGAAGATTGAATAGATATTCTATTTGCATTGATGGTAAGAAGAAAGTTTTGTTACCTTTGGTTGAGGAATCTTTTGGTGAGATATGTACATCTGTGAAAGTTTTTCTAATGGAAAGTAGACAGTTTGTTAAGGATTTGAAAAGGAATGATATTTTTTATGCTTTGATTCCTAACAAACCAAGTAAGAATATAGAAGATGACATTCCTGCAAAAGTTGGAAAGTTGCTCACTGAGCACAAGGAGATAATTTTAGATAATGTACCTGATGGTTTTCCACCAATGAGAGATATTAGTCATTGTATGGATCTGATTCCTAGAGCTAGTTTGCTGAACAAAGCACCACATTGGTTAACACCTACCAAAAATGAAGAGCTTAACTGATAAGTTCATGAATTGTTGAACAAAGGATTGATGCAAGAAATTTTGAGTCCATGTGCATTATCTATTGTATTAGCACCTAAGAAGAATGGAGAATGGAGAATGTGCTCTAATTCTAGAGCAATCAATAAGGTCACAGTGAAGTATAGGTTTCCTATACCGAGAATGGATGACATAATGGATTGTTTGAGTGGAGCAAAATATTTTACCAAAATTGATTTGAAAAGTGGATATCATCAAATTAGAATTAGAGAAGGTGATGAATGAAAGACTTCTTTCAAGACAAAGGAAGGTTTGTATGAGTGGTTGGTTATGCCTTTTGGTTTAACTAATGTACCGAGTACATTTATGAGGTTAATGAACAAAGTTTTGAAGAAATTATTGAATAAGTGTGTGATTGTATATTTGGATGATATTCTAATATTCAGTAAGACCAAAGAAGAGCATTTGATGCATGTAAGGCAAGTGTTGCAGAGATTGAAAGAGGAAAAGTTGCTAATTAATCTGAAGAAATGTTCCTTTATGAAAGAAGAACTTGTGTATTTGGGTTTTGTTATTTCAGATGATGGTTTGAAGATGGATCCAGAGAAGGTTGAAGCTATATTGAGTTGGCCTACACCTAAAAATGTCATTGAGGTAAGATCATTTCATAGATTGGCAAGTTTTTATAGGAATTTTATCAAAAAATTTAGTTCTATTTGTAATGCTATGACTGAGACAATGAAAGGAGACAAAAGAGAATTCAAATGGACACATAGAGCTGATAAGAGTTTTGAAGCTTTGAAGCTGAAGGTTTTTGAATTACCTGTGTTAGCCTTACTTGATTTCAATAAGGTATTTCAAGTTGAATGTGATGCAAGTAGAAGTGCAATTGGAGCTGTGTTGACTCAAGAAGGTAAACCTGTTGCTTTCTTTAGTGAAAATTTGAATGGTGCAAAAAGGGAATATTTTGTCTATGATCAAGAATTATATGCTATTGTCCAAGCTATGAAGAAGCAGAGACATTATTTGATGCCAAATAATTTTTTTTGTATATTGATCATAAGGCTTTACAATATTTGGGTAGTCAAAATAAGTTGAATCAGAGACATATGAAATGGGAAGAGTATTTGCAGAGCTTTAAATTTGTGATTAAGCACAAGAGTGTAGTTTCTAATAGATTTGTTGATGCATTAAGTAGAATAATATCTTTGTTGACTGAAATGAGAATTGAAGTTCTTGGTTTTGATGACATGAAGAATTTGTATGAAAGTGATCCTGATTTTTCAGAGAAGTGGAGAGTGTGTAGAGCACCTAATTCAAACCAATCAAGTAAGTATGAAGACTATTTAATTCAGGAAGATATGTTATTCAAAGGTATTCAGTTGTGTATACCAAGACGTTCAATGAGAACTAATTTAATAAAAGAGAAACATGGTAGTGGATTAGCTGGACACTTTCGTAATTATAAAACATTGATTTTTCTGAAGGAGAGGTATTTTTGGCCTCGGTTGTATAAGGATGTTTAGAAGTTTGTAAGAATTTGTGGAGTTTGTCAAGTTGCAAAGGGAGTAAGTCAGAATACTAGTTTGTATACACCAATTATTGTTCCTGAGAAACCTTGGAGTGATATCAGCATGGATTTTGTTCTTGGCTTACCCAGGACATCAAAAGGTAATGATTCTATATTTTTTGTTGTGGATATATTTTCTAAGATGACACATTTCATACCATGTAAGAAAATGTCAAATGTAGTACATATAACAAATTTGTTCTTTAAGGAAATTTTCAAATTGTATGGATTACCAACGAGTATCATTTCTAACTAAGACAGTAAGTTTGTTAGCTATTTTTGGAGAATGCTTTGGAAGAATATGGGTATTGAGTTGAAGTTTAGTTCTACATTTCATCCATAGACTGATGGACAAATAGAGGTTGTAAACCAAAGTTTGGGTAATTTGTTGAGATGCTTAGTTGGAGACACACCAAGTAATTAGGATTTGATGTTTGCACAAGAAGAATTTGCATACAACAGTTCAAAAAATAGAAGTACTGGAAAGACACATTTTGAGATTGTTCATGGCACATAACCAAGAGGTATATCAGATTTGAGAGATCTTTTTGGAGAAGAGAAAAGAAGTGTTGAAGCAGAAATTTTTTCAGAATTTATGAAGACATTGCATGAAGATGTAAAAGAGAAGCTGGAAAAGAGTAATCAGAAGTACAAAGACAGTGTAGACAGATCAACAAGACATAAAACATTTGAAGTTGGTGATGTTGTAATGGTTCATTTGAAGAAAGGCAGATTTCCTATTGGAACATATGGTAAACTGAAGATGAAGAAATTTGGTCCTTGCAAAATACTGAGAAGGTTTGACAGTGGAAATGCTTATGAAGTTGAATTACCTGATAAAATGTATATATCACCTATACTCAATATTTCAGACTTGTATGAATATCATGAACCTAATGAAGAAATGACAGTACCAAGTGATTATCCTAAGAAGTAGATAGAAGTTGAGAAGATTTTGAAATGGAGAATTGCCAGAAGTACAAGAGGAAAAGAATACATGGAATATATGGTAAAATGGAAGAACAGACTGATTGAGGACTCATCTTAGATTTCTCAATCTAAGTTGGATTCATTTTAGGTTGGACCTGATACATGATTCAGGGAATCATTTCTTGTAACCCCAAGTGTCTGATGCAGGAGCATCTTGGGTCATTGGAAATCCTGCTCAACCAAAAAGATGTTTGTTTTTGTTTAGAAGTTGCTCGGGGAACACTCTGTTACTCGGGCTCTGCTGCTCGGTAAAGCTTGTCTATTGCTCAGGTTATGTTGCTTGGGCATGCTTGTTTTTGTCACTTGCTAATGCTTAGTTTTGATGCTCGCGTCCTGTTTCCTAGGCATGCCTATTTATTTTCCTATTTATTGGGGTGTTCTTTGCCCAAGTCACTATGTTGCTCGGTCAACCTTTTCCCGAGATGCTTATTTTGGAGTTAGATTTGGTGGCCAAATTCTTCAATTAATTCCGATGGCTTAATTGATTTGGGGTCTCTCATTGGGATATATGTGGACCTAAATTTGGGTCTCACTTATGGATTTGAGCATCTACCTATCTTTTTGGTCTCTTGTATATATTCTTTTGTATGTTCTTAGTTTAGGGGGAAATTTTAGACAGAAAAAGAAAATTTTTAGATATTGAGATTGAAGGTATGTGATCTCTGTTGTATGAAGATCTTATTGTAATTCATTTGAATATATGGCTGAAACTAGGAAGGCCTCATAGCCCGACATGTAATGATTTTGATCAAGTAAATATAAAGGATCTCTGTATTTTCTTCTCTCGCTATTTTTTTTGGCTTCCGCATTGGTTCTACAAGGTGGTTTGGTAGTTGGGTGAGCCTCTGGCCCCTTTTCTCCTAACCTCGTTGCGTCAGCATCTATAATGTTTTCTTCTTTCTATAAAATGTCCGCATAAGAGGAGTGTGTTTTAGAAAAAGAGTCACCATCATGTATGAATATGTCATCCATTGATAAATCACCCTCTTGTATCAAGGCATCTTCATGAGGAGGGGATAAATCAATGTCTTTATCCAAGGGTTCATCCCAAAAAGTAGAATCATCCACAATGGATTCATGAGGAAGAGAGTAATAAACATACAAATCCAAAGGTTCATCCCAAATAGGAGGATTATCATCCCTATCAATAAAGAACCTTGTAGGAGCGCCATAAATCACTAAATCTTGATCCCTAAAGGGGAAAGAAGGTAGATTATTTTCTAAATTAGGCTCATAGAAAAGGCATATATTAGAAGGATCAATCCTCAACTCATCTCCATAAATAGAAATATTAAAGTCATTTGCTTTCTCTAATATATCCTTACAAGGTAATACAAGAGAGGACAAAGCAACATCACACACACAAAATGAATTCTTTCTAGGTGTATCAATGTTGTAAATAGTGGAACATGAAGGTAACCATGCACACCCCCTATGGTAAAGGTCAACTAAAGATGTTGTAGAGGAGAATGAAATAGGAGTAGGATCTGTGGAGATCTTATTCAAACAATTTTCATCCTCACTTCCAGGTACCCGATTAGGGGATCTATCCTCTTTCACAACAAAAGCCTCATAAAAGTACTCAAAACAAAAATCATACACGTTGAACATAAAGTAACATTACAAGCATGAAAAATGTAAATGTTTTTGTATTTTTAAAGAAATTTGTGATTTTTTTTGAAATTTTGAAATATAAATGCAAAAGCATAAAACAAATGCATGTAAGATCTAACATAAAATGTAAATCTAACACCAAAAAGAAAGAGTTGTCTATCGCGGGTTCACCAAAATGTAAAGAAGAAAATGGAGGGTCCTTAGATAGGGTTGTGAACAATGAATATTTGCACCTAAAAGATACCCTATGCCTCCATTAATCATCTTACATTTAATTGTAATTGATAAGGAGTGTAAATCTGGAAATGTTTGTAAAGGAAAATAGAATAAAATACATACCTCCAAAAAATAACCTACTGAAAGCCCTATTAGACGGTCTCAAAAACTATTTATTTCTACATTCTTGAATTGAAACTGCGAGATATAGAAAACCCAAAAATGTTTTTTTGATCTGGCCCAGTTCCAATTTTAACCCTCAAGTCAATGTCGACTTTGACCTAGAATTTTTTATTCTGATCCTGAACAAAATGTTGATTTTGACCCAAAAATGAATGTCGATTCTAACCCAAAATTTCTTATTCTGACCTGCACATTTTGACAGAAATTATGTTTCCAGATCTCGATAGTTTGTCGAAAAGGGTACCCAAATCTGCACTCCAATTTGCTATTCTGAACCTGTACCTACAAAAAAAATGGATTTGTTGTTTGGGGGAGGGATTTGCCTTGGTCAAAACCTGGTTTTGGAATTAACCTTATAATTTAATTCAAATCTCATAAGTAATAAAGTAAATAAACGAATTCACCTTGCTTGTATAGAAACCCTTATAGAGGATTCGAATCCTTGAACCCACAAGTATGGATTCTCCAAATGAATGTAGAATGTAGAATGTAGGATGTAGGATGTCTCAAATCAATTGTCTTTAGCTATTCAACACCAATCTTGAATGGATCTTGGAATAGGAAGAGGCTTGCATGGATGTAGATGGAGAAATCTTCAACAATAGAGCTCCATAGAGCTTGAATCCTTCAATGGCTACCAATGGATCTCCTTGATGAATTGAGTGTTGGAAAGCTTGAATTCTTGAGAGTAGATTCTTTCTTCAAAAGATTATTGTCTTGCTTCAAATCTTGTTTCTTATCTTGTCCTTCACACTTAGATTTCACTTAGAGAAAATGAGAGGAGACGACTTTCTTATATACAAATCTAGGGCATAGTCTTCTAGAGAGGCCTACATAGGAGAATTAAGTTGCCATTAGACCTATACCCCTAGAATTGGACCTATATTAAATATAATTTCAAGAATCATTGCCTCAAAGACTAAAATAGCTGACTCAAAAGAAGGAATTAAACCTTTCTGAAGCCCAACATCTGGAAACCCCATAAACTTGAAATTTGGACCCTCGATCAGAATCGAGGTCGATTCTGACCTAGGTTAGGATTGAGGTTGACCTTGAACTAGGTCAAGGTTGACCTTGACCTTGACCTAGGTCAAGGTTGAGGTAAACCTTGACCCAGAAAGGTCAATTTTGACCCTGAGGTCAAAAACCTCAGGTTTGTAGTTTAGGATGCCTGAAATAGGTCACAGAGAAGTGGGAAATGGGGCAGAACAGCGGGAAATGCTAGATCAAATTTAGAGACCCATTCAAGGCCCTTGACATGACCCCAAACCACTTACTCAGTGGGCTAAACCAGTCTACAATGGAAGTGCTTCCATTTTTCGATTATACAATTATTGTATTGCTAATCCTGTCGTACAGCTTAAATGCGTAAAAATAATAAAAAATAAAAAAAATCATAAAAATTCAAAAAAATGCAAAAATCATGCAAAAAATTGCAATAAACCTTTCCTTCCTTCCACATCACTCAGTCTTTAGATTTTAGTGATGTTTTGACTCCTTTGACTGCGATCATGTTTTCCACCAAATCAGTTTTTCAACCGACTCTCCTTGCTTCTCATCATTTTCATAGCTTTTGCCACCGAATATCTTTCAATCAAATAAAACCCAATCCTTGCCTATCAGGATGCATCCTTCCAGCGTCAACTTAACAAATCCTTCATCACACAATATTGTTCATGGAAAGAACTTTGGACTGAATGACTGCTTGGTCATAAGGTCTTCTTTATTAATTTTATATTTTTGTGCCAGTTAAAACCTACTCACCACTACCTCGATCTGCTATATCTTGGTGAATTTTGAATGGTCCACGCAAAGGAATCTCATCATCTGTTTAATCTAACACCTGATGCATACCTCATTTTGCAATATCAAAAGCGGATGTGCTCTCCATATTTTCAACACAATGACTCCCCAAGTCTTGCATCTACATTCTTATTTTCACTCATACTCATTCTACATCTTGTATTTTTTGAAGGCTTCTATTTATTCACTGTTCTCCCTTCCTCCTCTTTCACTTTCTCTTTTTGAGAAAACCCACACACATTTCTCTTGTTGCATCCTTTTCTCGAGGGGGTACCACCTCTTACCATCGTCGCTTCGGCTCAACTCCTAAAGACCAACTTCCTCTGGGGCAACTTATTTTCTTGTATTTCACGCAACGTCACTTGTGATGCCACATCAAATAGGGGCAAAATGTAGACATCCAAAAATATTAATATTACTATTAATATTAAATTCACTTTTGTTCATCTAACTATTAAATTAAATTAATGAAATAGTTTCATCTATGGTATTTATATATTTTATAAATACTATCCTAGTGTATTTAATTTAAATACATTTCCCTCAAAAATCCCCTTTTAATAAATTCATATTTATTAAATCCTTCCACAAAGCTAAAATTCCTCTAAACTTGATTTAAATAAAATCACTTTATTTAAATTCCCACCAAAATCCCACCTCTTGTTAATAATCTCTTAATCCTGATTAAAAGCGTATTTTACCTCTAATCATGTGCACAATCCCCCTTTGACTTTTCCAACCTAACCCTCCATCTCAGCCACTCATCTTCCTTCCACCTCTTAAACTCAACCATCCATTTCCTTTTCAATTCTATAAAAGAGGCCTCCCTCTCTTGCATTCTCATCTCTCATCTTTGTGCTATTGTTATTATGCTAGATTTGTGCTAGGATTCTCATTGTTAGTTTCATTTTTGTTAAGCTTAAATCACATAGAATTTACATGCTAGTATCATTTTGGTAAATCAATCACAGTTTTCTTTCTTGTATTGTACTTCAATCCATAGTAACTTAATCATTTGGAGAAGTTTGAGACTAGTTTCTCCATACTAGTTCTTGAATCTTTCTTCCATTTCATCCATTGTTGCATTGATCATAATCATTCTACTTGGGGAACTCCTTAATATTGTGTTTGAGAGAGAATATTCACACCTCCATAAGAGATCAAATCAAACAAGCCTCTTGGGTACAACTTGTTTCAGCTCTATCCGATGATATGAGGATAATTTGTGTTGTCTTGCTTGTTTTTATCTCATTTCGATTTTAGATGCTAACCCTCTAATGATTTCATGTTTTTGTGAGTGATTGCAGGTTGACATTTTCCTTGTATACAGATACATTTTGTATATGTCATTACTTTAAATGAAGACATATTATGAAGACCTATTCATAATTGAGCTTATATGCCATTAGTTTAGATAAACAAACATGTAAGATATTTAGCTTAAACAGTGTAAGACATACAATCTAACATATGAAATTTAATCATTGTAATACATTTAACATAATCATACTAACACATGAAATTTAAGATAATGAAATAAACATACATAGAACATGAAATGTCTATAATGTCTAAAATAAGTCCATGTAAATGTATAGAAACATGTGTGAAGTATCAAGAACATGTATATCTAAATGTGTGAAAATAAACATACATAACACATGAAATTTCTATAATGTCAAAAATAAGTTTATGTAAATGTCTAGGAACATGTATGAAGTGTCTAGAACAAGTATAGAAATATGTGAAATAGAATGTCCACAACATCTAGAGATAGAATGTCTAAATACATGTCTAGATAAATGTACATGAAATAACAAGTGGGCATCTAACAATATCGAGCTAGCTCACACTCTGACCTGATCCCTGATCGGATCTACCACCTGCTCAAGGGGCCTACATTGTACAAAAATTCCATGTTATAATATCACAATACAATATTTAATTAAATAAAATATTTTAAATAAAAACATCAAAACACACATGTTTAAATATACATAAATTTACTTGTGTATCATAATGAATAGGATCACCATGTGCTTGCAAATCTCCATAGGTTATTTCCATCATAAAATCCTATAATATATAAAAATATATATTTTAAAAATATATATATAGCAAGCTATAGGTATACAATTTTAAATCAAAACCAAATTTTGGTTTCTTGATTTTTCTCCTTGAAAGCACGTCTGATGCCTAATAACTTAGAAGAGTGTAATGACAAGTCTACATCTAAAATACCATTGTCCATAAGAAGAGATGAAAAATCTCTTATCTAAAGTCTTTGCCTATGAGTTTTATACTATGGATGAGGTGTAGGATCAATTGCAGTCTTTCGAGGAGCTGTAGAACATATCAAAATGACCTCCTACCTCAACCTACCATGATTTGCATCTCCAACTTCATAGCTTCTACCAGTGGAGGTTCTCTGAATGGATCATATAATAAAGTGTGGTATGTCTTGTAGACTAACCCCATGACAATATAGAAATATCCTAAAAATGATCCTAGAGATTTCTAACTAAATAGGATCTCATGGTGCGTAGATGATCCCTAGGTATTCGTGCCATCTGATTAGGTGTTGGTAGCTCATGCCTAATGTATGGATTGTAAAATGGATCTAAGGAATCAATAGTATGTCTGGTACAAGATCATAGCATATATATGTCCATGCGATTAGATGAAATCTCATCAACCTAAGTTGTAAAGGTGTAAATGCCAGAGTACATTCCAAGTCGCACCTCCTCAACTGTAGAATCTCCTACTCCAGTGACAACATCCAAACCTTTTGGAAGAACCAAAAGGTTTCTACCCACCAATTCCCTCTTACTAGGGGATTATAGTACATCTAGCCATCTAAACTTATCTGCAAATATCCCCTCCCCTAACAAGCATATCGTGGAAAGTTTGTATAATCAACATCATAACCCAAATGGAATTTTGCAAATAATTGTTTCCATAAATATTGTGGTAGCTCATCCTTCTATGACTACATATGATGGTTCACCAACCATTTTGGGTTTATGAATGATGTAAAAAGGTAATACTCACACTTAGTCACCCAATATCATTGCACTATTGTCTTCTCCAAGTAGCAAGGGAACATGGATTTGACATTGGATACTGAAGCAGCCATGTCAACCTGTCTCCACCTAACAGACCTAGTAACAATGCAGAATAAAGACTCCATTAATGTATCAACATGGGGTTCATTATATAGATTGTATGATTGAGCCTAGTTAATCATACTCATAAACTCATGTCTAACAGAAGATTGTTTGTCCATATTAGGAAGGACAACAATATTTTGTAGTGTCCACTCTAGGTGGGCTAGAGAAGCATGCAATCTATCGATAGTATGTTGATGAGTCATCTCCCTTTCCTAGGGAATATTGTGAGAAGACCCATGTGAGGCCTTCTCATTATCAGGAAGAGAACTCCACTGTGATCCACTAGATTCCATGTGTGATGATCTATATATATGAAAATATATAAATCTTCATGTGTGCATACATTTAATATAATTAAAAAAACAAGTTCATATGTGAACATGTAAATTGAGATGAATCATTGTACTTGAACATTTCTTACATAAACATTATCTAATATTAAAATTTTTTAAAATGTATTACATAAACATTATTTACATTAAAACCATTTCATACAAACATTAAACCTTGCATATAGGTCCATTAAAAATTAAACCTTAAGCATTAGACATTAAAAATATTATCTAGAGATCAACATTAAGAACATGTTACATAAACATTAAGTATATGAATATTTTATGAATATTACATAAATATTATTTATATTAAAAACATTACATATAGACATTAAACATTAAAAATTACATAGAACAAAGATGTTTAGACGTGGCTTAGATTAAGAATACCTTGGGAAAAACATCATTTATACATGAGGTGTGAATGAGAAACTTAAAAAAATTAGGTAACAATTAGAAAGAGTTTTTAGGGGACGAATTGATGAGCCGATCTAATGGTCATCTTTTATAACACTTTTACTGTCTTTTTAACAAGTTTATACTTGAACTTATGGTTTATATATATATTTTATGTATGAAAAGGACATAAGTAGGAAGGTAGATAGTAGAAAGGCTATGGAAGTATGATGATTGGAACTTATGATCTTACATGATAAAATGCATAAGTAATATACTAAATAAATGATTCCTTTCCTATGCTATGTTTGTGGGTGGTTTCCTTCCTGTAGCCACATGTCTTGCAAGAGCATTAATTAAGTTTAACTCTTTCTTCTGGATATTAGTGATAAAGATATATACATATGTCGAAGATGGTATGTGTGCGATAATCCTTTTGCAAGAATCAATAAAGTAGTTCTAAAGAATAACATTGAGGCAGTGAAGAATTTAAGGTCAGTTTATCTCACCATAGACCATGGGCTAAACCAATCAAGAGCACGTGAGCCAGTGAAGCGTCATTGCAAGATCTCTTTAGGAAGACTCGGTCAATATAGTTTCCTGTCGTATGTCGCGTGCGGATCTAATCCCATCGTGTTCTACATTATGGGGCCATTTACTAATCAACTACCATATTCTGTTATGAGATATTTTGTATTGATTTATGTCCTCATCTGATGGAGTGATCTTAGATTTAGGTTGTAGTGGTAGTTTTCCTTTAAATAAGTTGACTGCTAAACTCTGGGAGTCGAAGAATCAGTTAGTTTTATGTAATCATTCTGTAATATAGTGTAGAAG
Organism: Thuja plicata; assembly: GCA_018584345.1. Taxonomy (NCBI): domain Eukaryota; kingdom Viridiplantae; phylum Streptophyta; class Pinopsida; order Cupressales; family Cupressaceae; genus Thuja; species Thuja plicata. The sequence continues at coordinate 3,499,481 of MU227936.1, read as the reverse complement.
AAATACAGACTTGTTGTTACATGTTATGTTCATGCTTTACAATTAAATGAGATCTTCAGCTTTTCATCTTTGAGTTTTATTCCATTCACTCTTCCGTGGGGGCCCACGTGGAAGGTAAAGTAGTTCATAATCAGTAGGAACTAGTTTCAGAGTTATCAATAGGAATTAGTTCAGAGTTCATTCAAAGTATCTAGGACTCTGTTTCTCCTATAGCCATTGGTAACAGAACTATTGGTTGTTCCTACAACATAAGGTAATAGTTGAGTTTACTTCCACAATATGTTATTCTTCAAAGCTTTAGATTAATTTTCTCATTTCAGTTCCTAGTTTAGTATCTCTCCAAGTTCATTAGTTTGAGTAGGAAGTGATGACTTCTAATCTAGGTTAGAGCATATCCTTTGTAGATGCTATTTGAATTTTACGTACCTGGTTGACTATCCAATGAGTTCAACATAATATTTCTAGCATGATAACTAGCCTATTTTGTTACAAAGTCATTGTCAAAAGGATGCATAATCCTTAGGTGCAAAGGTATTATACTAAGCAGTTATTTTTGGCACCACTACCGGGGAATAGTGTCAATCTAATCTATCCTAGAGTCATTTTAGACTTAGTTTAGCATTTTTTTTATGCATAGGAGAAGAGATCATCTTGGGCATTTTCTCCCATGTAATTATCAGGCTGGACCTCTTTAATTAGTTGTCAATATCTTTAATCCTGAAATCGAGGAACCCCAAGTTGCGAACAAAGAAGTTGAAGAACAATTTGAGAACATGTTTGCTAATGCATTTGACCACTTAACATCATCATCCTCATCCTCTGAAGAATCCTTGCATCTTGATGAACTTTTTGCTAAGCCAGAAGATTTACTACAAAATCTATGGCCTCCTCCAAGGATGGCTCAACCAACCTTCCCTTTCCCCATTCCTCCTCAATAGGGAAACCAAAATTTGAAGAACATACCCTCTGCAGCAGTGCCCAAGTTCTATGGCCTCATCACCGAAGACCCTGAGACCTTTCTCTTCGAGTTCAATGTCCTTTGCAGAAGCTACGATTATACAATTGATGCACATAATCTCAAGTTGGTTCCATCGACTTTGAAGGAAGCTGCTTTGAGATGGTTTATGAGCCTCAGTGCCAACACTGTAGCAGATTGGGACACTATGAGAAACATGTTTATTTCCAAATATAAAGAGTACTATCGGGGCCATGACTTGAAAGGTGATGATATCTTCAGGATGACCTAGAAAGAGGACAAGACCCTGGAGGATTATGTCTCAAGGTTCATGTTCAATCTGCAGCGTAACACTCAACATCAATTGAATGAAGAATATCAGGAACACCTATTTCTCAAAGGTGTCAATGAAGGGAGCATTGCAGCTCTAGACTTGATGGCTAGTGGTGACATTATACAGAAAAATTGGAATGATATCAAGAATATCTTCTTGAACTACTCCCTGGCCACTGTAAAGAAGGGTAGGGGAATCAGAGACCTACCACAAAAGTCAGTTGGCTCTAGAGTTTCAAAAGTGGAGCTATCTAATCTTCTCTCTAACTTCAAGCAAGACATCATTAATAATGTCACTACTCAGATAGATACCATGCATGCAAGGAGAAAGAAAGAAGATGTTGATGCGGTGCTAGTTGAATACTGTCCACACTGTCGAGAGAAGAAGAGAAGATGTAAGTGTAAGACTGTTGCAAATTAAGAGACAGCTGATGCCCACCAAGTTCAAAGCCATTGTTGAAAATGGAGAGGTTCTCTACATTTCTCAACATAGGCCCTGGGTCCCAAGACTAGGAATGCCACAAGATCCTCTTCAAAATTTTAATAATAATAGTCAATGGTAGAATTTTCCAAATATGGGCACCCAAGGGTGGAAGAAACCCCAGCCAGGGTGGCAGAAACCTCACCAGGGTTGGCAACAACCCCAACCAGGTTGGTAGAAACCCCAGCCAGGGTGGCAGCAACCTAAGCAGGGTTGGAAACCACCCCAGCAAGGTTGGTAGCAACCCCAACCAGGGTGGTAGCAACCTCATCAAGGTTGGAAACAACCTTAGTAGGGGTGGCAACAACCCAATCAATGGCCTAATCCATCTCATTAGCAAGCCCTAATTCCTCCTCCACAACAACAAGCCCTAATACCTCCTCCTGCTACTGCTATTATCCCTCCTAAGGAAACACAGCTGCTAGCACAGCCTAACCCCAATCCCAATAGCAAACCGCCCGCTCAACAGTAGAGCTATGCCTTAAATGATATCCATCTGAGATCAGGAACCACGCTTCCTTCACCTCAACCACCTATAATCATCAAGGTTGAACAACTTACTATTGACCAAGAAGATGTACCAGCTCATGTAATCAAAGCCCCCCCATTTCCCCAAAGGTTAGCCAATCAAGCTAAACCCATAGTAAACCACACTGTAGCAGACTTGCTTGACCAATTGAAACATATAATTGTGAAAATAACTCTGCTAGATGCTATCAAGGAAATCCTTGTCTACACTAAAGCCATATAGGAAGCATGCATAAAACAACCTAGAAGGAAGAAAAAGGATCCAAAAACCATACATGTTGTCAGCCAGCTCTCTGATCTTATGTTAGAAAAGTTGACTATCCCCAAGTATTCTGACCCCGAGAGTCCTGTGGTTACAGTGACCATCCAAGGTGTACAAGTTCCAAATGCCCTAATTGATTTGGGTGCATCCATAAATGTCATGACTAAAGAAGTACTATCCCCTCTAAACATTTCCAGCCTCTGAGATACACCAACTATTTTGCAACTTCCTGATAGCTCTACTGTTAAACAAGATGGGGTTATAGAAGATGTCATAGTTACATTACATTCCCAGGAGTATCTAGTAGACTTTGTTGTTCTCTCCCCTAAAGCTGATATGGGTGGGTATCCTCTCATTTTAGGCAGACCATGGTTAGCCATTGTTGATGCCTTCATAGCTTGCTGGTCAGGGAAGATGACAATTTCCAATGGAGTCCATACCAAAAACTTGACCCTCTACTCCCCTACTCAACCTATGTTGCAAGATGAGGATGTCATATGGCCAGAATTAGATGATCTTGATCTAGAAACCAACTTGATCCATCAGCTCATGGTCATTTATAGAGACCCATTTCTAACTACTAAAGAGGAAGATGAGGTAATTTGTTCCATTGTTACAAATGAATATGGTTGAAGTACTCAATGGTGCTCACAGTCTAAATATATCTTGGAACCTATTTTTCCACCTCCACATACATGTTCATACTCTATGTCCTCCCACTTTCTTCATTCTTTATTGCCTCATGAAATGGTTTCTCTTCCAGTTTCCCAAATAACAATGGTAGACAAGGTGATTAAGGTTGTAGTCAGTCCGGGTAAGGAGTTAAATATCAGCAGTACTTTGACACCCTCACACCGGAATGCTATCCTAGGATTGCTATAGGAACATCAACAAGTGTTTTCCTAGGATTAAACGGACATGAGAGGGTTATATCCCAAACTCTATACTCATAAGATCTACATTAGCCTAGTTTATAAACCTGTATGACAACCTCAGCGGTGAGTTAATCCCGTCTTGCGTGACATTGTCAAAACTGAACTTCAGAAGTTGTTGAACGCTGGCTTCATCTACCCCATTTCTGATAGCCAATGGGTTTCACCCTTGGTCATTGTACCTAAGAAGGGGGGTAAATGGAGATTCTGTGTTGACTATAGGGAATTGAATATGGCCACCAAGAAGGATCATTTTCCATTGCCCTATATTGATTAAGTCCTTGACAATTTAGTTGGAAAGAAGTATTTTTCCTTCTTAGATGGTTTTAGTGGTTACAATCAAATTCAAATCACTCTGGAGGATCAGGAGAAAACCAATTTCACTTTTCTGTGGGGGACCTTTTCATATTCCATCTTACCATTCGATTTGTGTAATGCTCCTGCCACTTTTTCAGCGGGCTGTGATTAGCATTTTCTCTGACATATCTGTTGATTGTATGGAGATCTATATGGACGACTTCACAGCTTATGGGAACACTTTTGAAGAGGCAAAGCTCAATCTAGAGAGAGTCCTCAAGCATTTCTAGGCCTATAATCTCTCTCTCTCTCAATAGTGAGAAATTCTTTATGATGATGGAGGAAGGTGTCGTATTGGGTCACTTTATTTCCTCACATGGTATACAGGTCGACCCGGCCAAAATTTCAGTAATCAGTACTCTGACAACACCAGAAATGTAGAAGGATGTCTAGAGTTTCCTTGGCCATGCTAGATATTATGGTAGGTTTATCAAAGATTTTAGCCAAATTGCAGCACCCCTCTATAATTTTTTGAAGAAGGATTCAGATTTTTCTTGGAGTTCTAAGTGTGAAAAGTCCTTCCTGTAGCTTAAGGAAGTTCTGACAACTGCACCAGTGTTGCGCAGGCCAAATTGGGGATTTCCATTCCACATTCATATAGATGCCTTAGATTATGCTATAGGATTAGTATTGGGCTAGCAAGAAGATGCAATTGAACGTGCCATTTATTTTATGTGCAAGAATCTACAGGGAGCAGAACTCAATTACACGGTGACCAAAAAGGAGTTGCTTGCATTGATTTGTGCTCTAAATAAATCCAGGCATTATATTACTGGTTATTAGATTTTTTTCCATACAGACCATTCAATGATTCAGTACCTGATGAATAAGCCAGCCATCTCAGGAAGATTGGCTCGTTGGTTGCTACTCATGCAGGAATTTGACATCACAATTATCGACAAGCCAGGGAAAGCCAATGTTGTTGCTGATTTTCTCTCTCGCTTGCATGTTCCTAATGATCCTACAACAATTGATGATAGTTTTCCAAATGAACATTTGTTCTTGTTGACAACATAGAATCCTTAGTATGCTGACATTGCCAATTATCTCACAACGGGATGAACGCCAGCTCACTTTTTTTCAAAAGAGAGCAGATTGCTAGCCGAGAAAAGTTTCAACTTTTCTTAGATTGTTGGTTTCATGTTTTACACTGGTCCCAACCAGGTTATGCACTGATGCATCTAAGAGGATGAGACTTATGATATCCTTTGGGCATTTCATGATGAGCCATGCGGAGGGCACTTTTCCGCCAAGCAGAAAGCGTTCAAGATTTTAGTCACTAGTTATTATTGGCCAACTCTTCACAAGGATGAAACACACTATACTAAGAAATGTGATCGGTGCCAGAGCATGGGGAGGCCCACTAAGATAGATGAAATGACCCTACAGCCTTAGGTGGTGGTCACACCCTTTGATAAGTGGGGCATTGACTTCATGGGGCCCATTGACCCATCTTCTCATGGTAAGTCCTATATCCTAATCTGTACTGATTATGTCACCAAGTGGGCCGAAGCAAAACCAATGAAGCTTCCTCAGGACAACAATGTTGCTAAATTCTTGTATGAGTTCATCTTCACCCACTTTGGTGTTCCTAGGGAATTAGTTTTTGATTAAGGGGCACAATTCACTTCCAACCTTATAGCTTCTCTGATGGAAGAATACAAAATTTGCCATGGAAATTCATCTCCTTATCATCTACAGGCCAATGGTCAGGTTGAAGTCACTAATCTGTAATTGGAGGCCATTATTACCAAGATTGTAGTTGTTCACAAGAAGGATTGGGCGACCAGACTTCCTAAAGCACCGTGGGCCTACCAGACTACTTGGAAGTCTACTACTGGATTCACCCCATTCCAATTAGTCTATGGTAAGACTACCATGATGCCTATCAAGTTAGAGCATAAGAAATTACAGATAGCATTGGATCTCAACCTTGACCTCACTGCAACATAGAAGGAGATATTTCTCACCTTGAATAGTCTGGATGAATGGAGGAAGTCTACTTTGTCTAACACTGAGTTGGATGAATGGTTGGCATGACCAGTTCATCAAATACAAGCGGTTTGTTGTGGGTAATTGGTCTCTTCTCTATGACTCTCATTATCAGAATACTCCTGGTAAGTTTCAAACCCATTGGTTAGGGCCATATGAGATTATTACTATCTTTGCAAATGGCGTTGTTCAGTTATCTATAGTGGATCCTGTTCGGTTTAAGTTACTGGTTAATGGTCACCACTTGAAGTTGTATCACAAACCTCAGAGTCGCGTAGAGTTCCTACAACAATTTCAATATGCTAATGATCACGTGACTCCTACAGTAGCTGAATGCGTGCAGGTTGCTCATATTTGTTCTTCCCTTTAACCTATGTTCGCTTCACCCCATAATATATACTTTCTTCCTAAAAGTACATTCTCTGTAATAAACACCTCACCTCACCTTCTCTCTATTCCACCTTTTCCATTCCACCGTATCACTCCATCCGAGCATGTCTCATCACTAGGTTCTCTTCCTGTAGCTCTTTCCAGGTTCGTGGCACGATCTCTCGTACATATTTTATTTTTTATTTACTTTATTTAGGAGTTAGGTGTTATTTAATTAATTGCTCTTGTGAGACGTGGCACAGTGGGACCCGTGCCTTCAACTTAGTTGGGGGGAGGGTTTTTTTATTATTTGTTTATTGTTCCAATCATTTTAGAGCTTTATGGTATTTACTACCTGTCTTTTCACAATCTTTGCAAATCTTTCCAAATGGCTGCTGATAAATGTTTAATAAAGTTCGTAACCTGTGATTATGTCATCAATTGTAACTGAATTAAAAACTATTGGAGGATGAGTTTAAGTAATAATGATTTAGGTATGACATGTTTGGGTGGTAGACCTTTACATGTATGAATGAATTATGAAAACTTATTTCTCTTAAATAGCTCTAATTCTGGGTACAAGTGTTCTTTAGTACTCGTTCATTTCTAAATTTCCACACCTTCAGTCTGCAAAAGCTTTGAGTCTGCAACTGAGTTCTCCATTTTGAGCTTCAACATATGTTCTAAAGGGAAGCATTTTGATAGCAGAAGTTATGAGTGGGGATCTCCAAAGGCATGAGCTGACTGATCATAGCATTCTTTTAGCAGAAGTAGCCACTTGTGAAAATTTCCACAAAAGAGGATGGTTAGACTACTGTCTGAGCCTCAATGGATTTAATGAAGAAATCACTCTAGAATTTCTGAATACCTTACAGGGTGGGTTTGCAGTAGTAAAAGGTATGAGAATTGAATTTTTAGAGGAGATAGTGGAAGAAGTCACAAAGTTACCACAAGAAGGGGAAAGATGGTCAAAGGATATCGATGTGCACTCAGCTAGGGCACAATTTACTCTTCATGGTGACCCTCCTCTCCATATTGATAGAAATTAGGGTACCTCGAGAATCTCAATACCCTTGGATTACATGCAGACAACCACCTTCATCATTTAGTATTTTACTTGCAAGGGCCGATATGAGTACCTTCATGGAGTACATTTCAATATTCTAAGTTCTCTTCGCCATGACAATCGACCAGTTAGTTTACCTAGTTTTCTATTCAATATTATACAGAAGCAAGCTGCACTAGTCCAATCAGGGAAAATTTAGGCTATTTCACATCATTGTTTAATTAAATTTATCATGGAATGAGAATTGAATAAGTAGTCATTAGGCACATGGGAGAAGTTTTTACAAATGGATAATTTAACACCTAGGATAATCGGCCCTAGAGGCCAGGGTGTCGGGAGAAGGGAAAAAACAGAGACAAGGGTTCATAAGATTGTCTCAAGAGTTGATCCTGAAGCCTCCTCCTCAAACCCAAGACCACCTAAGAAGAAGGCTTGTAAAGAAGGAACTCCTATTGTCAATAAAAAGAGAAATAAATGTAGCAAAGACACTATAGATCTTGAAGCCTATCATGCTGAGGAGTCCCAGTCACCTTCTCAAGAAACCCAAAGAAAAACCCTAGAAGAAAAGGTGATGAGTTCTAAACCAAAACCTAGCAGTGAGAAGGAGGATAGTGCATTTGACAAAACCCTACTTGAAGCTAAAGAGGAAACCATGGAAGGAACCCCTACAGCCACTAATAAAAGAAAATGCAAGAATCCTTTAAGTTCTATTCAAACTCCTACTAGGCAAAGCCCATGGCTTACCACCACCTCCAACAAGAATATTGACCCAATTCCTCACACTATAGTTACTGAATCTTCCCCATCCATTGAATAGCCTTCCCCTGAACTAGTAGATCAGGAATCAGTAGAAATTGATACTGATTCTAGGAAAGCAGACATGGATATGGATGTTAATCTTGATGAGGAGAATGTAGTAGAAATAATGGGCACTGATGCAATTCCTTGTGTAGAAGAAGAGGAAGTCAAAGTTTCAGGGACTGGTAATGCAGGGGGAATGGACATTGTAGAGGAAGTGGTGGTTGCAAAGCCAAGTGGTACACAGGAAATGGAAATTGAAGAACCTAGTGACATCTCTGAGAACCCTAAAAAATAAAAGGATGTCCCCACTGTTGAGTACATTATTGTGGAAAGTAATGGAGAGTCAGATAATGGAGAAGGGTTTGTTAATAACCCTGATATACATGACAACCTTGAGGATTCCATGGATAAATATTAGGATGACTCAAGAGGCTTGCCTTCTAATGAATTCTCTGTGCTTAACCAAGAGGTGATGGAGAACATAAAAGGATAGGTCAGTAATGAGGATTTGGATGCATTGGAAAATGCAGTTGAGACTTGCCAAGTGAATAATTCAATTGGAACTCTTGTTGTATGGAAAGGAAATCCTTTCCCATGACAAGATAAGGAAGAAAAACCACAGACTACACCTCCTCAGCCTAGAATACTTGAACCTGTAGCTAGGATTGCAAATGAATGGATTAACATCTTTCATCAAGGACCAATGCCACCAGCAGATTTATCTACCCCCTTAGCTGCAGGATTACACTTATATCAGAAATTTTTGTGGGAAAAAGCCCAATGGGGACTGGAAAAAGAAAAATTGCAGAGAATTATTGATGAGAAATCTCATCAACTCAAACAAAAAACAAATCAGGTAGCAGTACTAGAAGAAAGGGTGCAAAAGATAATCAAATTAATTCCTAAAGCAATGGCATGTAGATTGCCATCCCCAGTTTATGCCCTATTTTTAAGAGAACAATTTGTCAATTTTCAGATGACCAGGGTCGTAGAGGGGTTGAATCCTTCAGTTGCAACCCCACATGAGTTTTATGATGCTTTCCAGTTGGCCCCTATGGCCATCAAAAATTTGTTATGTGAATTATACTCGTGCAATATTGTTGTAACCAATGATCAGGAGTGGAACTCTCTTTTGTATGTGGGCGATGTGTAGTTAAGGGTAGTAATGTCCTGGGTTCAAAATGAAATAAGAAAAGATCATCAAGCTCTACCATATAGAAACCAGGAGATAGACACCCCATTGATGATCATAATGGAGATACAAGATTCTAGGAGAACTTATCTCGATTGGATTTTGATAACTCTCAATCCAAGTGGATCCAGTAAGGTTAAACCAATTAGGGAACAGACGTACTCAGACTGGGAGCAGCATTCAGCCCAAAATATTGATGATGCAATTTTAGCATGTCAGAACACTATAGAACTATTGGATTCCACTGAGGTTCCAACTGCCTCTATTCCTACAACCTTTGATGGTAGTGAATGAAATGGCAGAGGATTATGGCACAGCATAGGAAGAGCAGCGGTGGGAAAGGCTAAGAAACACTCATGGATACTTCAACCATTTGGTTAATGAATCAGGAGCAAGCACTGCCAATGACTTAAGGGTATGAGCTCAAGTTTGGAACTTCATGATTGTTGGGGAACAACAATAGCTCAATTGGGGGGAATGATGAGCTGATCTAGTGGCCATCTTTTATAACACTTTTACTATATTTTTAACAAGTTTATACTTGAACTTATGGTTTTTATATATATTTTATGTATGAAAAGGACATAATTAGGAAGGTAGATAGTAAAAAGGATATGGAAGTATGATTCTTGGAACTTATGATCTTACATGATAAAATGAAGAAGTAATATACTAAATGAATGGTTCCTTTCCTATGTTATGTTTGTGGGTAGTTTCCTTCCTGTAGCCACATGTCTTGCAAGATCATTAATTAAGTTTAACACTTTCTTCTAAATATTAGTGATAAAGATATATACATATGTTGAAGATGGTATGTGTGTGATAATCCTTTTGCAGGAATCAATGGAGCAGTTCTAAAGACTAGCATTGTGGCACTGAAGAAGTCAAGGTTAGTTGCTCTCACCATAGACCGCGGGCTAAACCAGTCAAGAGCACATGAGCTAGGTGAATCATCATTGCAAGATCTCTGCGGGAAGACTGGGTCAATATAGTTTCCTATCATATGCCATGCATGGATCTAGTGCTATTGTGTGCTACATTCTGGGGCCATTTACTAATCAACTGCCATATTCTATTATGAGATATTTTGTATTGATTACAATCCTCATCTGATGGAGTGATCTTAGATTTAGGTTGTAGTGGTACTTTTCCTTTAAATAAGTTGACTTCTAAACTCTGGGAGTTTAAGAATCAGTTAGTTTTATGTAATCATTCTGTAATACAGTGTAGAAGAAATACAGACTTGTTGTTACATGTTATGTTCATGCTTTGCAATTAAATGAGATCTTTAGCTTTTAATCTTTGAGTTTCATTCCATTCACTCTTCTGTGGGGGCCCATGCAGAAGGTGAACTAGTTCATAATCAGTAGGAACTAGTTTTAGAGTTATCAATAGGAATTAGTTTAGAGTTCATTCAAAGTATCTAAGGCTTTGTTGCTCTTGTAGCCATTGGTAACAAAACTATTGGTTGTTCCTGCAGCATAAGGGAATAGTTGAGTTTACTTCTACAATGTGTTATTCTTCAAAGCTTTAGATTAATTTTCTCATTTCAGTTCCTTGTTTAGCAACTCTCCAAGTTCATTATTTTGAGTAGGAAGTGATGACTTCTAATCCAGGTTAGAGCATATACTTTGTAGATGCTATTTGAAGTTTACGTCCCTGGTTGACTATTCAATGAGTTCAACTTACTATTTCTAGCATGATAACTGGCCTATTTTGTTACAAAGTCATTGTCAAAAGGATGAATAATCCTTAGGTGCAAAGGTATTATACTAAGCAGTCACTAATATGTCCCAAAATTAGGTCACGTGGATTATATACTAGCTAGGGGTGACTTTATGGTGATGAATGTGACTTAAACATTTCTTGGGGGGATGCTTGTTGGGTCATCTCTATAGTGACCTTAAAATTAATATAAATTTCATGATGGGGCGAGCTTATTAGTACAGGGGTAACTCCATTGCATACATTTGCATGGGAAAACACTGCAATCACACTAATGTGCATAGCTCATAGTTCCCACCATGGTCGATCTAGGATTGGGAGATTATATCTAGGTAGTGTAGATGATAAAAAAATATAGCAAGCTACAAGTGAGGAGGAAAATAACACATGATGATAAATTTGGAGGGAGTGGAGGAGATTATTGATGGGGAGGAGGGGGAAGAGGAGATAGTGCATAGGGATCCAAGGAAGAGATATAAAGGTTTATTCTACTTGTAGGTTTGATAGTTTCCAATTTAGTTTTTTCATGGTTGAAACCATAGGTGAGGCCTCAAGAATAGCCACAAAGATAGGGATAGGATGATCTATGGACACTTGTATATCTTCTCTACATGCAAAAGTGGTCGGAATACAAGCACATTTTAATGCATGAAATATTTAAATTGTCACATTACAGTCATAGATGGAAATTTTTTTGATGGGGATGGATACAAAAATATCCTAGTATCTATGGGTTGAGGTAGCCCTTTAGGAATTACACATGTTCAATCGATACAAGTTTGTTTAATAGTTTGAGTTATATTATAGGTTCAATGTCCAACTTAAGTTGTATTATAGGTTTAATGGTTTAAGTTGTATTATAGGTTTAATGATTTTTAAATGTTTCAATTGTATATTATAGGTCTAATAGTTTTTTTAGTCCCGAGGTCAGACTACTAAGAAGGGGGAGAATCATTAATCTACCAAATAATCCAAACTTCTCTATCTTCAAACTTAAACCAACATTCACAAGATTAACCTTAATAACGATAAATGAAAATCATAAGCATCGAAATCCATTCACAAAATTGACACACATATTTATCTCATGGAAACCCAAATAGGGAAAAAACTATGGTGGGGATTAGTACCCACTAAATGATGTACTCTTCTAATGTACGCCCTGTGAGGAGCTTAACCATGTTAAAATTTTACAATAGCACTGTTAGGTGCTACCCTGTTAAGGGATTTACCTTAGGCCTATTAGGACATTTACCCTATTAAGAGTAGCCTTGTTAGAGGACTTTAAACACTTTAAAAAGTGTCACCTTGATAGAGGATTTATGACAAAATATCTGCTAGCATCTACCCTTTTAAGGGATTTAACCTGTTGCAACTGCTAGGGAAAAACATAAAAAATGATCTGTAGAATGACATTAACTCTTCTTGATTAGATCCGCTGAAGAAAACAATATATTCTCAACATACTTAACTCTTCCCTGGCTTGATTGCAATTCTCACTTTACACCGCACTTCTTCAACATACGATAAACATTCTTAACCTTCAACTTCATCCATTATATATTGAACTTTTAATTCCACCGTCTTGATCAAACCCTAAAATAAAATTTCAAAAAATCTCACTCAAATCCAATGCACCATATAGCAAAATTAAATGCATAAAACATTTTCCCAAGACTACATCGTCCAATACAATGATTTACATAGAATTTTGTGTCAAGGAGTCAAACACATTTTGACTAAACACAAGCTTCCTCAAGAATCTTCTCCACACACTAGCATCGAGAAATGTGATACAAGATCATTATCTCCAATCACAAAGAAACATCAGAAGGTCATGAATAACTCAATTGATCCTACCAAAACCTTAACACTAATCACTGATCAAATATTTATCACTTGTCTCTTAAGAACACAAATAATGTAACATGTTAACAACTCTATCCCTGCTCACCAGTCACCTAGCCTACACAGTGGTCACTCAAATTAGTTGTGGTTGCAACTATAGCATATAAATATATTTTTCCACCATATCCCATGACCGCATCCCAATATACAACATAGATTTAACAAAGCATTCAAATCACCTATCATTAACTATTCTAGCAATTACACTGTTAGACTTCAACTAATCACAACTTCCTCATGTGATCACTTCAGTAGTAGTGGTCATACATTAGTCATCTAGAGACACCTAAGTCTCTCCTAAAGATAGAAACCACTGAAACTCACCACAATCCTTCATTCATCATAACTACGCTTGGCAACATACTTAAAACACAAAGTTAATAATTGACATCAATGACAACATAAAATCTTATCATCGTGTAATCAAATCTCATCATTACATCTACAAAAATCACATACCATCATTGCATCAAATATGCCAACAAGTTTGAGTAGAATGGTTTAATTTAATTTATGTCATTTATGTTAAATATTAAATTTAAATCTATTCTAAACACTATATAAACATTATCTTTACAAAAATATTCAAAAATAAACATTTTCCACAATAAAATATTTTAAAAAAATATATACTTTTACATATAATTACAAAAAAAAATATTAAAAGCAAACATTTTTCACTAATACAACATTTAAATAATATTTCTTATACATATAATTACTCTGAAAAAAAACCAAAAAATTTAAAAAACAAAACAAAAAAAAGTGGGCCCCTACCTAGGACTCAACCGAGCACCCCTCAATAGCCCATGTTGCTTCACAAAAATCTCAATGTGAAAATGAGGGGCTTAAACAGAGTGGGAGGCTTATATTTTTGGGTATACTCAGTTGAGTAGTACTCAGTTGAAGCTTACTCAGTCGAGCATACCCCACCACATAGGCACCACTGGGTTCCAAAGGGCACCACTGGGAGCCTATTATTAGACCTTTAGAAGCACACATACTACTGAGAGGGAGAGTAAATTGGTTGTGCCAAAAACCATAAAACTTTAATCACTTTAATCTCAAAACCGAATGATAAACAAGAAAGAATGATCATAACACAATAAAAACACATAACATTGAGATATTTTACGTGGAAACCTTGTTAGGGAAAAAACCAAAGTGTTGATGGAACCCATGAGATGAGTGCAATCAGTGATATATAATGTACCCTATTAGGATTATTACAAAAGGGAATGCACATGCATTCAAGCACACTACCTATAGCTCACTGCTCAAACACAATTATAACAAGGCTCGCTACCTTACAACACAATCTGATTACAGATCAAGGAGGACTTACAGTCCAAACACATGAACTGAATAATAGCATCTATTATGCCAAAATAGTTCCAATGAAGTGCACAAATCTCTAACTTATTTAACATTCCACTCATACCTCTTCATACAACATCATGTATATCTTCTTCCCATACATCTATATGTCCCTAGCACACTTTGCAACTTCAAATGATTACATTTATATATACAATTCATCAACTCATCTCAACTAGGTTGGCCAAGGATCTAATTTCCAATAATAAATAAATTACAATTCAATCCTTGATGTGATCCATTGAATTTTGGCTAGTACATTGCAATGATTCATATCAATCACCGCGAACACACTTAGATCCATCAATCATGCTCTTAACTTTCACAGCATGTTACATCATCAGGTTGGTTAAGGCCAAATTAATAACACCAACACTTTACATGAAAATCATGCAACCTAATCACTTTAGCCAATGCAATCCAACAACACGATCAAAACACAATCAAGAAACATCAACAAGAAATATTAAGTACCTCAACAACCTTAGAATCAACATGAACTCAAGATATAAATCCATCTCTGCACTATTCATTAGCAACAATATCTGCAACCGCTATTACTCAATAAATATAGCTTTTGAGTAACCAAATCATGAACCAAACAATTTGAGGACACATATGTACATCCTAAACTCACTACCAGGTTAACAGCAACTAACTCTTCAACACCGATCTATACTTATCCAAAATTGAAAATTTGTCTCTTCCTGAACAACCAAAATACAAGTGAATAATAAATCAGTCATAACTCTCTTGAATCATCACTCTAACTTATATGAAATAAAATTCATCATCTATAGACATCTCTTAACATAATTGTACGATTGCAATTGTAGATATTCAGTGTAGTATTTGTACCAAGCAATTCAACCTCACTAAACATATCAGGAACATTGTCTTCAATAGTATAAGTATGTTTACATCAATGAAAAAAAACTAATGACAACATATATACATAATCTAAACAACATCCCAGCAATATCCAACAATCTCCCCCTTTGGCATTGATGACAACATATGATGTGAAAAATTGAATCAATGCACAAAGAAATAATACCAACAACAATATCCACAATATGAAATCTCTCTCCCTCATAGTATCATACACAATATCTCTCCTCAAAGGTCAATTATTTTTCACATGAATATCTCCCCCCCTTTAACCTCAATGGAAAAGGTGTTCAATGATATCAGATTTAGATATTATTTATGTTGTTGATATTCATGTTTTGTCCCTAATGTCAACATATGTTTCTGTGGAAGAGAATAGACTGGTTACTTGACTAGAAGAAGTGTATGGACACTGTACAGATGTTTCAGAGTGATCAAAGTTGGTTACATGAAGAAGGATGTGTGTTGACCTTAGCCCTAAGGTCTCTTTGCTTTATGTTACATATTGAGGATATTACAGTTGATTTAGTGAAGACTGATTTCTGGACTGTAACTTTGATGCTTGACAGAGCAGGTCTCTGTGTTTTGGGTATATCTTACTGGTGAAGATACTTCAAGTGATGTGAGCTTACTAAATGAAAGAGGACATATTTTGGAATCATGGCTTGTGTTCCATTGTCATGTGATAACTAGTGATGTTAGTTGTGGCGTGTATTCTATAAAAGACCTATTTGGTGGCTGACTTTAGACATGTAGCATGTTATATGAATTATGAGCATGGATTCTGGATATGGGAGTATAACTGATGGATTGTATTTTATGTTTACTTTTTATAGGTACCATGTGTATCTTAGCAAGGGGTTAAACAATTATTTTTATATTGGGAAATCCTAATTGGCCAACCTAATTAATTATTTTTGTATTAGGAAAGCTTAACTGGCTAACCTAATGGATTATTGTAATATGGTATATATGAGTGATATTTTTTTTTGGAAAGATTTGGTAGTGGTAGAGATTGAAAAGGAAGAGAAGTGAAAGATGTGAGGCTTGTTGTGCTACTGGATGTAGAGAAGATTTTTTGATAAGTAATACTTCATTGGAACTGACCAAGCAAAGATAATTTCTATCTAACAGTTCACTAGATTGTATATTCCTATATACACTTGTTTGGATTGTGAATCCTTGAGGGTGGATTTAACCTTCTTTGGGAAGTGTGCCTAGGCAGTGAGCCTACTACTTTTCTTGACTCCTAACAGGGTTTGTCTCCTAATAGGGACTATGTACTGTAATGTTGTAGTAAGCTCCTAACAAGGATAAATATTTTAACAGGGATACTTTACTCTCAGTACATTATTTGTGGGTGCTAATTCCTACTAGGTTTTTACCTTTAAAGGGTTTCCTTGACAATAAGTATTACGTTATTGTGTTTGCATTTACTCTGTTATCATTTGTATTGCAGTTTTAGTTTATAAAGTTTAACGTTTAGTAATCTATATCACAACTGATTGACCCCCACCCCCCTCTTAGTTGTCTTGTGGACTGTTATTCCTGACAATTGGTATCAGAGATACTATTCCTTAGAGAGAAAGCTTAACAGCTTGAGGTGATCCTGAAGATGTCTTACTACAAGAAAGATAATCTAAAATTTGATCCTGAAAACTTTCACAGTTGGAAGAACAAGATAAGAACACATTTTCTATGTTTGAGACCTGACTACTGGATGATAAAAAATAAGGATGAGAAGATAGAGACTAAGGAAGAACTAGAGATAGCTACTGAAGATGAAAAGAAACTATTTTCATGTATTATGGTTGCAAGGGAATCATTGATCAGCACACTTTCTAAAGGCAAATTCATAGAAGTATAAGAGGTGGACTCTATACATGAGATCTGGACAAGATTGGAGGCACTGTATGAGGGAAATAAGTTTACAAAACAAGAAAAACTATAGAAATGGAAGAAAAATATGAGAGAAGATGATAACATTTGGGCATATGTACAGATAATTTATGAAGTGGTTACTGACATTAGAAACTCTAGAGGTACTTACAGTGAGGAAGAAGTAATTGAAATGATACTCAGATCTTTGACACCTGCATATAGAACCAAAGTACAATCTACAAAGGAGATTATACCCTTGACACCAAACTTCACTAGAGAGATGTTGATTTGAAAACTAACTAATTTTGAGGTTGCAGAATTGGGAGATACTTTACCTAAAGTTGAGTCAGCATTCAAGGCAACCGTGCATAAGAACAAAAAGACCTTATCTAGAATTGCAAGCACTAGCTATGGTGACCTAAGAGAAGATCTTGGAGACTATGCTAAGGAATGGGAACAAATACATGAGGAATAAATAAAGCTAGATGAAGGGGTAGCATTGATTGCTAGAAGAGAGAAGAGAGGTAAGGGTAAATTTTAAGGAAAATTACCTTTGAAATTTTTTCACGTAACAAGATTGTTCATTTTGCATCTAGATGTCCTACAAGGGTTCCTAAGCATAAACCTAAGTTTTACAAATCAAAGTATCCTAAAGACAAGGAATTTTATTATGCTAGTGAGGGTGTTTCCGATGATAATGGTGACTATGATGAAATTTGATTTATTTCTATAAAGGATGATGAACCTATACATGAGGAAAAAGCCTTAGTATCTCATGTTGAAAATAAATCTGAATGGGTTATAGACAATGGTTGTTCACATCATATGAAATTGAAAAGATGTGATGGTGGTGTTGTTAGATTTGGTGACAATACTCCTAAAATTATCATTGGAGTTGGATCTATTTCTCTAGATGGAAAGACTAATACTGATAATGTATTACTTGTTGATGGACTTAAGCATAATTTGTTGAGTGTTGGATATTTATTGGACAAAGGTTATCAATTGAAATTCATTGATGGTAAACTCTCTATCAAAAGTAAATAAAGAGATTTGATCACATCTGGCACTAAGTCTAGAGGTAATGTATTTGAATTGAATACATCTGAATCTTCTTTTTTTATTGTGAAGGTTGATGACAGTTGGCTATGGCATAGAAGATTTTTTCATGTTAACTTTGATAACATTGTGAAGAAAATTATGACTAATGTTGTAAGAGATCTACCTAAGATTGTAAATCCATCTAGCACTATGTGTAGAGAGTCTGTTAAGGGGAAGCGGACCAGAAGCAATTTTAAAAGAAAATATTATTCAGCAAAAGGGAAGTTGGATCTGGTGCATATAGATCTGTATGGTCCTACAAGAAAAAGATCATATTATGGTGAAAGGTACTTTATACTTTTTTTTTATGACTTTTCTAGAATGATGTGGGTTATATATTTGAGAGAGAAATCTGTAGCATTTGACAAATTCAATTTATTTAAAGAAAAATTTGACAATGAATATGGTTTGAAGATAAAATGTTTGAGATCAAATAGAGGTGGAGAGTTTACATCAAAATTATTTAATACCTACTGTAAAGAACATGGAATATACAGACAAACATCAGCTCCTAGAACTCTATAACAGAATGGGATAGCAGAGCTAAGAAATAGAACTATATAAGATGCTGCAAGGACTATGTTGCTGGAAGGAAATGTGTCACATGTTCATTGGAGAGATATAGTTGGAACTATTGTGTACACCTTGAACATAATTTAGATGAGAGAAGGTACAAGTAAGAATCCTTATGAATTATGGTTTGATCATACACCTACTGTAAAATACTTCATAATATTTGGAAGTAAATGTTATATCAAAAGAGATGACGAGATAGGGAATCTTGATGCTAGAAGTGATGAAGGAATTTTTCTTGTTTATTCTACTAAGAGTAAAACATATAAATGTTTCAATCTGAGATTGAGGAAGTTGATTGAAAGTGCCAATATGAGGATAGATGAAAAGTTTGAGTTTTAGGAAAGAATATATGACTGTGGTCAGATTACAAAGATGAAAGAGGTCATTGTTGAACCTGAAGAACCTTTGATGATTGAAAATTAAATTGAAGATGTGTAAGGTATAAAATTTGGCACAAGAAGGATTCCCTTAATAAGATTTATGTAATATAGTAAAGCGAGATCCTAAGGCCAAATTTATGTTTTCTTACACTTAATTATTATGATAAAATAGCTTAAGGAATACATAAGAAATAAATGGACAAGATACCTACCTCATAACATAGCAGATCTAGAAAAACTCATTTTCTCTATATTGAGTTTCTGGAAAATATGACAGTTGATACCAAACTGGAACATAGAGACAAACAAAACCCAGAAATCATTTTTTGTTCCGATGTCATCTTATGAAAAAGGTTGACCTTGACCCATAAATGTCAACCTTGACCCAATAATTTTGACCCTGACCTGCACAGATCCGAAAGTGACTTTGTTCGCGGATCCTGAAAGTTTGCCGAAAGGGTATCCAAATCTAGACTCAAATCCACTGTTTTGTACCTTTAAATCTAAAAAAAAGCACCTACAAATATTTGAAAGAGGGATTTTGGGGTGGCTATATAGGATTTTGCCTTAGTCAAACCCCCATTTTGGTGATCTCCACCTCCACGAATAGCCGAATATAGAATGTAATGTGTGTGTGTATTGATCTCTTGAAGAGAGCTTGTAAACATGCAATATCAAGATCTAATATTCTAGATTAGCAATCCTAACATAACATGGAAATGAAAAAGAAATTCATAGATTTGAATATGAAAAAGAAAGCATAAAAAGCCCCCAAGGCTAAAGTATTCCTATCATCTCACAATCCGTAATTGCTACGCCATGGTAATGTCCTTTAAATGCTTGAATGTTGAAAATAGTAGATCTAAAGAGAGAGCCTTCTTGCTTCAATGAAGATCCAACATAGATTATCCTTCAAAATTCTTGATAGAAGATGATGATATGTCCACCTAGCTTGTCCTTCTATATCATCCTCTTTCTTGTTTGCATCATTTCATCATGTCATCTCCTGATTTCATCTCATGATCAAATGAAGGCAAAAGAGAGTGTTTATATAGAGATTTCAACATAGGCCTCCTAGGGCAATGTAAGGGATCCAAATTCAAATTTCACCTTGAATCATGATCCAATCACATTTACCAACTAAGGAGAAAACATATTAATTCAAATATCGGAGAAAACACTTCCGCATCCGAACCCGGGGACCTATTTTAAGTTTCGGACCCCGATAAGCTCCATATTTGAAAGTGGGGACCACCACTTGGAAAAGATTTATGTTGACCTCAACCCTGACCTAGGTCAGGGTTGACCTTGACCCTAACCTGAGATTTCAGGTAGGTCTCCAGGAAGTTGCAGAAAGGTTTCTAGATCAGCCAGGGACCTAGAAAGGTAGGGGAATGTGCTAGAGTTTTTAAGAAGGCCCAGAGGCCCAGAGAGAGAGTAGGATGAGGCCTATGAGGACCAGTATATAGATCCTATCTAGAGAGAAGAGCCATGGAGAGAGAAATCTAGGAGAATCCATAAGATCCTAATCCTAACTTCATCTATACATGTATAATCAAGCACAAATGCAAATCTAATATGCCAATTATAGCTTTAGCTTAGATATGATACTATGTGAATATGATACATTTATCCCCCACTTTAGCTTAGATATGATACTATGTGAATATGCAAGCTAAAGTAAGAGAACATCATAGAGTATAAAAAGGATATAGCTAAGTTCTCAATGCGAAGATCCTGCAAGAAACCATTAGTATCCGCAACCTACAACACAAAAGGTTAATCTAGAAAACACTTGAGTCTTAATATGATGATCTTGAGAAGTATATAGATCCCCTTATGCCCCCCCTTGATTCATCTTACTAATTTATGGAAGGTGAAACAGGGTGATAAGGTAGTTTCTATATACTAAATATACGCTTTGTTGAAAAAATTCCTTTCCTAAACTATTTATAAGGTTCCTAAATCCTCCTAAACTAATTTAAGAGGTTATGTATCTAAATCATGATTCCAATGCCTCTGACGGCACTAAAAATGGAGCTACCAAACTCAAGTTATGATGAAAAGAGTAGATGCCTATCTAAATGCATATAAAGGGAAATTTCGAATTTAACCTAGATATTCTCACATGAAACCCTAGAAAAACCCTAATTTAATTGACTATAAATAGGAGAAAGAGACACTTACCACCTCATTCTTACCATTTGTAGAGTTTGGAGAAAGAGATAGGATGCCGAAGAGAGAAGAATTCCGAGCGAGCCGCATGGAGGTCCTGAGAGAGTGCCTAGCCAGCCGATAGCCACTGCCTAAGGTATGTCCTATTTCTAGTATCTGTGATTGAAATTTTGATGTTTTTATAGGGAATGTCAACCCTAACCCAATAATTTCAACCCTAACCTAGTAAGGTTGACCCTGACCTATAAAGGTCAACCCTGACTGGGGAGGTTTTGTCCTTTTTGGGGCCAGGTCGACCCTGACACATAAAGGTTGACCCTGACCCATAAAGGTTGACCCTGACCAAAAAAGGTCGACCTTGACCCAAAAAGGTTGACCTTGACCAGGCCAGGTGGGTATAGAAATTTTTTGATGTAGAAGTACTGATATGTTTCATATTTGTGCTTGCAGGATCCAGTCCATCTCCAAGAGCATCCCTTTGGAGGGTTACTACTATCTGTCAGAGGGAGTGTTGAGCTACAGCAGGATAGGATACAGTTATTGAGAGACATAGGATTATACTGGGTAGAAATCTTACCATAGTTGAGGTTCCATCGGCCTATGATATCGGCCCTGGTAGAGAGATGGGATGAGGATACATGTTATTTTCATCTTCCAACAGGAGAGATCATAGTCACATTAGAGGATGTGTACAGGATCTTGCGGCTTCCAGTCTGAGGTGAGCCTATCAGACTGAGAGGACCATAGGATTCATTCAAGGTCTTTATAGATATGGAGTATTTTTTGGGATGGGTGGCACAGATGAGGACCTAATCAGATCAGATATCATTGGCCGCCATACTAGCAGGTCCAACACCTATGGTACAAAGGGTGATGTTATGTATACTTGCTTTGGTTGTAGTACCCAACACAAAGGGTACAATGTTTTTAGCACCATTCACCCATCTTGTATGTAGGATGGAGAGTGACAGGGTCACTATTGCATGGGGATGCAGTATGTTAGCCCGTCTTTATCATTATCTAAGTCAGTTGGTGAGGTACCAACAGGAGAGTCTTATAGTATGCACCCTACTATAGGTTTGGATGTTTGAGCATTTTACATGTACATGACCACAGGGTACTCCTATGATGGTAGATGCAAGCACACCTAGAGCTTTTGTGTATCCACTGGCAAATGTATGGTAGCATGGAGATATCCTCTTTTGGAGGGTATGCTTTGACCGTATCCCAGGTACAGATGTGATATGGAGACCTTACTGTGAGATGGTAGAGTGGCCGGATACTCGACATCAGTTGAGACACTCACACCAGTGTAAGCTATTGGAGGGTCCAACTAATCATGTCATGATGCCATATTATTATGATAGAGTGATGAGACAATTTGGGTTGGTACAGGGGGTTCCTCGTATAGTACCTCGATATGTATATCCTACGAGATACTATCAGAGACCTGGCACCATACATCGACCAATAGTAGCTGATATTGTGGATAGTGATACAGATGAGACAGAGGATATAGAGGTAGCACCTAAGCTATCCTATGTCAGTGTTACTAGAGAGTATATCAGATACTGGAGTTTATAGGGGACCCATCCTATCTTTCCTAATGACTACCCCACAGGTGATCCAGGTCCTTCAAAGAGGAACCACTGAGGGGATGACATACCAGTAGGAGATGAGGAGGAGGAGGAGGATCAGAGAGATGAGGAGGAGCCTCCCTTGGGGGGAGATCCTATGGAGGAGGAGAGAGTAGAGGAAGAAGTAGCAGAGATGCCCCCAAGTCACGGTACAGACATCGGTGATCATCCAGTTTATGTTACACCCTTGAGATTGCAGTGACCTCCCCAAGCACATACAAAGACACCACCACAGAGGCCTAGACAAAGTGAGTGAGGGGAGAGTAGTCATTCCATGCCCCCACCATCTAGACATTTTAGTGACGTCCACGACGGAGATCTAAGTATGATATAGTTTTTAGAATATATTTGAATAATGATTTTATCTTAGAAAAAAAAAGAGATTGAGTAAACTTGACATTTTGAATTTTTTGCAGGAAGTGTAGCAAAGTGGAGGATCTTTGTATCCAAGGTTCTGAAGGATACATGTATATCCTACCGATTGCTAGCTAGTGAGAGAGAGTCCCATGAGGGACAGAGGGATCCCAGAAGACATGCATATATCTTCCTGAGTGTGCGGCGAGAGTTGAGATTGTGCAAGGAAAGGGAAGAGAGATTGATGACTAACTTAAAGAGAGCCCGGGAGTAGATCCAGGAGATGAGCATATCGAGGAGTCACACACAAACTATTGTTCTGAGATCCTTGGCCTCATATCATAGATCTAAGAGGTCCGGGAGCCACCAACCTTCAGAGTATAGAGATAGAGATTGATAGACATAGCCCTTTGTGCCATATATGTATTGGACTCAAAAAAGTTTATTTATGAAGAAAACTTTGTTTTTGGAATAATTAGTTCTATGGTTGATTACTTTTTTACTTTCATCAATGCATAAAACTTAAAAAGAAAGAGGAAAGGAAAATATGTATGAATGTATTCTAAATTACATAACTTATAAAATAATTATTCTATAAGG
>MU227936.1:3438281-3469405 GCA_018584345.1 Thuja plicata | reverse complement strand
ATCCTTCAAAATGCTTGATAGAAGATGATGATATGTCCACCTAGCTTGTCCTTCTATATCATCCTCTTTCTTGTTTGCATCATTTCATCATGTCATCTCCCAATTTCATCTCATGATCAAATGAAGGAAAAAGAGAGTGTTTATATAGAGATTTCAACATAGGCCTCCTAGGGTAATTCAAGGGATCCAAATTCAAATTTCACCTTGAATCATGATCCAATCACATTTTCCAACTAAGGAGAAAACATATTAATTCAAATATCAGAGAAAACACTTCCGCATCTGAACCCGGGGACCTATTTTAAGTTCTGGACCCCGATAAGCTCCAGATTTGAAAGCGGGGACCACCACCTGACCTAGGTCAGGGTCGACCTCGATCCTAACCTGAGATTTTAGGAAGGTCTCCAGGAAGTTGTAGAAAGGTTTCCAGATCAGCCGGGGACCTAGAAAGGTAGGGGAATGTGCTAGAGTGTCTAAGAAGGCCCAGAGAGAGAGTAGGATGAGGCCTAGGAGGACCAGTATATATATCCTACCTAGAGAGAAGAGAAATGGAGAGAGAAATCTAGGAGAATCCATAAGATCCTAATCCTAAATTCATCTATACATGTATAATCAAGAACAGATGCAAATATAATATGCCAATCATACTAAATGAGGGTGCTAAGTCTATCAAAATGGAAGTGCTTCCATTTTAAGATGATACAAGATGAAGTGACTAAAGTTATTGAGACTCCAAAGACTCTGAGGTATGTTAAGAAGAACCATCCTGAAGATCAAATTATTAGTGATGCAAATAAAGGTATGATGACTAGATCTAAAGTTAGAGATGAAATTTGTTTGATTTTTTAAGTTTAGCTGAAGATTACTGATGAAGCATGTAGAGATGAATCTTGGACTAAATCTATGGAAGAAGAACTTGAACAGATAAAGAAAAAGAATACTTGGGAATTGGTTCCAAGAGCTAAGAACAAAAGTGTGATAGGAACTAAATGGGTTTTCAAAAATAAGATGGATGAGGAAGGAACAATGGTAAGAAACAAGGCTAGACTAGTATGTAAAGGATACTCACAACAAGAAGGCATAGACTATGAAGAAACATTTTCTCATGTTGCTAGGTTGGAAGCTGTGAGATTATTTATTTCTTATGCTACACATAAATACTTTAAAGTATATCATATGGATGTGAAATCAATATTCTTGAATGGTGATCTAGAAGAAGTATACATTGGGAAACCTGTTGAAATTCCTTTAATAGAGGATGGAGACATGGTTTGTTAGATGAAGAAAGCATTGTATGGACTGAAACAAGCATCAAGAGCATGGTATACAAGACTAGACAAGTATCTACTTCATCTTGGTTTCAGAAAAGGTAATGCAGATAGTAATTTATATTTAAGAACTGATGAAGATGAAATCTTAATCATAGAAGGTTTTTTTGATGATATCATTTTTGGAGGCAATGATAAGATGAGTAAGAAGTTCTCTAAAGAAATGGAAAATGAATTTGAGATGTCAATTATTGGTGAAATGAAAATTTTTCTTGGTTTGCAAATTAATTAGAGTAAGAATGGAATTTTCATATCTCAGACCAAGTATCTTAAGGAAATTTTGAAGAAGTTTGGAATGAAAGATTGTAAACCTGTTGGAACACCTATGGTGACTAGACATAAACTGACTAGTAATGATGAGACTCAAAATGTTTTTCAAACAAAGTATAGATATATGATTGGTGGTTACAATATCTAACTCACACTAGACCAGATATTACCAATGTAGTTGGTATTATGGCAAGGTATCAAGCAGATCCCAAAGAGACACATCTTGTTGCGGTGAAAAGAATTTTTAGATATTTGAAAGGAACAACAGAATATGGATTATGGTATGAAAAATATGATGATTTTATTTTACAGGATTATACTGATGCTGATAAGGAAGGTAATGTGGATGATAGAAAGAGTACTAGTGGTGGTGCATTTTTCCCTGGGAAAAGGTTGGTTTCTTGGTTGAGAAAGAAGCATAACTGTATTTCTCAATCTACTACTGAATCGCACTATGTTGTTGCTGTAATAAATTGCACACAAGTTGTTTGGATGAGCCAAATGTTGAAGGAAATTGGAATAATTTTTGAAGAACTAGTGGTTATCCATTGTGATAACACTAGCATAGTGAATATGTCGAAGAATCCTATAATGCATTCAAAGACTAAACATATTTCTATTAAGTATCATTTCTTGAGGGAGAAGGTAGTAGAGAAAGAAATTAAAGTGGAATATATTAGCAAAAAGGAACAAGTAGCAGATATATTTACAAAACCTTTGCCAAAAGATTCTTTTGAGTATCTCAGAAGCCTACTTTGGGTCATAGCCCCTCCTTGTGATAATTGATTGATGTTGGCATCATCAGTCCAGTGGCTTTCAGAGCTATATCATTTTCTAGACTTGATGTATGGATCTACGCCTTAGGGGGAGTGATTGCAGGAATAGAAGATTACAGATGAGTTATGGAACCCTTTTCCATTATTGCCAAAGGGGGAAGGAATCTATGTGAAAATCCCTACTATTTTGGGGAGATTTTTGTTTAGGATATTGAGAAGATTTTATTGAGAGGAGAAAGTATTTTTGAGTTGATTTTGGGTTGATGGATTTTCCCATATCTTGCCATCAATGCCAAAGGGGGATATTTTTGGATTATATCAGATTTGGATATTATTCATGTTTCTGATATTCATGTTTTGTCACTGATGTCAACATATGTTTCTGTGGAATAGGAAAAACTTGTTACTTGGATGGAAGAAGTGTACATGCATTGTATGGATGTTTCAAAATGATTGAAGTTTGTTACATGAAGAAGGATTTGTGTTTACCTTATCCCTAAGGTCTCTTGGCTTTATGTTACATATTGACGATGTTACAATTGATTTAGTGAAGACTGGAAACTGTATTGTAACTGTGATCCTTGACAAAGCAGGTCTCTTTGTTTTGGGTATATCTTACTGATGAAGATATTTCAAGTGATGCAAGCTTATTGGATGATACAGGACATATTTTTTGAATAATGAGTTGTGTTCGATTGTCATGTGATAACTAGTAATGTCAGCTGGGGCATGTATTCTGGAGGAGACCTATTCTGTGGCCGACTTTAGACATGTAGCATATAATATGACTTGTGAGCATGGATTGTAGATTTGGGAGTATAACTGATGGATTGTATTTGATGTTTACTTGTTATAGGTACGGTGTGTATCTTAGAAAGGGTTAAACAATTACTTGTATATTGGGAAAGCCTAATTGGATGACCTAATTAATTATTTGTGTATTAGGAAAGCTTAACTGGCCAACCTAATGAATTATTGTAATAGGGTATATATGAGTGATATTTTATTTTGGAAAGATGTGGTAGTGGTAGAGATTGAAAAGGAAGAGAAGTGAAAGATGTGAGGCTTGTTGTGCTACTGGATGTAGAGAAGAGTTTGTGATAAAGAATTGAACTGACCAAGAAAAGATAGTTCCTATCAAACAGTTCACTAGATTGTATATTTCTATATACACTTATTCAGATTTTGAATCCTTGAGGATGGCTTTAACCTTCTTTGGGCAGTGTGCCTACTACTTTTCTTGACTCTTAACAAGGTTTGTCTCCTAACAGGGACTATGTACTGTAATGTTGTAATAAGATCCTAACAAGGTTAAATCTTTTAAAAGGGATACTATACTCTCAATACATTATTTGTGGGTGTTAATTCCCACTGGGGTTTTACCTTTAACAGGGTTTCCTCAACAACAAGTATTGTGTTATTGTGTTGGCATTTACTGTGTTATCATTTGCATTGCAGTTTTGGTTTATAAAGTTTAAAGTTTAATAATCTATATCACAACTGATTCACCCCCCTCCCCCCTCTTAGTTGTCTTGTGGACTATTATTCTTAACAAAAGGCATAATAAATGCACTAATTAATAGAGGTCAAAAATATGAACAATAAAACTCATGAAATACTTACCACAAACTACTCCCCCTAAGGAGAAACCACCAAAACATCAATCTATAAGAATGAAAGCTCTATAAGAATACTAAACTAATGCATATGAATCCATCTCTAGCTCTGATCAAGAGGGGAAATCACCCCAAGCTTACCTCAAAGGTACTCAAAAGTATCCTTTGGCAAGGGCTTGATGAAAACATCTGCAATCTTATCTTTAGTAGATACATACTCTTATCTAACTTTGAGCTCTCATTGACTCTGTCTCTCAAGAAATGATATTTGATAGAAATATGCTTTGTCTTTTAATGCAACATAGGGTTCTTTAAAATATTGATAGTACTTGAATTGTCACAATATATAGCAATAGGCTCATCAATAGTTACTCTGATATCTTTCAATATTTTTTTTTTTATCCATGATGCCACTTGTATATAATTAAAAATAGCAGCAACATACTTAGCTTCATCAGTAGATTGTGATCTACAATTTTGTTTATTTACTTTCCCATGAAACTAATCTCTTACCCGAGAAGAATTCTCCACCACTAGTTCTCTTCTTGTCATCCACATTACTTGCCCAATCAACATTAGTGTATGCACATAGTGTGAAATCCTCATCTTTACCATATCATACTCCATAATCAATTCCCCCCTTCAAGTATTTGAATATCCTCTTAACATCAGCAACATATGATTCATTTGGTTCTAATTGAAATCTAGCAACAATGCAAACAACATTCATAATGTCTGGTCTAGTTTGTGTCAAATATAATAGTCCATCAATCATTGATCTATATCTAGTATGATTTTCATTAGGTGTATCATCAACCTTTGTCAATGTATAACCAATAATCATAGGAGTACCAACGGGTTTTTAATCTTCCATACCAAATTTCTTTAACAACTCTTTCTCATACTTAGACTAAGAAATGAAAATACCTTTATTTGTTTGTGTAATTCATGGTCTAAGAAATAATTTCATCTCACCAATGATAGAAATCTCAAATTTCCTTTGCATCTCATGAAAAAATCCCTTACTTAGCTTGTCATTTCCAACAAAATTGATATCATTCACAAAGACTTCAACAATCAAAATATTATCATCAAAAAATTTAAAGTATAAGTTATTGCTAGTAGTACCTTTATTGAAACTGATCTTCAATAAATAAATACTTGTCTAACCTTGCATATCGGGCTCTAGGATCTTTCTTTAGTCTATATAAATATTTCTTCAATTGGTAAACCATGTCATCTTTATTAGTCAAGGAAAATCCATCTACTTGCTCAATGTAGACTTCTTTTTCCAACTCTCCATTCAAAAATGTAGACTTAACATCCATCTGATATACTTCAAAATTCTTGTAAGTAGTATATGCAAGAAACATTCTAACAGCTTCAATTGTAGCAATAGGAGTAAAATTATCCTCAAATTCAATACCTTACATTTGAGAATATATTTTACAAACAAGTTTGTATTTTTTTTGAATCACTTCACTATCCTCATTCAATTTAATTCTCAATACCCATTTATTACCAATCACACTCTTGTCCATAGGTCTAGGAAAAAGAATGCATGTTGTATTCTTCTCAATTTGTTCCAATTCTTCTTCCATATCTTTGTACCAACTTTCATCTTTGTATGCTTCATCAACATCTTTAGGTTCAATCTTATAAATTACACAAATTTTATTTCTGGCAATCCTTCCTCTAATAATTTAAACACCTTTGTTTCTATCACCATTACTCTGATTCTTGGAATGATTTAGCTTTACATACCTCAAATTCTTTGGATTTTCATTTGTAGTGAACTATTTTTTTCCAACTCTTCCTTATCTCCAACTTCTTCATTTTGTTATACTAATCATTCTGATTTTGATTCTGATTTTGTGCTTGCACAATCTGACTTCCTTCTTCATTTGATTCATAACTGCAAAATCTAACTAGTTTCTAAAAAATTTCATCCACTTTCACTTTAGCACTCTTGATCATATTTCTCAATCTATGATTATAACATTTGTATGCTTTTCTCTTTCTAAAATAACCAAGAAATATTCCTTCATCACTTCTAGGATCAAACTTTCCTAAATCTTCATATGTCTTAATGTGACATTTACTTCCAAAGATTTTGAAATACTTCATAGTAGGAATATGACCATACCAAAATTAATAAGAAGTCTTACCAATAACATGCTTTATTTGAACTTAGTTTAGTGTGCAAACAGTAGTGCTAACATATTATCTCCAATAGATTTGTAAAACATTTCCTTCAATCATCATTGTCCTTGCAGTGTCAAGAATTGATCTATTTCTTCTCTATGCAATTACATTATGTTGTCGGGTCCTTGCAATAGACATTTGTCTCTTTATTTCATGATCTTCACAGTACGCATCAAACTCTGTAGATGTAAACTCTCCACCTCTATCAGATCTCAAAAATTTCATCTTCATACCTGTCTCAGTTTCAACCATATCTCTAAAGAGCTTGAATTTGTTGAATGCCTTAGATTTTTTTTTCAAAAATGTAACCCACATTATCCTTGAATAATCATTAACAAACATAATAAAGTATATATCTTCATAGTAAATTCTTTTTCTAGTAGGTCCACATAAATATGTATGTGCCAAGTCTAACAATCCACTCAAAGAATAGGTCTTTCTTTTGTAGGTAGATTTAGTTAGCTTTCCCAACTGACATTCCTTACACATCGCATTATTAGACTTCAACAATCTATGTAAATCTCTTACATCATTTTTAATGCTAATCTTCACAATGTTATCAAAGTTTACATGAAAAAATCTCTTATGCCACAACCAAGTGGCATCAAATTTTGCAATCAAACATCTATTATCTACATTATTCAAATGAAATACATTACCTCTTATCTTTATAACTAATGCAATCTCGATTCTAGTTCTTCCAATGATTTTACACATTCCATTCTTGAATTCCAAGTGATATCCCTTAACAACTAATTTTCCAACACTCAAAATATTATTCTTTAAACCTTCAACATAAAAAAACATTATAAGTATTACTCTTACCATGAAGTGTAAATGAACCTCTTCCTTTGATCAAACGGGGAGCTATTAACATGACTTTGTGACTACCTCTTCAACGGGGAGAGAGTTGTCACCAGGTATCGAAATACCATCCAACTTTTCCTAAAGAGATTTACCAGAGAGAAGGCTCTCCTAACCTCCAAGAACCTGGTATTCAAGTCACAATAGTGCAGGAATAATGTAGTTGGACAAGTGACTATTTATATTAAGGGGCCTACTGGTTTTAACTCACCAGACTTCGAGAACTTGAAAAAGGTGGAGTTTTGATGCAGGATCATCTTGGGTTCTTGGAAATCCTGTGTAAACCAAAAAAATGTTTATTTGTTTCTCGGTGGCTTTTTGGAGATTCTCGATAACTTCTTTGGTGTGCTTAGTTGAATGTTATGTTGTTGCTTCACTGACCATGATCATTTTCTATTTCTGGCATGGGTTTACCAACCTGTCTCAGAGTGCTCAGTGATTCTATGTTTCTTGTCTCACCCAGTGGGTTTTCTTTGTTAGTTCTTTGGGGCCAATATCTACATTTAATTTTGGTCATGTAGTTAAATTTGGATCTATCTTTTGGGAATGTGCAGACCTATTTTGGGTCATTTCTCTTTCCTATGTTGGATCTTTGAAGCCAGCCTCTTTTGGTGGCTATTGTATAAATATAGTATTATGTTCTTATTTTAGGGAAGAATCGGTAGCAGTTAGAGATAATGTTAAGTTGGTAATAGCTTGGAGGTATAGGGTTTCTAGATCTCATATGTATGAGGACTCTTGTGTAATATATTTCTATTTGTATTGGTCATAACCGGGAAGGCCTTACAACCTAGCATGTATGAAGTTTGAGGAAATAACTAAAATATTTGTATTCCCTTCTTTCTTCTTTGTATTTTAAGATTATGTGTTGTTTATCTGCAAGTTGGTTTAGTTCTTGGGAGTGCCTTTGGCCTGGAGCATTAACTCTCCTTGCATCAGGCGGTATTAGAGGAAAGGATAGATCAGAAGTTCCTATTGTAAATCTTAATTGGTTATTATTTTAGGGTCTTAGATTCTGATCTAACCTACAATTGTAGAGGGTTTTAAGATGGTTTGAGGAAGGCCTGATCCAGATCCAAGCTTATCTGATATGTTAAGGAAGATAGCTTCTAGATTGGATGTTGTTGAGATAGCCCAGTGTAGAGGAAGACATCTTGAGGATGTTAGTGATGATGAAATAGAAGAAGTGTAGGAAGAAACAACATCAAACCCTATAATGGATCAAGGAAAAGAAATATTCTTAAAAGAATTGTCAAGTTTGAATTCCACACCTCAATTTAATCCTCCTGAGTATAGTGTAAATTTTGATTATGATGAGTTGATAGATTGGATAATCAAGATGGAGAAATAATTTGAATATGAGAACATAGAAGAGGAGAAAATGGTGAAGATTGCAAGCAAAAATTTGAAAGTTCATGCATCCTTATGGTGGGAGCGCCCACAATAGGATTGAAATAAGAAGGGTAAAGACAAGATCAAGGTATGGAATAAAATGATAAATAATTTGAAAGTCAAGTTTCTACCTTGTGATTATTAGATTAATCTAGTTAGGAGAATGCAAGGTTTGAGACAGAAAGATAGCTCGGTAATTGATTACACTGAGGAATTTTATAGGCTAGATATCAGAAGATCTGGACATGTTGAAGATGAGGTGGAAAGAATTGCAAGATACCTTAATGGCTTAAGAAATGTTATTCAAGAAAAGATCAGTTTGGTAAAGATGGAAAGAATTAAGGAGGCTTATCAATTTTCCCTAAAAGATGAAGAGAAATTGAACATAAGACATGAGCAAAGGCAAAGAGGCAAAGGTGGTAGATTCTCTTGAGGAAGAGCTAGATACAATGGAGACAATGGTAGATCTGATCAAGACAAAATAGATCAAGACAAGGGTAAGAACAAGTGGAAAGGTGGAAATTCATTCAGAGGTAGAGGTAATTCCTATCAAGGTAGTTATAGCATAAGAGAGTTCCAAGGAACTTGTTATAATTGTGGAGAAGAAGGATATAGGTCATTTGAGTGCACACATGAAAGAAATAAGGATGGTGGTAGCATGAATTCTTTGGTACAAGAAGATTCACCAAATGAGCGTGAAAAGGAAGGAAACTTGATGGTCAGAAGACTACTGTGGAGTGATAAGAATAAGAAAGATTCTATGAGAAATATTTTTTTCAAAACTAAATGCAGAGTTGCCAATAAAGTTTGGAAAGTGATTGTTGATAGTGGAAGTTCAGAGAATCTATCATCCGAGAAGATGGTTTCATAGTTTTAGTTGGAAAGATTGAAGCACCTAAAGCCCTATCAGATTTCATGGATCAAGGATGAACACACACTGATGGTAAGTGAACAATTTTTTTTTAATCTAAAGATTGGAAAGTATTATGATAAGTTGTTGTTTGATATTATGCCTATGGATTGTTGTCATATTTTCTTGGGTAGACCTTGGCAATATGATAGACATGTTATACATGATGGAAGAGTGAACAAATATACTTTTTAGGTAGATGGAAAGAAGAAAATTTTATTACCTTTAGTTGAAGAATATGTTGGTGAGATATGTACATCTGTGAAAGTTTGTTTGACAAAAGGTAAACAATTTGTTAAAGATCTGAAGACTAATGATGTTTTTTATGCTTTGATTCCTAATAAACTAAGTGAGAAGACAGAAGATAAAACTCCTAA
Source organism: Thuja plicata (assembly GCA_018584345.1). NCBI lineage: Eukaryota > Viridiplantae > Streptophyta > Pinopsida > Cupressales > Cupressaceae > Thuja > Thuja plicata. The sequence continues at coordinate 3,459,667 of MU227936.1, read as the reverse complement.
AGAGGTTGAGAATTTTCTCACCGAGTAAAAATAAATCATTTTAATAATGTACCTGATTATTTACCACTAATGAGATACATTATTCATTGTATGGATCTAATTCCTGGAGCTAGTTTTCCAAACAAGACACCACACCGACTAACACCGACCGAGAATGAAGAAATCAACTGAAAAATTCATGAGTTATTGCAGAAGGATTTGATCAAATAAATTTTGAGTCAATGTACAGTACCAGTAGTATTGGCACCTAAGAAGAATGGAGAATGGAGAATGTGTACTAATTCAAGAGCAATCAACAAGATCACAGTTAAGTATAGATTTCCTATAGCAAGAATGGATTATATAATGAATTGTTTGAGTGGAGAAAAATATTTTACAAAGATTTATTAGAAGAGTGGATATCATCAGACCATAATAAAAGAATATGATAAATGGAAGACTGCTTTCAAAACAAAATAAGGCTTGTATGAGTGGTTGGTTATGCCCTTTGGTTTAACTAATGCACCGAATACTTTTATGAGGCTAATGAATGAGGTTTTGAAGAAAGTTTTGGGTAAATTTGATATTGTGTATTTAGATGACATTCTGATATTTAGTAAGACCAAAGAAGAACATTTGTTTCACGTTAGATAGGTATTACAGAGATTCAAAGATGAAAAGTTGTTGATTAATTTGAAAAAGGTGTACCTTTATAAAAGAAGAGCATGTGTATTTAGGTTTTGTGATTTCAGTAGATGTTTTGAAAATAGATCCTGAAAAGGTTGAAGCTATACTTGATTGGCCTACACCTAAGAATTTGAGTGAGGTAACATCATTTCAAGGATTGGCAAGTTTTTACAGAAATTTTATCATAAATTTCATTTCTATTTGAAATGCTATGACTGAGACCATGAGAGGAAAAGAGAACACATGGAGCTGATAAAATTTTTGAGGCTTTGAAACAAAAGGTTTTTGAATTACATGTGTTAGCCCTACCTGATTTCAATAAGGTATTCCAAGTTGAATGTGATGCAAGTGGAAATGCAATAGGAGTTGTGTTGACTCATGAAGGTAAATTAGTTTCTTTCTTTAGTGAAAATTTGAATGATGCAATAAGAAAATATTTTGTCTATGATCAAATAATTCTCTGCTATTGTTCAAGATCTAAAGAAATGGAGACATTATTTGATGTTGAGTGAATTTGTGTTGTATACTGATCATAAGGATTTACTGTATTTGGATAGTCATAATAAGTTGAATCAAAGACATGAAATGGGTAGAGTATTTTCATAATTTCACATTTTTGATAAAGCATAAGAGTGGAGTTTCCAACCAAGTTGCTGATACATTGAGTATAAAAATATCTTTGTTGATTGAAATGAGAATTGAGGTTCTTGGTTTTGATGATATGAAGAATTTGCATGAAACTGGCCCTGAGTTTTCTAAGCAGTGAAGAATGTACAGAGAACCTATTTCAGAGCAACTGAGTAGATTTGAAGACTATTTCATTCAAGAAGATATGTTGTTTAATGGTATTCAATTGTGTATACCAAGAGGATAAATGAAAACTAATTTTATAAAGGAGAAAAATAGTAGTGGTTTGGCTAGACATTTTGGCATTGACAAGACATTGATTTTACTTAAGGAAAGGTATTATTGGCCTCAATTGTATAAATATGTTTAGAAATTTGTAAAGAGTTGTAGAGTTTGTCAAGCTAAAAAAGGAGTAATTTAGTTTACTATATTTTATACACCAATTTCTATTCCTAAGAAACCTCAGAGTGATATCAGTATGGATTTTTTTCTTGTCTTACCAAGGATAGTAAGAGGTAATGATTCCATATTTATTGTTGTAGATATATTTTCCAAGATGACACATTTCAACCCATGTAGAAAACATTAGATACAGTGCATATAGAAGATCTTTTCTTCAAATATATTGTCAGATTACGTGGATTACCATGGAGTATCATCTCTGACCAAGATAGTAAGTTTTTGGCTATTTTAGAAGAATCTTTGGAAGAATATGGACACCGAGTTGAAATATAGTTCTACATTTCATCCACAGACTGACGGACAAATAGAAGTTTCGGTAATTTTTTGAGATGCTTAGTGAGAGATAAAATGAAGTAATTGGGATTTGATGTTAGCACAAACAAAGTTTGCAAATAATAATTTAGTAAATAGGAGTACTGGAAAGACACCCTTTCATATTGTTACTACGATAAAACTGAGAGGTATATTAGACTTGAGAGATATTATTGGAGAAGAGAAGACAAGTGTTGAAGTAGAAGAATTTGTTGAGTTTATGAAGTCATTGCATGAAGAAGTGAAACATAAGTTAGAACAATGTAATCAGAAATACAAGGATGGTGCAAATAGATCAAGAAGACATAAATAATTTGAAGTTGGCAATGAAGTGATGGTTCATTTGAAGAAAGTTAGATTTCCTATTGGAACTAATGGTAAATTGAAGATGAAGAAGTTTGGTCCTTGCAAGATATTAAGGAATTTTGATAGTGGAAATTCTTATGAAGTAGAGTTACCTGAGGACATGGATATATCACCTATATTCAATATTTTTGATTTGTATGAGTATCATGAACCTGATGAAGAAGTGACAGTTCTAATTGATTATCCTAAGAAACAGATAGAGGAATTTGAACAGATTTTGGAGTAGAGAATTGGAAGAAGCACAAGAGAAAAGGATAACATGGAATACTTAGTAAAGTGGAAGAATAGACCAGTTGAAGATTCTACTTGGATTTCTTAATGTGAGTTGGATTCAGTTCAATTCATACCTAACTCATGATTTGGAGAATTATTTCTTTTAATCCCAGGCATCTAATGAAGGAGCATCTTGAGTTCTGGGAAATCCTATGTCAGCCAAAAATATGTTTGTTTGTTGCCCTATGGCTTTTTGGAGACACTCATTAAACTAGTTGGTAACTTCTTTGGTGTGCTTAGTTGAATGTTCTATTGTTTCTTCACCAACTGTGCTTAGTTACTATTTTTGTTGTGGCTTTACTAACCTGTCTCGGTGTGCTCAGTGGTTCTATGTTTCCTGTCTCATCGAATGGGTTTTCTTTTTTGGTTCTTTGGGGATGGTATTTGCATTTAATTTTTGTCACATAGTTAATGTTGGATCTATCTTTGGGGAACTTGTGGACCTATTTTGGTTTGTTTCTCTTTCCTATGTTGGATCTTTGAAGATGACCTATTTTAGTGGATGTTGTATAAATATACTATTATGTTCTTAGTTTAGGGAAGCATCGATAGTAGTTAGAGTTAATGTTAAGCTGGTAATATCTTGGAGGTCTAGGTTTTCTATATCTTTCATGTATGAGGAGTCTTGTGTAATACATTTTTTTTGTATTGGTCGTAATCGAGAAGGCCTTACAGCTTGGCATGTATGAAGTTTGAGGAAGTAAACAAAATATTTGAATTCCCTTCTTCCTTCTATGTGTGGTAAGCTTCAGTGTTGTTTATCCACAAGTTGGCTTAATGCTTGGGAGTTCCTTTGTCCCGGAGCATTAACTCTCCTTGTGTTGGGTTTCCTACAAGCTCATTTAAATTCAACAAAGAAAATATAAAAAGCCAGGCCAGGATTAGAGTAAGCATCTATCTATATTCATATTTTAAATTTATAAACATCTAAAAGGCTCCAAATAAATAATTAATAGTAAATACCAAATTCATACATGATCATCAACCAAACATACATCAGTAGCAGAGTAAAGTATTTTATCTAGTCAATAAAAGAACTGGAGAAGAAGACATGAGGAAGCATACAACATGAGAAGCATTCATTAATTCTAGAACTAGAAACAATGCAAAGCATGGAACCAAGAGAGATTTCTAATTCCTTTATTAACTTCAAGATTCCATCATCACTGGTAGTTACACTCATGGCTTGAAGGGAGCATTAATCTACTGAAACTGAGAAAAGTAACTAAGCTAAGAGCACAAAAATAGTAATCGCTATGGAAAAAAATCACCAATTTTACCAACCCTTGGAATGACATCAAATTTCTTATTTATAGACAAGAATATTTACATGGGGACTCCAACATATATAGCCTAATTATGTACATTAGCTATAACATTTACATTTAGTACTACCTGTGCTGTCAAAATCACCTTACTATATACAATCACTTGAGAGGATAGAAAAAAGAAGAGTAGAGATAGAAGAAGAAGATTTTGGGAGATCCATCATTGAGAAAAGGGCCTTTTCACCTATGGATGTGACTATGGAATCCGGGTACCTTGGGCCATATGCCTCATAAATTCATTTTTGGATCCATGTCTCTAAATACCATCCCTTCACACTAATTATTAAATGTTGAATCAGCACCTCAAGAACTGGAAGATGTTTGCACTTATCCATCCTTCCTATATCACTATTAGGAAGAAATGTACCTTTCCTACCTCTAAAAATACTGACAATAAATTTTGGACGGTGACGGTTGGCTTCAGAGAAATCTTCAATCCTGATCATCGTAAAGAATAAAATTGGAACCTATAATTCTGGGCTCTAGGAGCTTGTGCTCAAAGAGTAAAGAATATATCAATAGACCCCAAAAAGAAAGGATTCCTAGAGCCAAAAATAATTATTGGTCCTTGAACTTTTGGTAAGCCTCCAAAATCTATACCACACCCACTTCATTTACTTATTTTAAACAATCCTAGTGGCTGACAGAATTCTCAAAATGATCATTTGCATCCTTAGCCTTTTCCTTTAGCTCTGAAGCCACCCTGGTGGCTTCATGGGACTTAAGCACCAGCTTGGAGAGACACAATTAATGTACTATCAAAATCTCTAGAGGAAAGGAATTGTGCATCATCTACCTCATCAAATTTAATCAATATATAATTAATGGGAGTATAAGTCCCAGGGCTCAATGGTTTAGTTGAAGTAACCTCTTTGATGAAAAATAAATATTGTTTCCCAGACCGCAGAAAGGTACTCCACTAGGACCTTTACCAATTGCTTTCTCATTTTGATTTTGAATGCAATTCTGGAGTATTGGGTCTTTGGGAACCCATAGTTCTCATCTCCTAGGATGTTTGTCTCCTCTAGACCCTGCTCCCTGAGATTCAAAATTTTTTCTAAGTCATCCTTCCACCCCTTCATATTTTTCTATCTCCTCTTGTCATTATGTAAGAACAACCTTCATCTTATTAATGATGTTGTGTTCTCTGAAGAAATAGGGGAGGGTATCAAACAAGAATCTTTTTACTACTCCAATTTGCTCAGCTATCCACTCATCGACAGCCAGAGCTTTCTTCTTTATTACCCTTAGTGCATCTATACCACCATGTGGAAGTAGTGTTCTAGATTTAGAAGGCTCAGGTGTTCCTAAGGAGAGAGGTTGAGCCAATTCTATCAGGAGCCCGAGGAGATTTATCTTTTCTACTTGTAGCTCCTTTATTTTTTGAGATTCCTTTTCATATCACTCATGTATGGTTTGGTTTGATTCATCTAAGAGATCCATCTCTCCTCTCTAGTCTATTTTCCCTAGGGGAAGCTCTGTAATAATGTAATCCTTGGTAGCTACCTCAGATTCATCTTTATCTATCAGTGGGGTATCCACTACTGCCACCACAATCCCATTGGGGTCCCTCTAAGTAGTATGTAGGATACGAGCCCTTCTAGGCTTCTTTATTACTTGGCCCTTGGCCAACATCTCGAATAATAAAAATTAGGTTGTTATTTCTATTAGATCTTTTCTTCTCCAATAATATACCAACCATTGTGGTGGTCCTTGTGATCTGCCTATTATTACCCCTAAGCTTGAAGTGTCCCCATGGTTATGTTCAATATCCTCCATTATTATATCTTTGGTGTTATATTTGGGATCCTTTCCTACATTTTATCTATCTTTCTCCACACCATCTTCTGGGATATTTTCTATTGGCAGGAAGAGAGGTGGAGGTTGTTAAACCTGCTCCTTTTGAAACTCCTATTAAAGCTTAGAGATAACTTCATCCTTCTATTTGTTTGGGGGAGATAATTGGCCTTGACTACCATTTTGGATTTGGAACATAGCATCTGGGGGTATGGTTTTTCTCATAGGTCCATTTTCCCCATCTACCGATAGGTTCTCCCCAGCCCGCTTATTTTCTTCTTCTTCTTCTTCCTCATCCTTTCTCTCAGCCTCCTTCTATCAGAGTTCTTCCTCCTATTCTTGGGCTATCTTTTATGCCTCTTCTTCCTTTTTCTCCTCCTCCTAGAGGGCACCTGTATCCTACTCTTGTATTAGCTCCTTGGTCGCCCCTTCTACCAAGGCATGTAGACTCCCCAAATCATCAATCTGGAAGAATTCGTCACCATTTATCTAGGAAATCTCTGAAGGATCCTCTAGGGCATCATTTTTATTGGAAGAGGAGATATAGGGGATACCCAGGATCCAGAACCGGTTGCCTCCAAAAATGGGTTATCCAATTAAGGACTCTTTTCCCAAATCTTTGCAAAATAAATGTGGATGGGCTCAATAACATCCCTTGAGATAGCCTTAATAGTCAAAATTTATAGGTTTTCCCAATTCACAGGAGGGAGTTCCATCTTTTTAATGCCTTCTTCTTTATACTCAGGTTCCCTAAGTGACCCATTGATAGAAAAATTCTATGGGAAAGTCCAGAGATTGAAGTGGTCCATCATACCCTTTGACATTCTTATGTAATGTCAGATTTGGACCTCAAAGTCATCCTAGAAATCCTCCCAAAAATCCTCTATATGCGTTACATGGGGTTTGGATCCGCAGGGCATCACCTTTTCTAGTAGGCCATGTGGGTCATAGTCCTTATGGTAGAATGAAAATCTAGCTAAGTTCTGGCTACTTAGCTCATTCTCTACTTCCTAGGCCATTGCGAGGGAGAAAGTGTATTTACCGCATATGACCATGAAGGAAATGGAGGAAATTTTCTTCATGGCCATTAGAGCATGCACCTTCAAAACCTTCCTGCAAAATTCTAACAATACAATTCTATCTCCCTAATGTTTATGCATCAAAATTGGGCTTCTGGAAACACCACTCACCCGGATATACGTGTGCTATAAAAATTAAATGAAATAACATCCCCATGGGATAATCATGGCCATAGCCTCTAGAGATAGAATCAACCCTACATCCTTGGTGAATGCCTTGATCTCATGGAAAATGAAGGCTTCATTCACCCTACAAAAATTGTGAAAACATTCATCCCACTAAATCTGGGGAAAATATCCCATGGGGTGGCATGTGTCATCTCGATTCCAAGGATACCAACTCTATCCAATCCCCATATTAATGTATGTTGTTGAGCCAAGGACCACACGAAAAAGGAGGTCATGTAGAACTTGTAATCCTCCCCAACCTTTATCATCTCCACATGATTTGAGATGATAGTGGCCCAGTCAAAATGTTTCTTATTAGTAGTCATACAGTATAGAAAATAATACATCCATAGGGATAAATCCTAGGCATGGGGATCCATGAAGATCCTACACAAGAATATGATCCCCGCCTTGATGGGCTCATTGAAGTCAGAGAGAAGGATATCCATCCTCATATTCTTGTAGTCCCGAAATAGGATCCTTATCCATTCTATGTTAAGGTGGTGTTGGGCTACATCTCCAGCCTTTGTAAATTAGGCCACCAAGGCTACTTGGATGAGGACAATAGAACCATGGAAAAATAGAATCTGTCATACTATGGTGGTTACATCATTGTCTAGGGAGGAAATGAGCACTACCTAACCTCGGATCCTAGGGTATGTTGCAATAGCTCAAGTGGCCACATTATAATTCTTGTCCATGAGCAATATCAACTTTGGAGCTTGTACTGAGTTGGGGAAACCAACTTCTTGAATAATTATAGATTTTGCTAAGTTGACTGATATTGGGTTATTGGCATGTTGTTGTTGGTGGATGCTCTACATGAAGCCCTTTAATTTGGCCTAGGTGCCAAAATCTATATCTGTGATCTCTTTAAGGAATGTTTCAATTTAGGACTCCATAACTGTCCCTTATTTCTTATATTTGAGAAGTAATGTGAGCTTGTGCAGTGCCTTTTATGCCTTTGATTTCTTGGCAGGAACTATTGATGTGCTCGGGACCTTAGGATTTCCTAGGGGTGATCTAGTTGCAGCCATTTTCTTTTCTCATGGATTGGAACTTGTAAGACTGGAAAACCATCAATATATCATGTATTACACATTTTAAGAAAAATCTAGGTTTCAGAACTTTAGGAATCCCTAAACTTTTTACCTAAAAAGGAATGTGCTAGCTACTATTGAGAATACTGGATAGATTGTATCCTTCGTGAGTAAACCACAAAATATATCAAACACACTCGAGACTACAAGATCCCAAAATGGAGGACTTATAAAACTATCATGGTGGGTGTTGTGGGGGTCACTAAAACACCCAGAGACAAAGATTATGGAATACCAAAATGCAAGTGGGGTAGTTGAGGTAACGTGCCCATTAAATGACTTGACACCTCCATATTCAACATGTGTACATCCACTAGGGCTGAGTCGTGATAATTGGTTGACAGTTGGTATGACACGAATGGTATTGAAGGCCACTTGGGATGAATTTTGAATTTTCTCATTAGAACAACTCCTACCATTAAGATAGACATGATAGAGGAGAGAAAATTATAAATGATATATTGAGCTCATGACCTTGGCTCTATAATTAGCCTGGTTATTGTGACTCAACACAGAATCTACGTTGGGAAAGATGACCTAGGAACAACTTGTAAAGGATTCCATGAATAACTATTGGTCAAGCATGGTCATGAGACCTCACAAATAATTTTAGAGAAAACAATTCTAAGACCTTGTTTACAGGAGCTCGCACTGCAAGCAACCCGAGAATTTGCATAGTTTTCGTAATGCACTAGGAGCATCTACAGATAATTATAAAATGAAAAAATGTTTAGAGAATAAATAGAGCCATAGAAAAATCATTTGGGTCCATGTTTTATTTACATATTTATGAACAAAAACATAGAATATACAAAATTCATAGAACTTACAAAATTTATAGAACTTACAAAACTTATAGAGTTTACAAAATGTACAGAATTTACAAACAGCTCAAACCCATTAGAAAAATATCCATGGAGGGATACATCATGGGTGAAAGGACCAATAACCAATTCCAATGAAGACACAAAAAACCCAACATAGGGCTAGGCTCGGAAAACATGAAAATAAAATAAACAAAAACCAAATGAAAGCAAAACAATGCCAAACACAAACCGAAACCAAAACAAAACAGAACTAGAGGGCCAATGAGAGCCTACCTAGAAATACAAAATTCTGGGGAAGGGAAGCATGAGTATTCTAACCTCTATCACCTCTCACTGCCAAATCCTTTAACACACAATTCTTACAATAATTTACGGTCTAAAAATTTCTTAGCTTAGGAAGCACTTTTCTTTGATTTGCATTTAATTCGCTCAGAGGTAATTTGTTTTTGGTAAGTGTGAAATTGATAGAGTAAATGGAATTTTATAATGCTCAAAAGGAGTGCATTAATTACTAACTAGCATTCCAAAAAAAAGTCAGACTGTAAAAGTTTAGACTTTGGGATGCCCAGTAGTCACTTCTTCAAGAGAAGACAGAAATGATAATACCGGAATCCCAGAGTCTAGAATTTAGAGACCACAAAGGAGAAGACACCCTGGGATCCAGATCCTAGAGAAACATAAACATAAAACAAAAGGGACAAGGCAAGGGAAAAAAAATCAAGAAATAGGAAACCCAACATTTTCCCACAAAATGTAGGGACGGGTATGCAGGGCATAATAAAAGGTGACTCACTAGGACAAATCTCTCGTGCATTTGAGAACTCCAGAATTACCCAAAGAGTAAGTCAAGGTCTCATTATCATCTGAGGAACTCTTATCAGTACAATTTAGGGTGTTGTAAAATCTAACTCACCATGATCTGGGTGTTCATTCTTGCCAAGTTGTGAGGCGTGTGCTTAGAAAAATGGGGGCATACAATAACTTTCAGGAGAAATAGATAAATCATACTAACTCATCCAAACTTATGCCGCAATGAGCATTGTGTAACCTTGGGTTCTGGGGTTTTACCTTCTTCTTAGACTTTCTTCATTTTTTGTTTTTCTTTGAGATGGTGAAGGTGGTACTTCTTTCATTGGATTCCTCAAGCTCACTAGTTACTGTGGTGGTACTTCTTTCACCTTACCATCTATCTTTCTTTCTTAAGTGAGAAGGAAATTCCTAGCTTAGGATACATTTTAACTTTTCAGGCATAATTTTTTTAGTATATTCGATCTATCCTCTGAATGTTTAATGTCCTTTTTTCTTTTATATTTCTTACTTAGTCAGCTTCTTTTCTTTAACTAGCACTAAGTATAAACATTTCCTAAATCTAATGAAGACTAACCATTAATTTCTATCACACTTCTAAGGCTTCCCTCAGATGAGGACAATACCATCCATCGTCTAAGTGGAAAATTTAGGACTGCTAAAATACACAGGGAAAGTCTCCCAATGTTTAGTTATTCATTATGCAAACCAATCCTGCCTACAAAAAGGTGACAGAATGTCAGGGTCTTGGACAAAATGAAACAAACAATGAAAAAAACCCAAAACTACTTACACAGGCCAAAAAGCCTAGGGCTATTTACAAGAAAAAAGCACCAACAAGGAGTGAAAGAAATATTTACAAGCCAAAAGGGGAGGAAGGTCCTTCCCTTACCTCATTCCACATAGTGCTTAATGAACTATCCATTGATGGGAAATGGGATAGCTTCTCCTATTAAAGAAGTGAGATGAAACATGTTATCCTCATAGATCTTAGATATTTGGTATGGCCCAAGCCAGAGCCTTTGGAATTTAGTATGATTCCCTTTCTTTTCTCAGGCCTTATACAACAAGAGGACCAAGTCTAAATTCCAAAATTCCTTGTATTGGTCTCTCTTGTCAAACCAGCATTTGACAACTGCCTGATGTCTCATGAGGTGCCATGAAGTTCTCAAAGACACTATCTCTTTGTTCTTCTAGATCTATTAATTTGAGGAGATGAACCTCCACAACATTGTCCTGTGTATTGAACTCTTGCATGAATTGTAAGACTAGGATCTATAGGTTTACTGAGATTACTAGATTATGGCCATAGATTAGGTGCAATGGAGAAGTTCCAAAGGTAGATTTGATTCAGATACAATCTGCCCAAAGGGCGAATATAAGATTTTGGTGCCAATCTCGAGGATTCTTCTCAAGAAGGTGTTTGATTACCTTTAAGTGGTTCTTGTTGGTAGACTTTTCTACTCCATTACCCTGTGGATATGAATTAATAGAAAACTTGAGGTTTATGTTCCTATGATAAGCCCACTTTAATATTTGGGCTGAGGAAAATTCTGTACTGTTATCATACATGAGGGTGAAGGGCATTCCAAATATATTGATTATGTTTTCCTTAATGAAACTGATTACCACATCTGTCATGCTATTTTTTCATGGTATGGATTTGGACCACTGGGTACAATAATATGTAGCAATGAATATCTATAGGTGATTAGCAAATGAGTTGGGGTTTATTTCCCTAATAAAGTCAAAATCCCATTGGGAAAAGGGTCTGGCCTCAAAGACGGGTAGGAGGGGAATTTCCAGATTCCACTCCTGGGAGGCAGCAATTTCACAAGTGTGGCACTTCCTCACATGTGCTTCGACATCTTTAAAGATATAGGGCCAATAATATCTAGCCCAAAGAATTTGATGAGCAGTGGTGTCAGCTGAGCCATGCCCAGTTCTAAAATGTCCATGGAATTATCCTATCATCTTTATAGCCTATTCTCGATCAAGAAATTGAAGGGAAATGTCTTCATAATTTATACAAAAAAGTGTCTCATTCTTAATTTAAAAATGTGTGCTTTTCAGCCGAAGCACCTAGAATTTATTGGAAGGGAATCCATCATGGTATTGATTATTTAAAAGGAGGTAGACCATATCAGTATACCAAGGATCTTGGGTAAGTGACTCCATCATGTAAATTTGGCATTCAACTAATGGGATCACTTCAGCCATAGGTTTACACAATCCTTGTCCTTGAACTAGCTTTATGGGTTACATTTCAAGATCAAATTCCTAGAGGATATCCATCCATTTCCCCCAGCATTCACCCAATTCACTTTTCATTAGTAAATACTTAACCGCTTAGTCTAGAATGACAGCGTGTACCTTACTTTAGAGGATATAATGTTAGAATTTCTTCACTACCTAGACAAGGGTGAATGCTTATTTCTCAAGAGGTGAATACTGCACTTCAACATTCTTGAAGGGAGAAATAATGAAAGAAAGGGGTTGATCTTCCCTTTCAAATCTTTGGGTTATTACTATGGTAGTGGAGTGGATGGAGGAAAAATAATATATGTAAAATGGGAGGGACTAGTCTAGACTTTCCAAGACCAGGGCCTCCATGATAGCTTGTTTGATTTCAATGAATGCTTCTTTCATCTTGGGGCTCCACTCAATTTTCACATCCTTCTTCATCATAATATTTAGAGGTTTAAAAACCTAGGCAAACCCTATAATGTAGCGTCAAACAAAATTAATCTTTTCAAATAAAGATTGCATCTCTTTCTTGCTATCGAGTATCTACAAATTTAGGAGTGCCTCTACTCTATCAGGGTCAATGGTTATTCCCTTCTCAGAGACAATATGTCCCAACAACTTCCCTTCCATGACCCTGAATATTCACTGCTTGGGGTTAAGGGAAATTTCAAAACTGGCGAAATCTCTCATAGATCTTGGTAAGGTGGGAAGGATGATCATGCCTTTCCTAGGAAAATATTGTCAAATCATCCATGTAGATGATTATGCACTTATTAACCAGTCCCTCAAAGGTGATGTCCATGGATTTGTGAAATGTGGCACATGCGTTGATTAGGCCAAATGTCATTCTTCTGTAGGAGAACATTCCCTACTTAGTGGTGAACATTATTTTGATTCTATCTTTAAATTTTACTATGACCTGGTTATACCTAGAGTATCCATCTAGGAAGGACATCATTTTTGAGTCATTTATGATATGGAGAACCTCATCTAGTGAGAGAAAAGGGTGGTTGCCTTTTTTATAGGCCTTGTTTAGGTTACGAAAGTCTATGCACAGTTGAATTTCCCTATTCTTCTTCCAAACCACAACTACATTTTCTACACATGTGGTATGTCAGATAGGGAAGATGATTTAGTAAGATAGTAATTTCTAAACCTCTTGATAGATCAAGGGCTGGATTAGGGGATTGACTGGCCTCTATTTCTACATAAATAGTTTGGCAATAGGCTTCAGGGGGATTGTGTGCATCATGATAGATGTATCATACATATTAAGGTTTTAATATCCCTGGGTGATCACATCAATATACTCCCAAAGAACTACGAGGATATTCTCCTTTTCCTCTAGGGAACAAGAGGTACCTATATAAACACATTTTTCCTCTACGTTTGTCTTGATATTAACTTTCTCATATTTTACCCCCTCAAAGGACCGAGGGATTTTGTCTTTGACTCGAGGTTTTGAATCAAATATTTGTTCAAGGTCCACCATCCCCTTAGGGATGGTATTAGTGGGTAAATCAAGGATCTCATCTTCGTCTCCACCTTGCCCTATATCATTATGTTCTTCTTCCTCAATGATTTGATCTTTGAAAACATTGACATTTTCCATCAAGGAAAGGATATGTTTGTCATCTTTGAAGACCTAGAAGTGGGTTATGTTGTTAGTGATAGAGGGTGTGGGGACCATTTCTATAGAAAAATATAGATTTGGGAACCTTCCATTGGTTCCAGGGTGATGGCAGACACCGCAAGGGCATCAAAAAAATATTTCCTCTTCCAATGAATCACCTCAATACCAAAGGCATCAAAGTGCTCTATCAATCTCCATTCTTTGTTGTGATAGGCTTCCAGTCACTTATCATGACATGTGTACTAGCTCTGGAGTTTCTTGACTATTAGCTCTGAATCACCCATTACCTAGAGGCAGGTGACTCCCTATCTTAACACAAATAGGAGGTCAAGCATTAGAGCCTCATATTCTATGAAATTGTTTGTGCAGTCAAACTACAATCGATAAGAAGTGACCTTTCTTGGTTCAAGACCGGTCAAACTATAGGATCCATAAGTCATTTTTAATATAGTGAGGCTGGAAAGGATGGGCAGTGTGCAGTGTTGATTTGGTAAGAGGGGGAGGTTCTGGTATGTCCTCTGGGATAGACACCTCAGAGGTCAGAAAGACACTTGGAGGAGTTTCCGCTGGAGCTTCCTCAGTGAGAAATCCTTTAATTATGTTCATGGGTGGATTGTGTTGTGCAAGGGCTTCTTCCTTGTATCTTTTCTCTTGGAAATTTGAAAGGAAAATTTTGGTGGCATCAACACAAGGTTTAAATCCAAATTCAGAGTGTTTCTTGTAGTGCACATGGTACCATGTATCTTATAGGAGGGTGGTCAAGTATGTATTTTTCCTTGAAGGATGACATCATGGTTTAACCTCACAATGAGGTCATGGATTCTCTGAGTGACCACAGGGTCCTTGTCAAAGAACATTATACCTTGAATGAAGTCCAAAGTCAAGATTTATTTGGCCTACTATAGGTCGGGATCTACTTCAATGAATGATACTTGACTCACTTGACCATAGTTGGTGAGGGCTTGTTTCATCTGAGGCTTACTATCCACCTTGATTTGGTTGGCTTCCCCTCTTCAAGGGAGAAACAAGTGGGAGAAGTTGGTTGAGATGTACCCATTTAGGGCCTTGGACCAATTCCCTCTTAAAATCATCATGTAATTCTTAGGGATATCGACCACTTGGATGTTGATGACACTAGACACTTGGAGCTCCTAGACATGTTGTCTCTAGACATTCTTCAATTCACCTATCATTTTGATAGTAGTCTTGTCCAATTGAACTATTGCACCATTGGATGGTGTGGGAACCAACCCAAGATTCTTACAGATGGATAGGGGCATGATGTTTCTCAAAGCTCCTAAATCTACCAAACCATTTTGCAGTTTTTTACCATATATTTTGAGGCTAATCAGGAAGGGATGGTCATTTTTAATTCCATAAAACATAGCCACATTAGCATCATCAAATATGATAGTCTTTGGTGGGGGATGGTGCATTTCAAGGTTTTTTAGGTGTTGTAACAGGGATTTCCTCTACTCAGGGAAACTAATAAATACCTCCATAAAGGTCATGGAGGTATTTGTGTTTTCCATCACCTTCATGATGTCAAATCATCCCTTCAGAATCCACTGACAAAATATCAGGCATGATTGGTGATGGGCCCCTTTAGAGGGGAAAGATTAAAATTTTCAAGGGGATCCTAAGGGATGTTGGTATTATTCAAGGGATTTGATGTCATGAAGGGGCCTTTTTTGGCCTGGCTCTAAGTATTGTAAGGGGAAAAGAATTTGTGAAATTTTTGGCCTTAAAGGAGGAGATGGAATCATCAAAAAACCCCTATAGATCGGGCTCTTCCTCATCCTCTTTATCTATTCTAAAGAAGATAGTTTTACAAGAAAAAGAAGAATGGTGGGGCTCGCATGAAGATTCTGGAACAGTTAAGTCAAGATTGTTTTTCCTATCCGACTAGGAGATCTGAATGATCTTCTCTAGGGTGGCATTGTTTACCTTAGAATGCAAACTAGTGTCATGTAGTGGGCACCATGAAGTCAAGGGGTGGAATGCGGCAAGCTGTGCGGAGTGGCTAAGACCTACACTCCCTTGAGTACTTGATTTATTTGGGGCCATGCCCCAATAATTGTGTGTGTTGTTCCACTATTGGTTATTAGGTCGATCATTTTTATGGCCACTATTGTTGTGATAATTTTGGGGCCCAAAGTTGTTTGAACTTCATCATCCCAAGAAGATATTTCCTTGCTGAGATGATTTATGCTTATGGGATGTAGAGGTTCCCATCTTCAATTTCCCCATGTCCACACTAAAGGAGGACACAAGTCACCACATGGATTCAACCTTAATGGAAAACTAGGTTGTTGGTTCAAAATGTGATGATTGGGGTGGTGGGTTTGTAGCAGCAACTAAAGCTACATAAGGCAATTCTCCAAACGTGACCGCCTAGAAGAAAGGTACTTTAGAAGGCTGGGGCATCGACTGTTGTGGTTGTATCCAAGGTGCATATTTTGGAACTAGAGAAGCATGGGTGGGGGTGGGGTAAACATATTGGGGTGTCTATTTTATCCTTGGGGAACCCATTACCATGTTAGGATTATACCCACCCATGTAGGCATTTGCCTCGGGTCATATATTATATGGCACATCTTATCTACTGTCGTCAGTGGTGCAGTGCACCCATGACTATCACGGATTGATCTTAGAGGATCGTGTTTGTCATAAATGGATTGATCTTAGAGGATCTTCCTATTTTGGTTTTGGGATCCATGTGTTTATAAGTATCTCTTAGGCAATCTTATGAGCCTAGAGATGCCTTAGTCCATTTGGATCACCTAGTTAGGTTTATGTTACCTTAAGCATGTTTTTGTGTTTTTAGAGTCCTTAGTGTGGAATTCCTTGGATCCATGTTATTTTAAGCATTTTATGTCAAGTGTATAGGTTTGGATTCATTCCAAAATTCTTTGAGTGCAAAAAGACAAGTTTTGCCAAATGTTGCAAAAGTTGTCAAAAAGTTGCTTGAGAGTTGAAAGATGGAAGCCCAACAGTCACAGGGCATTTTTGATTGATCCAAATTCACATTTGAAGTGTTATTAAGTGCATACTTTGAACCTACATGGTTAGAATTTCTGGAATGTAACTTGGATGCATGGGAAATGGAATATGAAGCATTTTTCTGAGTGTTTTTGAGTTGTATTGACATTTCTGGTGTGAGATTTAGAAACTAAGTTGATCTATTTATGGTATTTTGTGTTAATTCCACTTTGAAATTAGTTTTAAGTAATTTTCTTTTGATTTGATAAGTTTTGTTTGAGTTTTCCAAAAATCAGTCTAGGAAAGAGCCTATTTGAAGCAGAGTTTGCAAATAGAGACCTAACTTGCATTTTGTCTAATGGATTTCTCTAACATCTTGGAAAATCCAATTTAGGATGGTTTATTTATTAATTCTAAAATCTTAGGAGATGTCTTGAAGGGTAAATCCCTCATGCATAAAGCCCTAGGCTAAATATCTCAATGTATTCAACCTAGAATGAAGGAGAAGGAAGTGTTGTGTTTATTAGAAAGTTTGGTTGAGTGAACTAGGATTGGATTTGAGTTTTAGGGAGTTATGTGAATACATCTAAATAATTTTGTCAATCCCATGCACCCAATTCTAGTACTTTCCTTGAGATCCAAGCCTAATTAGGATAATTAGGTCTGCAAACTTGGTGAGTGTTAGGTGTTGCTAGAGTGGAGTTGGATTCTAAGGCTTTGGGGTTTGACATAACTTCATAAAGGGTATCTTGATATATCCTTATTTTTTTAGAAGGTGATCAAGAGGAAAAGTTAAGTTGGAAAAACCTCCTAGATAGTACTACAAGGAATTCTAGGGCAGTCCTAGATAGGTACTGTACAGTAGTTGGAGGGATAAACCAAAGGATGATTCTTGGTCCCTATGACATAAAGAAGGTGTCCCAATAGTTAGTTTGGGTTGGTGAAGTCACTGGTGAAGACTTCTTGTTTGAGGCCTAGAGTTGGGCTAGTGTCCCTAAAGCTCAAAAGTATAAGATTTTGAATTGGATTGTATTCAATTGGGAAGAGTTGGGAATTGGTTCTACCACCTTGAATAGGTAGAAGAAATTGTGTAGGAAAGGAAATAGGATCCTAGGAGGACCCAAGTTGACTTGGGTGTCTTATTGAAGGCAAAGTAGAAAGATCACATTTCTTGTTGTCACCTCTGCATTAGGTGGTATCAGAGCCTAGAAAATCTCTTGGGAATAAGAATGGAAAAGAAGACTGATGATACTGATGGAGATATCCCTATGAGGGTCACCAACATGGAGCTAGCCAAGATTTTGAGGGAGTGGGCAGCTAAGAATAAGAATATGGAAGCAGAAATAGAGAAATTAAAGAGTTCTCAAATAAGTAGGACTAATGGGGATGATTCAGATCCAGACTAAGAAGAATAATAAGAAGAATACGAGAGTGATGAAGAGAAGACAAAGGTTCCATAAGAGAAAAGAATCTTAGAAGCTTTGGATAGAGTGGGTAGGAGAGATAACAAACTAGACCTACCAATGTTTATGGGCAAGATGGACCAGGAGGAATGCATGGATTGGGTGGAGGCCCTAGATAACTACTTTGAATGTGAGGATGTCCATATCTCACAAATAAAAGAGATTTCCAAGTCCAAAATGAAAGGACCTGCACTAAGTTGGTGGAACTTCCTACAAAGGGAGAGGGTGGAGAAAGGAAAGGGCCCTATAACCACATGGAAAAAGATGTTAAGAGAAATCAAGAAGCAATTTATTCCTAAAGATTATGAAGTAACTCTGCACAAGAAGTTATAGAATTTGAAGAAAAAGGATCTTGATGTGGGATCTTACACTGATGAATTCCACAAGATCTCCATGAAGACAAAGACCCCTGAAAGTGAGAAACAAAAACTTGCTAGATACATGAACGGGCTTAAGTACAATATTTAGGATGAACTAAGTTTTTTTTGTCCCCAATTTGTACACCAGTTCTATCAGATGGATATGAAGATTAAAGAGAAACAAAGAAGGAGAGGAGAAAAAAATAGTAGAGGAAGAGGAAATGGTTTCAGAGGTAGCGGAAGGTTTCAAGGAAGAGGATCATCTCCAAGACCACAGGGAGAATCCAATCACCAAGAGTATGATAGAGAGAAAAATAATAGAGGTAATTTCAGAGGGGGTAGAGGAAATAGAAAAGGAAGTTTGGGAGGTAGAAGCAACTCCACATTCACTAGAAAGTGTTTTTCCTACAATCAGGTTGGTCACCAATCTTTTAGATGTCCAAACAAGGTTGGTACATTAGGAGGAGATAGAAGAGTTCAACTCACCCAAGATGAGGACTGGAAAAGAATGACTTCCTACCACACCACTACATCCAAAATTGTAGACCCTAAGCAAGGAGAATGCATAATGTTCAATAGGACACTCCTGAAGATGCCAACTCCCAAGGAGCCCCCACAAAGGAAGAGTCTATTCAAAACTCACTGCAAGGTACTTGGTAAGATTTGCAAAGTTATTGTTGATTCTGGTTCTATAGAGAATTTAGTTTCTAATGCAATGATAGATAAGATTAGCTTGAAGAAAATACCCCACCCAAGCCATTATAAATTATCTTGTCTTAATAAGGATCAACAAGCTTTAGTAGATGAGAAATGTTGGGTAGAGTTTCAAGTAGGATAATATAAAGATAAAGTTTTGTGTGAAGTTGTGGATATGGATGCATGTCATCTTCTCCTAGGAAGATCTTTGCAATATGATGTTGATGCCCAAGATGGGGGGAAGAAAAATGTGTATACTTTGACTAAGAATGGGATTAGTTACACTATGACACCTCTCCCTAATTCTGAGAAAGACAAAGCCTTGTTGGAGATTTGCTTCTGTGCAAATAACTGATTGTATGTTTGTCATTGATGACAACATATAATATATAGTAGTGTTCTATATGCAATTATCAGTACAGATGTTCAAGATCTATGCATGTTTATTTCCATGGTGTATACATGTTCTAGATGTTATGTGCATTCACGTCGAGTCAGATATGAGGTTTCAGTTGAGCTATGATAATCAGTTATGACAGTTACAAAGACTGAAGACTATCTGTGAAGAGCCGATGTAATTACATTATTTCTTGATTTGTGCCTATCTTTTGGATATGTTTATGTGTATTCATGTTTAGTTATGAGTTAAATATAAATATCTAAAGGTGCCAAACATGTTCTATCAGAATCGTGAAGTTGGAGTTAATTTGGTGGAGCCAACTTTGTGAAGCGTCGCATCTATTCAGTCTGAGTTGTGTGTTTCTAATCATGTTGTGTGGTTGATGTGGCTGACTAAAGAATTATTGAAGGGAATCCTAGAGCTGACAAAGATCACATCCTTTAGAGAAGATACTTATAGTAGTTCATTTGATGAATGCCAAGTGTGAATGAGAAGAATAAAGGAAAAAAAAGTACAGAACAGAATTTCTATTGTTTTGGGACAGTAGAGACATTTCATTCATCAAGAAAAGATCTATGTGAAGAAGAATTGGAAGTATATAATACACTGGAACTGATCAAGCTACTAGGTCTACTCAAATAGTTCATCTTTCACATATAGTGTATATCTATTCTACTGAAGGTTGCAGCCTTCATCATCTTAGCAATGAGCTTTTGGACAGTGAGTCCTCACCCCTAACAGGGTTACTTGTAAAAGACTCCTAATAGGGTCCGATCTTTAACTAGGTCTCTATACTTATTGCATTGTAAAGAAAAACTCCTAACAGGGTTTCAAGATCTCTTAACAGGGATAATTATACTCAAGTACAGTTCTTTGTGGGTGCTAATTCCCACCAAGGTTTTTACCTATTTGGTTTCCCCATAACCAAAATTGTTGTGTTCTCTATTATATTATCTTAATGTGCATTTTCTTTTTGTTAATTGAGTTATAAGTAAGGAAAAGAATTAAAGTAGTTGATAACTGATTCACTCCCCACCCCTATCATTTATCCTTTGGGACTATTCTAACAATTGGTATCAGAGCCAAGTGCCTTGGAGAGAAATCCTAACAACTTAAGGTAGATCAGATGGCATACTTCAGGAAAGAGAGTCCTAAGTTCGATGGAGAAAAATATCTTGACTAGAAGAAAAAACTGATAACACATCTTCAGTGCATTGGATTTGAGATCTATGAGATTTCTAATCAAGCAATTGAAGTTCCCACCTTGAAAGACCTTGTAGAAGAAGACTCTACAATCAAACAAAAGGAAGTGTTCACTCAAAATGCAATCGCCAAAGAAGCCCTAATCAGTGCCCTATCTGACAGTGAATTTTCTAAGATTAAGAAGGTAGATAAAGCATACTCTATTTGGAAATACTTAGAAGATATCTTTGAAGGAGACATAAAAGCAAATAATGCGTACAAAAAGACATGGAAGAAAAGGTACAAAAACTTAGAGATGCTACCTGAAGAAAACATCAGAGCCTACAATCAAATAATTAATGAAGCAATTTCAGGTATCAGGAACAATGGTGGAGAAATTTTAGAGGATGATATAATGGATAAACTAATGACCACACTAACAGAAAACTATGAGAGCAAGATCAATATCTTAGATGAGACTATGAAATTTTCAAAAGAATTCAAGAGAGAGACTTTGATCAGCAAAATATCTGCATTTGAGATATCAAGATTGAAGATAGAACCCAAAAGTGAGACAACTTTCAAAGCCTCAGTCCACAGCAAGAAATCCAT
>MU227936.1:3405428-3438204 GCA_018584345.1 Thuja plicata | reverse complement strand
TCATGCAACAAAGTTGGTCACTTTGCATCCAAGTGTCCTACAAGAGTCAAGAAGTTTAGATTAGATTACAAGCCCAAGTACACTAAGGAATGTTATCATGTTGAAGATGGTGTAACTGATGATGATTTAGGAGAAGATGAAATTGGTTTCATTGCCATTAAAGACATTGAAAAGATGCTTGAAGAAATGGACAAAGAAGATAAAGAAAAAGAACAAGAGTAAGCATTAGTTTCAAAAGCTGACATCAGAACTGACTGGATCATTGATAGTGGAAGTTCACACCACATGACAGGAGACAAAGATAGATTTGTACATTTGGAAAAATACAAAGGTGGCATGGTTAGATTTGGAGATAACACTCCCAAACCTATCATAGGAAGAGGTTCTATCACCTTAGATGGAAAGAATAAGATAGATGATGTTCTTTATGTTGATGGTTTACATAATAACTTACTAAGTGTTGGTCAGTTTCTTGATAAAGGATATCAGTTGGAATTCAAAAAAAACCAGTGCATCATTAACAATAAAGAAGGAGACATGATGGAATCAGGATCAAAGACCAAAGGTAATGTCTTTCAACTCAATTCAGAAGTAAGTTGTTTTGTTGCAAAAGTG
Organism: Thuja plicata; assembly: GCA_018584345.1. Taxonomy (NCBI): domain Eukaryota; kingdom Viridiplantae; phylum Streptophyta; class Pinopsida; order Cupressales; family Cupressaceae; genus Thuja; species Thuja plicata. The sequence continues at coordinate 3,437,589 of MU227936.1, read as the reverse complement.
CATGATAGTTGGCTATGGCACAAGAGACTTTGTCATATCAATTTTGACAACATAGTCAAGATAAGTAATGTAAAGGCCGTAAGAGACCTTCCAAGTATTGTAAGACCAGTTGACACCATGTGTAGGGAATGTGTGATGGGGAAGCATGTGAGGACCTCATTCAGGAGAAAACAAGACTTTGTAGAAAACAAATTAGATCTGATACATACAGACCTATGTGGACCTACTCAAACAATATCTTACTACGGAGAAAGGTATTTTATTTTGTTTGTTGATGATTTCTCAAGGATGATGTGGGTTGCATTCTTAAAAGACAAATCTAAAGCTTTTGAGAAGTTCAAAGTGTTCAAAGCTAAGGTTGAGAATGAATCTGGACTAAAGATAAAATGTCTGAGATCTAATAGAGGAGGAGAATTCACCTCTAACCAGTTTTATGATTACTGTGAAGAACATGGAATCAAGAGATAGTTAAGTGCACCTAGAACCCCTCAACAGAATGGTATTGCAGAAAGAAGGAACAAAATAATACTTGACACAGCACGCACTATCATGATTGAAGGAAATGTTTCCCATACCTATTGGAGAGATGTGGTAAATAAAATAGTCTATACTATCAATAGAATACAACTAAGGTGAGGTGCAGACAAGACACCCTATGAAATTTGGTTTGGTAATGTACCTACTGTAAAATACTTTAGAATATTTGGAAGCAAGTACTACATCAAGAGAGATGATAGCATTGGAAAGTTTGATGCTAGAAGTGATGAAGGTATTTTTCTTGGTTACTCTACTAAAAGAAAAGCCTATAGATGTTTTAATCTAAGATTAAAGAAGATCATTGAAAGTACTCATGTGAAGATTGATGAGAAGTTTATTATTCAAGAGAGATATTATGAATGTGCTCCTATGATTGAAGATGAGCCTAGAACTATCAATAAAGACACAGTTATTGAAGAAATGTTTGACTGTATTGATGTTTCATGCAACAATCCCAAACCAAGTCAAGAAGAATCACATATTACAGATGAAAGTATCACTCCTAAGAACTTAAAATACACATCCAAATACCACTCTAAGGAAGATATCATTGGAGATCAGAGTGTAAAAGTCTTGACAAGATCAAGAGAAAAAGGTTCAACCGCTGATGAAGAGGTATGCTTACTTTCACAAATTGAACCCTTAAGTATTGAAGATGCATGCAAAGATTCAGATTGGCAAAGTGCTATGCAAGAATAATTAGATCAAATAATCAAGAATGACACATGGGAACTGGTTCCTAGACCTCATGACAAGAATGTGATTGGAACAAAGTGGATATTTAGGAACAAAATGAATGAAGAAGGCACAGTGGTAAGGAACAAAGCAAGATTAGTATGTAAAGGATATGCACAGAGAGAAGGTATAGACTACACTGATATGTTTGCCCCTGTGAGCAGACTTGAAGCTATCAATTTATTTTTGGCTTATGCAACATTAAAGAACTTTAAGGTATACCAAATGGATGTCAAGTCAACTTTTCTGAATGGTGACTTGAAGGAAGAAGTCTACATAGAGTAGCCTGAAGGATTCAAACTTTCACATAAACCAGACATGGTATGCAGATTAAAGAAAGCACTTTATGGACTTAAACAGGCCCCAAGAGCTTGGTATGAGAGACTTGATGGTTACTTAACAAAGATAGGATTCAAAAAAGGAGCAACAAACTCTAATTTATTCATAAGAGAGACAGATGAAGGATTACTACTCATTTCTATTTTTGTTGATGACATTATCTTTGGAGGTAATGACAAACTTAGTGCAGAATTCACCAAAGAAATGAAAAGTGAGTTTGAAATGAACATGATTGGACCTATCAAATATTTTCTTGGATTGAATGTAAAACAAATAGACAAAGGCATATTCATAAATCAGTCTAAGTATGTGAAGGAGATATTGAAGACTTTCAAGATGGAAGGTTGCAAACCAGTAAGTACCCCCATGATAACAAGAAGAAAGCTTTCTAAAGATGATGATTCTACAATAGTTGACAAGACCCTATACAAGTCTATGATTGGAAAACTCATATATCTTACTCAATCTAGACCTAGTATTTCTAATGCAGTTGGAATTGTTGTAAGATTTGCAGCTAAACCAAAGAAAAATCACCTAATGTCAATAAAAAGAATATTTAGATACTTAAAAGGGACTATTGATTATGGTTTATGGTATCCTAACTCAGAGAACATACAACTTCATGTGTATACAGATGCAGGTTGGGCAGGTTGTGTTGATGACAAAAAGAGTACATCAAGAGGAGTAGTATTTATTGGAGATAGATTGGTCACTTGGAAAAGTAAAAAGCATAATTGTATCTCTCAGTCAACAGTAGAAGTTGAGTATGTTGCAGCAGCATTGAATTTTTCAACAATGGTTTGGATCAAACTGATGATTAAAGACTTTGGTATTCAAATTGATTATCCTATTTGTGTTCACTATGACAACACTAGTACTATCAATATGTCAAAGAACCCTGTGATGCATGTAAAGCCAAAACACATTGAGATCAAATACCATTTTCTATGAGAAAAAGTTGTAGACGGAGAAGTAAAGTTGGATTATGTGAGCACTAAAGAACAATTAGCAGATATTTTTACAAAGCCATTATCAAAAGATAGTTTTGAGTATCTCAGGGAGAAGTTGGGAGTAATTCCCTTTCCCGAGTCTAATTAGAATTATCAGCAAGAACATCAGTCCTTGGTGATTGATGAATGGTTGACTACTCTACTTCTGCAGTAGTAACTATGCTTAATGGTATTTAACACCCTTTTTCATTGATGTCAAAGGGGGGGTATTAGTAAGGGGGGGTATTAGTAAGGGGGAGAATATATTCTGCGGGAGTATACAGAGCAGCAGCAGTGAAGAGGAACTTTTGATGAGGATATTGAGAAGATTTTAAAAATAAGGAAAACACTTTGAGTTGATGATATCATATGTTTCCATCAATGTCAAAGGGGGAGATTGTTGGAGATTTGCTTATGTGCAAATAATTGATTGTATGTTTGTCATTGATGACAACATATAATATACAATAGTGTTTTATATGCAATTACCAGTATAGATGTTCTGGAGCTATGCATTTTCATTTCCATGGTGTATGCATGTTATAGATTCTATGTGCATTCATGCCAAGTCAGATATGAAGTTTCAGTTGAGTTATGATAATCAGTTATGACAGTTACAGAGACTAAAGACTATCTGTGAAGAGCCAACGTAATTACATTATTTCTTGAGTTGCACCTATCTTTGGGATATGCATGTTTTTATTCATTTTTATTTATGAGTTAAAGATAATTATCTAAAGGCACCAAACATGTTCTATCAGAATCATGAAGTTGGAGTTAATTTGGTGGAGCCAACTTTGTGAAGCATCGTGTCTATTCAGTCTGAGTTGCATTTTTCTAATTAGGTTGTGTGGTTGATGTGGCCAACTAAAGAAGTATTTAAGGGACTCCTAGAGCTGATGAAGATCACATTCTTTGGAGAATATACTTATAGTAGTTCATTTGATTAACGCCAAGTGTGAATGAGAAGAATAAAGATAGAAAAAGTATAGAATAGAATGTCTGTTGTTTTGGGACAGTAGAGACATTTCATTCATCAAGAAAAATATCTATGTGAAGAAGAAGTGGAAGTATACAATACACTGGAACTGATCAAGACAACAGGTCTATTCAAATAGTTCATCTATCAGATATAGTGTATATCTGTTCTACTGAAGGTTGCAGCCTTCATCATCTTAGCAGTGAGCTTTTGGACAGTGAGTCCTCACCCCTAACAAGGTTACTTGTAAAAGACTCCTAATAGGTTCTGACCTTTAATTATTTCTCTATAATTATTGCATTGTAAAGAAAAACTCCTAATAGGGTTTCAAGATCTCTTAACAGGGATAATTATACTCAAGTACAGTTCTTTGTGGGTGCTAATTCCCACCGGGGTTTTTACCTATTTGGTTTCCCCGTAACCAAAATTGTTGTGTTCTCTATTATGTTATCTGAATGTCCATTCACTTTATGTTAATTGAGATCTAAGTAAGGAAAAGAATTAAATTATTTGATAACTGATTCACCCCCCCCCCCCNATTATTTGATAACTGATTCCCCCCCCCCCCCCCCCTCTCAGTTATCCTTTGGGACTATTCTAACAAGCCTTAACAAACAGTGTTACCTTAGTGGGAGAGAAGGAATTTTTCAAAGTCCTTAAGGAGAGAGGCACACCTTGTTTTTCCATCATAGTAAAGCCCAAAATAGAGCCTAAGATGACAACAAAAGGTCAAAAACCTTAGAGAAGGGTTGGCCCCAAAGAAGTAGTAGATTTGTTGAACAAATACAAAGGGATAGTTGCAGACAAGAGTACTGATGTTGAGGGATATTAGCTACTATATAGACCTCATACCATGTTCTAACTTTCCAAATAAGGATACTTACAAGCTGACCCCTGACCAAAATGTAGAAGTTTCAAGACATATTCAAGAGTTGATGGAAAAAGGCTTCATTAGGAAGAGCAAAAGCCCTTGTGCAGTCCCTGTAGTCCTAGCACCTAAGAAAGAGGATACATGGAGGCTATGTATCGAATCTAGAGGCATCAATAGGATAAACATCATATATAGGTTTCCCATGCCAAGGATAGAAGATCTCATGGACTGCCTAGGAGGAGAAAAATATTACTCAAAGATTGATCTAAAGAGTGGGTATCATCAAATTAGGATCAGAGAAGGGGATGAGTGGAAGACAACTTTCAAAACCAATGAGGGGTTGTTTGAATGGGTAGTGATGCCCTTTGGCCTCTCTAATGCTCCTAGTACTTTTATGAGATTGATGAATGAGGTTCGTAAGCCTTTCATAAATCACTTTGTAGTTGTTTATTTAGATGATATATTGATCTTTGGCAAAGATAAAGAAGAGCACTTGTTACATCTAGATATGGTAATGAAGAGGCTACATGAAGAAAAGTTGAGGATAAATTTGGAAAAATGTGTGTTTATGCAAGAGGAACTAATATTTCTTGGCTTTTTCATCTCCAAAGGTAATTTGAAAATGGATCCTTCCAAGGTTGAATCCATACTAAATTGGCCCACTCCAAAATCTTTCAGTGAAGTCAAAATTGTCCATGGGCTAGCTAGCTTCGATAGGAAATTTCTGAAGAATTTCAGTGGGGTGAGTGCACCAATGATAAACACTATCAAAGGGGGAAGGAAATGCAAGTTTGTATGGATTGATGCTACTGAAAAGTCCTTTGAATATTTTAAGACAAGAGTCTCTCAACAACCTATCTTAACTCTCCCTGATTTTCATAAGGTGTTCACCATTGAATGTGATGCTAGTAAAAGAGCTATTGGGGGTGTTCTCAGTCAAGAAGGGAGACCTATGGCATTATTCAGTGAAAATATTAATGAAGCTAAGCACAAATACTCTACATATGATTTGGAGATGTATTCTATGGTCTATCTCTAAGAAAGTGGAGGCATTACTTATTTCTAAAATAATTTGTTGTATTTACCGACAATCATGCTTTGATTTTTCTTAACAGGCAGGAGAAACTGAACCATAGACACCTCAAGTGGATGGAGTACTTGCAAGTATTTACTTTCACCATAAAGCATAAAAAGGGAGTAGCTAACAAGGTAGCTAATGCATTGAGAAGGAGGAATTTGGCTATACAAGAAGTGGCCTTGGAAAGTGTAGGTATCTCTATCCTCAAAGACATGTATCCCAATGATGCAAACTTCAAAGAAATTTACCAAGTTTGTTTAGAACTAGGAGATAGATATCACACTGAATTTTCTGAATATATGATTCAAGAAGGATTACTATTTAAAGGGAATCAATTGTGCATCCTTGATTGTTCCATGAGGGAGAACATCATAAAAGAGAATCATTGTGGATGTCTATCAGGCCATTTTGGTCTTGACAAGACACTTGAGCTTGTAAGAAGGTTCTACTTCTGGCCCAAGATGCAGACTGAGATAAGGAGATTTGTAGAGAATTTCCTAGTGTGTCAAAAAGCCAAAGGTGCCATTTCAAATGTAGGATTTTACACACCATTACCCATCCCTAAAAAACCTTGGGAATCCATCAGCATGGATTTTGTATTGGGTCTTCCAAGGAAAAAGGCAGGCTATGATAGTGTTTATGTGGTTGTAGACAGATTCTCCAAGATGGCCCACTTCTTACCTTGTAAGACTACACATGATGCCTCAAGTATTGTAGGGATATTCTTCAAAGAGATTGTGAGACTGCATGGTTTACCACTCACCATTATTTCAGACAGAGACCCCAAGTTTGTGGGACATTTTTGGTGTACCCTATGGAAGAAAATTGGAACAAATCTAGCTATGTCATCTAACTACGACCCTCAATTAGATGGATAGACTGAAGTCATCAATAGGTCTCTAGGAAACTTGCTAAGATGCCTAACAAAGGAGTATGGAGTGCCATGGGATTAAATCCTTCCACATGAAGAGTTATCCTACAATGATTCTGTTAATAGAAGTTCAGGACTCAGTCCTTTCCAATTTGTCCATGGATCCCACCCTAGGGGTCTCTTGGAACTAAGAAACATTTAGGATTTTGGCTAGAGGAGTGCCCAAGCTGAGGATTTTGCAGAGTTAATGAAGAAAATTCATCAACAAGTGAAGGAAAGACAACAAAAAACCTCTAAGAGGTATAAACAAGCAGAAAATTCCAAGAGGAGAGATGTGCAATTCAAATTTGGAGATATGGTTATGGTTCACCTTCACCTGAAGAAGGAAAGACTACCCAAGGAAAATTACACCAAGCTAATTATGAAAAAGATAGGCCCTTTTAGAATCTTGAAGAAATGTGGAAATAATGCATACAGAATTGAATTACCTCCAACCATTGGCTTATCCCCCATTTTCAATGTAGCTGACCTATATCCATACAAAGGTCCTATCACTGATGTCTCCATTGCAGGTGCTCAAGATCTTCCACAAGACAAGGAGCTACAAGATTTACCAAAAACACCAACATAAGAGATTGACTATATACTAGACAAGAGGATAGCCAAACAAACCAGGAGATCCACCTTCTATTAATATCTAGTCAAATGGAAACACCATTCAATGGAGGATGCTACTTGGTTAACACCTGAAGATATCAAGAAGACTGGTTTCAATCTGAAAGATCTCCCAACTCAAGGGACTTGAGTTAATTTTGTCTTAGGGATTATGGTGTAGTACACCCATGACTATCAATGATTGATATTATAGGATCATCCTATTTTGGTTTTGGGATCCATGTGTGTATGGTCAAGGATCTCGTAGGACATCTTATGATCCTAGAGATGCCTTAGTCCATTTGGATCACCTAGTTAGGTTTATGTTACCTTAAGCATTTTTTTGTGGTTTTAGAGTCCTTAGTGTTAAATTCCTTAGATCCATGTTATTTTAAGCATTTTATGTCAAGTGGATAGGTTTGGATTCATTCCAAAAGTCTTCAAGTGCAAAAAGACAAGTTTTTCCAAATGTTGCAAAAGTTGTCAAAAAATTGTTCATGCAACTTCCAAAAGTTGCTTGAGAGTTGCAAGATGGAAGCCCAATAATCAAAAGGAATTTTTTATTGATCCAACTTCATATTTGAAGTTTTCTTAAGTTCTTACTTTGAACCTACATGGTTAGAAGTTCTGGAATGTAACTTGGATGCATGGGAAATTAAATATGAAGCATTTTTTCTAAGAATTTATAAGTTGTATGACCGTGTCTGGTGTGAGATTGGGAAACTAAGTTGATGTATTGAAGGAATTTTGTGTTAATTTTACTTTGAAATTGGTTTGAATTAATTTGGTTTTGATTTGATAAGTTTTGTTTGAGTTTTCCAAAAAGCAGTCCAGGAAAGAGCCTATTTGAAGCAGAGTTTGCAAATGGAGCCCTAACTTGCATTCTGTTTGGTGTATTTCTCTAAGATCTTGGAAAATGAAATTTAGGATGGTTTATTTATTGATTATAAAAGCTCAAGAGATGGATTGAAGGGTAAATCCCTCATGCATCAAGCCTTAGGCTGAATATCTCAATGTATTCAGCCTAGAATGAAAGAGAAGGAAGTGTTATGTTTATTAGAAAGTATGGTTGAGTGAACTAGGAGTGGATTTGAGTTGTAGGGGTTTATTTGAAGACATTTGAAGCATTTTTTCAATCCCATGCACCTAATTTCTAGTACTTTCCTTGAAATCCAAGCCTAATGAGGCCAATTAGGTCTGGGAACTTGGTGATTGTTAGGTGTTGCTAGAGTGGAGTTGGAGTCTAAGTATTTGGGGTCTGATATAAATTCATAAAGAGTATCTAGATATATCCTTAGTTTTCTAGAAGGTGATTAGGAGGAAAAGTTAAGTTGGAAAAACCTCCGGGATAGTACTACAAGGAATTCTAGGACAGTCCTAGACAGGTACTATATGAAAGATGGAGAGATAAACCAAAGGATAATTATTTGTCCCTATGACATAAGGAAGGTGTCCCAATAGTTAGTTTGGGTTGGTGAAGTCACTGGTGAATACTTCTAATTTGAGGCCTAGAATAGGGCTAGTGTCCCTAAATCTCAAAAGTGTAAGATTTTGAATTGGATTGTGTCCAATTGGGAAGAGTTTGGAATTGATTCTACCACCTTGAATATGTATAAGAAATTGTGTAGGAAAGGATCTAGGATCCTAGAAGGACCCAAGTTGACTTGGGTTTCTTATTGAAGGAAAAGGAGAAAGATCACACTTCTTGATGTCACCTCTGCATTAGTCAGGAGCCTTGCTCAGATTTCAAGATAGTTCTAGGGTGAGGTTGTAAACTTTTTCCAAGGTATCCCTTTTGTTAGTAGGGGTGGTTTTCTAGAGAAAGGTTATGATAAAGTGGTCCATAGTGTTAAGGTATGTCTGGATAGTCACTTTGGTGGATGGGATGAAAGGGCATGTACATCATTTTAGGGCCCTCTAGAATTGGTGGTTGAAGGTTGCCAGAGGTTCATTAGTTTCCTTTCTAATAGAGGTAAATTGGTTGTGATACCAGGTGGGGTCTACATGGATGTGAAATATTGCCAAAAATGCTTCTTCCATATCTTTCCAACTATTGATGGAGTTGGCGAGCAAGTTCAGATACTAATTTAACTCATTTCCCTAAGGGAAAATGGGAACATCCTACTCATTAAGTCTTCATGATGGATACAATGCATGTTCATGGCATCTTTGTAATCTTGCAAGTGTTATTTTGTAGTCTGGGGGCCTAGGTGTTCATACTTTGGACATATCTTCTCTAGATGCATAGGGAGATCATTTACTACATTAAGAAATTGCACCATTTGGGAGCCAGTGTTGTTAAAATATGTAGCTATTGGGACTATTTGATTTTTATAGGTTGTGTTTTTCCCTGGAATGATCTGAAAAACTAGGGTACTCTGAGAAGTTATGGGCCTAGATACGTGTATTGAAGGTTATCTTTTCAAATGGGTACTTTTCCTCGAAGGGGGGGTCCAATTTCATCAAAATCTATGGGGTTTTGGGTTGATCAGAGGATTATTTAAAAATGGAAAGGTGATAAAAACACTAACCTATGGAAAGCTTAGTTTCTAAAATTACTTCTTGGGGAACCCTCTAGAGATGTAGTCTCAAATTTTTACGGAGAGGAAGATCTCATGCCCTTCTTCTAGCACCAGTTTTTGTTGACAGGACTTTGTGACTACCTCGCCAAAAGGGAGAGATTTTTTACCAGGTACCAAAGTACCATCCAACTTTTCCTAAAGAGGTTTACTAGAGAGTGGGATCTCCTAACCTCCAAGCACATGGTAGTCGGGTCATGACCATACAAGGATAACGTAGTTGGACAGGTGACTATTTATATTAAGGGGCATGTTGGTTTTAACTTGTCAGACTCCAGGAACTTAAAAAGGGTGGGGTTTCTTGCAAGCACATTTGATTTCAACAAAGAAAATATAAAAATCTAGGTTAGGGTTAGAGTAAGCATCTATCTATAGTCATATTATAAATTTCCAAACATTAACAAGGCTTTATATAAAGGATTAATAGTAAATACCAAATGCATACATGATCATGAACCAAATATATATCAGTAGCGGAGTAAATTGTTTTATCTAATGAGTAAAATAATTGGAGTAGGGGACATATAGAAGCATAAAACATGAAAAAAAAAGTGTTAATTCCAGAACCAAAAATAATGCGAGTCATGGCACCAAGAGAGATTTCTCATTGTTTTATTAACTTCAAGATTCCAACATCACTGGTAGTTATATTCATGGATCTAGGGGAGCATTAATCTACTAAAACTGAGAAAAGTAACTAAGCTACATGTGGAAGGGATGAAGTTCTACTGTGACCATAGCTACTCTAACAAAGATTATAAGAGATTCTCGGAGAATGATGAAGAGGCAGAAAGATTGACCAAGAAGGTAGGAGGTTTTTTCAGTCCTACTAATATCATCTTCCCTTGGCATTTTTTTTTATATGATGCTATCATTTATCTTACCCCTGATGGGAGATTTTCTAGAGCCTACGGGCATGATTTCGTTATCTTGAACCATTTTAGGCATAAGGAGGATATGAGCATCCCTTTTTATCTTATGAGCTCTTTGACTGTTATGATGAGAGATTTCTAGAAAGACCCTTTTAGGGATCAGGCTTCTCATCAGGGCCTGATGGTTTTGATTTGTGATGTGTTAGAAATGAGGAAAATTGAGAAAACTGTGTTTAAGGGAAAGATTCTTAATGATGGGGAAACCTAGGATGAAGACTCAGGAGAAAAATTTGAAGATGACGCTATGGACAAGATGAACACCATTAGTAGCAAAGGGGTTGGTAGCATGAAGGGTAGCTCTTCTAAGAGGATTCCTAAGAAAAAACTGGAGTATACCGAGATGGACTCTAATTTGGAGGGTTTCAGAACTAACGACGAAGACAACAACCCTAAGAAGAACAAAAAAAAGGAAAGCTTGTTTCAAGGATAAAACCCTTGTTACCAAGAGGAATAAGAAGAATAAGGGTGTCCTTGTTTCCTTTGATGATGAGGAATCGGCTTATGAGAGCCTGGAGAACAAGGAAAAGCAGGATAAGGATATGGAGAATGATGATAACACTCAAAGCAAGATTGAGGAAAAATATGAGAGTAATCAGGGGAAGAAAAAAGTTGCAACTATTGTGGATAAAAAGGATAGCTTTAACATTGGCATGGAACAAAAAGATAGAATTCTTTCCTTTGGTAGTTTTATGGCTACCATAGCATAGGATATGGTGAATATGAAGGATGGGCTTAAGGAACAAGGGAAGATTGTGAGTATGGTTAAAGTTGAAACCTTTGGCAAGAAATCAATGGCAACCAGTCTGAAGAATTGGACTAAAGCTATCAACAAAGGGGAAGCTTTCACAGATTTGGGGACCAAAGTGTTGATTATGGAGGAAAAGATCAACAATATGAGCAAAGATGCAGAGACTAGAAATAGTGAGGCTCACATTTCTACTCTGGAAGGGAAAGTGGAGAAAATGGAGACTGATGCTCAAAATGATAAGTGAACAAAGCTTCAATATCCTAAAAGTCTCTGTTGAACAATGCAAGAGCTCAATGGACAAGATTGAGATTAATAGAGGGGAGGAGAACAAGGAGTTCAAAGAGGGTACAGGCTGTAGCATCCACACTCGGGAAAGTATTAAGAAGAAAGAAACGGAGCTTGATGACCTCAGAATCTATATGGGAAACCTGGAGCTCCTCGCAGAGCAAGCTAAAGAGCTGATGGAAACCTAGTTGTTGTCTTTTGTGCACTCCCCATTTGCTATCTTTTTTTGCTAAGCGTCGTCTTTCCCTATTTTTTGTATTGTGCGGCCTCATGCCCTGGCCTCTCCCTTGTTTCATCTTTTGGTTGTCGATAGAAAAGCTATGCCTATCTTCTAATCATTTGTACAAGCTTTCAGGACCTTGCAAATCCTTCTTTTACTTAATCAAAACTAAGATAAGAGCACAAAAATAGTAATCACTATGGATAGTATAATCATCAATTTTTGTTACTCTTGGAAAGGAATTTTACTTATTATTTATAGAAAAGACTATCTACATTGGGACTCCAACCTATTTAGCCTACTTATGTACATTAGCTACAACATTTATAGTCAGCACTACATGTGTTGTCACAATCGCCTTACTATATACAATCACTTGATAATATAGAAGAAAGAGGAGTGGAGATAGAAGAAGAAGAAGATTTTGGGAGATCCATCATTGGGAAAAGTGTCTTTTTACCTATGGATGCAACTATGCACTCCAAGTACATTGTTTTATACACCTCATAAATGCATTTTCAGCTCCCTATCTCTAAATACCATCCCTACACACCATGTATTAAATACTCAATTGATGCCTCAAGAACTAGAAGGTGTTTGCAGTTATCCATCCTTCCTCTATCACTATCTAGACACAATGTACCTATCCTACCTATAACAAGACTGATAATAAATCTTGTATGGTGATCGGTCAGCTCCATAGAAATCTTCAATGTTGATCATCATAAAGAAAGTGGAACTTGAAAAACTAGGCTCCAAGAGTTTGCGCTCAAAGAATAAAGAATATACCAATAGACCCTGGGAAGAAAGGAATCCCTAAGACAAAAACACTTACTAGTCCTTGAACCTCTGGTAAGCCTCCAAAATCTATAGCACACCCTCTTCATTTACTTCATTTAAACAATCCCAGTAGGTGGCGACATTCTCAAGATGATCATTTTCAGCCTTAGCCTTTGCCTTTAGCTCTAAAGCCACCTTGGTGGCATCATGGAACTTAAGCACCAATTGGGAGAGTTGCACCACTATTGTGTTGTCAAAATATTTAGAGGGCCAAAATTGTGCATCGACTACCTTATCAAATTTAATTAGTATAGAATCAATGGGAGTATAAGTCTCAAAGATCAATGGATCATCCAAAGTAACCTCTTTGATGAACAATAAATATTGGTCCATGGGGCCTGGACCACAATAAGGTATTCATCTAGGACCTTTAATAGTTTCTTTCTCATTTTAATTCTGAATGCAATTATGGAGTACTGGGTCTTCGGGAACCCATAGGCCCCATCCCCTATGATTTCTATCTCTTCTAAACCTTCCTCCATGAGATTCAAAATTTCTTCCAATTCATCCTTCCACCCTTCATATTTTTCTATCTTATCTTACCATTATGGAAGAACAACCTTCAGCTTATTCACGATGTTGTATACTCTCAAAAAATCTGGGAGGGTCTCAAACATGAAGCTTCTTATTGCTTCAGTTTTCTTGGCTATCCACTTTTTGACAGATAGCACTTTCTTCTTCATTACCCTTAGCATGTCTATATCACTGTATGAAAGTGGCATTCTATATGTAGAAGGGTTGGGTGTTTCTAAGGAGAGAGATCGAGCCACTTCTATCAGGAGCCCTATGAGATTTGTCTTTTTTTTTGGCATCTTCTTTATTTTATAGGATTTCATTTCATACCGCTAATGTATTATTCAATTTGATTCATCTAAGAGATCCATCTCTCCTCTCTAGTCTCTTTTTCCTAGGGGAACCTATTTAATTATGTAATCCTTCGTGGCTACCTCATATTCATCTTTGTTTTCCAGTGGGGCCTCCACTACTTCCACCATGTTCCCATCTGGGTCCCTCTGGGTAGTATGAAGCATATGAGCCCTTTTAGGCTTCTTTATCACATGGCCCTCAACCAACATATTGGCCAATGATAATGGGGCCATTATCTCTATTAGATCTTTTCTTCTCTGGGATTATACCAACCATTATGGAGGTCCTTAGGATCCACCTATTATTACCCCCAAACTTGAAGTGTCCCTAGGGTTTGTTTTAGGCTCCTCCATTATTTTATCTTTGGCATTTTTGTTGGGTTCCTTGCCTACATATTCTCTATCTTTCCCCGTACCATCTTCTAAGATATTTTTTGTTGGTAGGCAGAGAGGTGGGGTTGTTGAACCAGATCATTCTGGACCTCCTACTAAAGCTCTAATATAGATTCATCCTTATGTGTGTCTAGGAGAGGTAATTGGCCTTGACTTCCTATTGGGATTTTGAACATAGCATCTGAGGGTACAATTTTTCCCATAGGTCCAGTTTCCCTAGCTGCTGGTTGCTACTCCTTATCCCACTAATTCTCTTGTTCTTTTTCTTCCTCAGCCTTTCGCTTAGACTCCTTCTACTAGATTTATTCCTCCTATTCTTGTGATATCTTTTGTGCCTCTTCTTCCTTTTTTGCCTCCTCCTTGAGGGAACCTATATCATGCTCTTGCATTATCCCCTTGGATGCCCCTTGTACCAAGGCATGTAGACTCCCCAAATCATCAATCTAGAAGAAGTCATCAATTTTTGTCTTGGAGATCTCTATGGGATTCTCTAGATCATCATCTTTGTTGGAAGAGGAGATATAGGGGATCTCTTGGACCTCGACCACATCTATGAGTTCCAGGATTGCGTCCCTGTATGAAGGGGATCTATCTACTTTCTGCTTCTTTCTTCTTTGGAGTAGTACTCCCACTACCATAAATGTTTCTTCTTCCCCAATATCTTCACCAAATGGCATACTGAATGGGGAAACTAAGGAGGGAGACACACTCAGTGGGTATAAGGAGCTCACTATAGTAGCTCCAAGGCCAAATGTCACTCTGGAGTTCGCCACTTCCAATAACTTCTAGAATTTTACAAATTATGCATCTAACTATCTCATCAAGGGGTTCGGGGTGGGGTCCAATGTCTAGGAATTCATGTCAACCTTTTGTTTTCCTTGAGATTTGGATTATTCCACTTCCTAGGATCTATAATTGGTTGCCTCCAAAAATTGGTTGTCCAATCGGACACTCTTTAGGAAAATCTTTGCAAAATATGTGTGGTTGCGCATGATTATAGCCCTTGAGATAGCCTCAATGGTAAAAATTTATGGGGTTTCCCAATTCACCAGAGGGAGGTCCATCTTGTCAATACCTAGTTCTTTATACTCAAGGTCCTCAAGTGACCTGTTATTAGAAACCGTCTATGGGAAAGTTTGAAGATGGAGGAAATCCATCGTACCCTTTGACATTCTTACGTAATGTCAACTCTTGACCTCAAATTCATCTTGGAAATCCCCCAAAAAATCCTCTAGATGTGTTTCACAGGTTTTGGATCCCCAAGGCATCACCTTTTCTAGCTGGCCACATGGGCCATGGTCCTTATGGCTAAGTAAAGATTTGGCTAAGTTTAGGCTACTTAGCTCATTCTTTGCTTCCCAGGTCACTGCGAGGGTGAAATTTTATTTACCACATACAACCAAGAAGGAAATAGAGGCAGTCTTATTGGTGGCCATTAGAGCATGCACCTCTAGAACCTCCCTAAAAATTCTAAAAATACAATTCTATCTCTGCAATATTTAGGCAACAAAAATGAGCTTCCAAAAAACCCAATCACCCACATATATTGGTGGTTTGAAAATTGGATGAAATAACATCCCCATGGGCTTATCATGGAAATGTCCTCTAGATACATCCCGAACCCTACATCAGTTGTGAGTGCCTTGATTCCATGTAAAATGAAGGTCTCATTCACCCTTAAAATATTGTGAAAATATTCATCCCATTAAATTTGGAGAAAACGATCCCATGAGGTGGCTTGTGTCATCTTAGTTCCAAGGAAAACAAATATGTCCAGTCCCCAGATTCATGAGTGTTTTTGAGTGAAGGACCACAGGACAAAGGAGTTTATGTAGAACTTTTTATCCTCCCTGACCTTGCTCATCTAGACATCCACATGATTTGAGATGATAGTGGACCAATTAAAATGTTTCTTGTTGGTAGTCATCCAATATAGAAAATAATACATCCATAGGGAGAACTCCCAGGCATATGGCTCCCTGAAGATCCTACATAAGAATATGATCTATGCCTGGATTGGTTCCTTGAAGTCAAAGAAAAGAATGCCCATCATCATCTTCTTATAGTCTTAGAGCAGGCTCTTTAGCCATTTTGTGTTAAGGTGGTGTCGGGCTACATCTCCAACCTCTATAAATTGGGCCACCAAGGCTGATTGGGTGAGGACAATAGCACCTTGGAAAAATAGAATCTTCCATACTATGATGGTTGCATCATTTTCTAGGGAGGAAATGGGCACCACGTAACCTTAGGTCCTAGGGGATTTTGCAGCAGCTCAAGTGGCCACATTGTAATTCTTGGCCATAAGCAATATCAACTTTGGAGCTTTTACAGAGTGGGGGAAACCAGTTGCTTGAATAATTTTGGATGCTGCTAAGCTGACTGATATCGGGTCATTGGCATGTCTTTGTTGGTGGATGGCCTAGATGAGGCCCTTTATTTTGGCCTAGGTATTGACATTTGTATATGTGATCTCTTTAAGGGATGTTTCAATTCGGCACCCAAGAACTGTCCCGTCTTTCTTATACTTGAGAAATAATGGGAGCTTCTCCAGTGCCTTTTTTGTCTTTAATTTCTTGGCAGGAACTATTGATGTGATTGGGAGCTCAGGACTTCCTAGGGGTGATCAGTTGTAGCCATTTTTTTCTCCTAGATTGGAACCTACAAGACCGGACAACCATCAATATATCATGTATTAAACATTTTAAGAAAACTTTGGGTTATAGAACGTCGAGAATCCCCAAACTTGTTACCTGAAAAGGAACATGTTATCTTCTATTGATAATACCAGATAGATTATCTCCTTTACGAATAAACCATAAAACATGTAAAACACACTCGAGACTGCAAGGACCCATAATGGAGGACTTAGACAACTATCATTGTGGGTGTGTTGGGGATCGCCAAAACACCTAGAGACATGACACACCCAACACAAGGCTAGGCTCAAAAAACATGAAAATAAAATAAACAAAAACCAAAGGGAAGTAAAAAAATATTAAACACAAATTGAAACAAAAAAAATAGAACCAGAGGGCCAATGAGAGCCTACCTAAAAAATGCAGAATGTTGGGGAAGGGGAGCTCAAGCACTGTTCACACTATCATTGCTCACTACCAAAGTCAAACACATAATTATTGCATGACTTTATGGTCCTAGAATGTCTTATCTTAGGAAGCATGTTTCTCTAATTCATAGTTAATTCACTCAGAGGTAATTTTTTCATGGTAAGTGTGAAAGTGATAGAGTAAATGGCCTTTTATAATGCTCAAAAAGAGCAGATTAATTACTGAATAACATTCCAAGAAAAAGACAAACTGCCAAAGTTAAGACTTTGAGAATACAAATACGACAACACCAGAATCCCAGAGTCTAGAATTCAATGACCACAAAGGAGAAGACACCCCAGGATCAGGATCCTAAAGAAACACAAATAGAAAACAAAAGGGACAATGAAAGGGAAAAAATAAAGCAAGAAAGAGGGGAACCAACATTTTTTCCAAAAAACATAGGGAGGGATTTGTAGGGCATAACAAGATCATCGTTACCAAATATAACAACACCACTAGCATAGTCTTCAAGATTCATAAATTTTCTTTTGTCTCTGGTCATGTTATGTGAACACCCACTGTTAATAACCCATTCATTTCTCTTATGCACATGTGAAACCAAGGATTTATCTTCATTAGGATTCTCATCTTTAATAGGAATGAACATAATCTAATCTTCACTCTTCTCAGATTCATCATCATTTGTTCCTTCATCAGCAGCACAGTAGTTTTTCCTCTTAAGTTTATGTATGAACTTCTTGTTCTTATACTTAGGATCTTTTTTAAGACATCTAGAAGAAATGTGACCAATATTATTATGTGAAAAACATTTCAAAGGAAACTTTCCTTCATACTTACCAGATCCCTTAGGTAGCTTCTTCTCAAATAGAGCTTCAAGATATTTGAGCTCTCTTTCCTCTTTCTCAATTTATTCCCATTCCTTATCATATTTACCAATCTTAGATAAACTCTCACTAGGGACATATTTTTTCTTATCCTTAGAAATAGTAGCTTTAAATGCAAATTCAACTTTAGGAAATTTATCTCCAAATTCAATCATTTCAAAAGTAAATAACTTACCAACTAGTGCATCTCTTGTAATAATGGACACCATTTTGATTTCCTCAATGGAAGCAACTTTATGATTGTAATTAGGAGGCAAGGATCTCAAGATTTTATAAACAATCTCATCTTCCTCCAATTTTCCACCAGCACATATAATTCCACAAACAAGTTTAGATATTTTCTCACATTCATAGTAATGTTATCATCTTCACTCATCCTTAATGCTTCATATCTTCTTGATGCGGGAGCATCCTGGGATCATATCAATCTTGCATCAACCAAAAATAATTATTTTCAATTGTTAGTATGTTTTCTTTCAGTCTGGTGTTTCTATTAGTGATAGATATGTACTTGTTCTTGTTGGTTGTGGTTGTGGCTATGTGTTCATGCATTTGTGTTGGATCATTTTCTATGATCGTATCTCATTTGAATTCATCACATAAGATTTATTGTATTTTATTTGTATGATTGTATTGTTCTTCAAGTTACCAATCAATGGTTGGGTTTCTGATCTTTTTCTCGATCTTCTGGTTCATTTTTTCAAGCGTGATCGTGCAAGCTCAGTGTTACATTTGAGGCAGACTTATTTTTATGATAGAATCTCTTATTGTTTCTATTGGAGGTTGATCACTTGTTTTTGGGTCCTAACCAAATTGTTGTAACACATTTTCTTATTCTTGGAAATTTTGATCTTTACTAGGTCGACTAATGATTGTAATTGATATTTAAGATTATGGACTTGTTGTTGAAGAAAATTATTCAATTGTGTATGGTCATTGATGTTACACATGTATTTACGCTTATGTAATGATGTTACACAAATGTTTACATTCAGACCAAGCACGGTTAGTGAATGGAAAGAGTTTTTTAGTGTTGATTGAGATCATTCAGGTATTGAAGATGTTTAGTGTTGACCGAGTCACTCAGGCATTTCAGTCATGGTTGGGCATTAAAGAAACTTAGTGTCAATCAAGTTGATTATTCAGTGTCAGCCGACTAACAGTAGTTTACATTCCATAATTAAGTGGTTATATGAGGCTGACTGAATTGTGACTTATTACTTATTTAGATGTATATTCAAGCCAACTTGACAGGGCTTATCATATATATGAAAGGTCAAGTTTGGATTGAGTGTGAGTGTGTGAAAAGTTGAAGGGAAGTAGAAGTGTGGAATTATGTGATATGAAGAGTGAAGGAGAAATCAGATGGGGTTCTGATTGAGTATAGAACACTCAGAGCTGCAATATAATATTTGATCAACAAGGATCTAGTTATAATCAGAACATAGATCTGAATCAGCAAAGACAGTTTCTTACAGATACAGGTCAATTCATTGTTACTTTCTAACAATTGTAGAAGTGATCTCAAATCTCTTAATAGAGTAGACTTAATAGTCTTTTTGTAAATCCTCTCACAAGGTAGAATTTATGTGTTTAATTTTTGAAGACCGCTAACAACCGATCCTCACAGGGTGATTTAAATCCTCTAATAGGGTCACACCTAACAGTGTGTTTTGTAACCTTTAACAGGGTTGGCTCCTAATAGGGCTCACTTTAGAAGAGTGAAAAATAGTAACTAGTTACATTGGTGGTTTTTCCCATATTGGGTTACCATGTTAAATCATGGTGTCACATGTGTATATTTTATTTTTTTCATGCTTTATGTTTCTACACTTAATCGCTAAAGTATAATTGCATTGGATATCATAAAGATTGCTTTAACACCCAAGTTACAGAAGAATATCTTAATTAACCGAGTAACAATGTTATATTGTTTAAGACATCTAAGGGACAAGGGATTTGTTTTGTAGTAACTAATTCACCCCTCCCCTCTTAGTTACTTATCTCATTTCCAACAATTGGTATCAGAGAATCAAGTTCTTTCAGAGAAGTTTTCAAAGCCTAAGCTAAATATCAGAGATGTCTTACAGAAGGGAGATCCCAAAGCTAAACAAAGAAAAATTCCTTGTGTGGTAAGAGCTGATGAAACTACATCTATCCACTATTAGAGATGCTATTTTTCAATTTTTGGATAGAAAATATGTGGAACCAACAACAACTATGACTGTGGAACAGGTGGTTGAACGGAAGCTTCATAACATAATGATGATTGATCTAGCTTCTTATACTTGAAATTTTATGACGTCAAGGACTTACCTACAACCTATGATATGTGGAGAAAATTATAGGACATTCATGGAGGAGATGCAAATTTAAAGAGATCCAAAGCATAAAGTCTCAGAGAATAATTTGACCAAATGAAAATGAAAGAAGGAGAAGACATTACAAGATACAGTGAAAGAATCAAGAAGATTGTGAGTGCCATCAAAGCTACAGGAGGAATAATTGAAGATACAATAGTGGTCAGCAAGGTATCAAGAACTTTACTTCCTATCTATGCTATTAGAGTTTCAGCTATTCAAAAGATGAGGTGCAATAAGGATATAACTCTGGATACATTAGTTGGAAGGCTTACAACTTTTGAGTTGGACAACTTTGACAATTATTCTCCTAGCTCTAGCAATCTTGAGTCTACATTCAAAGCTAAATTAAACCTTGGTAAGAAGGATACATACTCAAAAGGAAAGTAGATTTAAAGTGACAGTGATGATGAATCTGATGATGAAGATCTAGATATAATTGAAGCATTACTTGCAAGAAGAGCTACCAAAGGAAAATACAAAGGTAAAATGCCATTGATTTGTTTCTCATGCAATGAGGTTGGTCACATTGCTACCAAGTGTCCAAACAAAGAAGACAAAGATGAGAAAAAGTTCAACAAGTACAAAGGCAAGAAAGATTTCAAGAACTACAAGAGCTACAAGGACAAAGGTAAGAAGTCTTGTTATATTGCTAAAGATTCTGATAGTGATGAAGAAGAAGATGAAATGGTTTATATTTCTATTAAGGATGAGTTAGATGAAGAAGATGAAAAGACAACACTTTTCTCACATATCAGTAAAAATGACAGATGGATAATTGATAGTGGTTGTTATCATCACCTGATTGGTGATAAGAAAAAATTTGAGCATCTTGAGCACTATGATGGTGGGAGTGTCAGTTTTGGGAATGATGAACCCTTCTATGTGAAAGGAAAAGGTTGCATTACTCTGACAAAAGGAATCAAATGTGATAATGCTTATTGGGTTGAATGACTAAGGAGAAATCTACTCAGTGTAGCACAATTGAACAACATTGGCTTCAAGGTAGAATTCATGAATGGTAAGGACAAGCTCTTGGATGGTAAAGGGAACCTAGTTGGAACTGGTAAGCAAACAAAAGGTAATCTATTCTATCTTGATCTCACTGAAAGTTCATGCTTCATTGCACAAGTAGAAGAAAGTTGGCTATGACATAAAAGGTTTTGTCATGTAAATTTTGATAATCTAGTAAGCATAAGCAAGAACAAGAGAGTTAGAGGTATTCCTATTTTGAAGAAACCTATGTTAGACATATGCAAACAATGTCAAATAGGAAAGATGAGCAAGACAAGTTTCAAGAGAAAGAATTACAATACCGATGAAATCTTGGAATTGGTACATACTGACCTTTGTGGACCAATTGGAACAACAAGCTATATTGGAGAAAATTATTTTATTCTATTTTTTGATGATCATTCCAGAATGATGACTGTCATGTTTCTCAGAGAAAAATCAGAAGCTTTTTTAGAAATTCAAATGGTATCTTGCAAGAGTTGAAAAGGAAACGGGAAAGAAACTAAAATGTCTAAGATCTGACAGAGGAGGAGAATTCATTTCTAATGAGTTCAATGAATTATATAATGAAAGAGGAATCAAAAGATAGGTATCAGCCCCTGGTACACCACAGCAAAATGGAATAGCAAAAAGAAGAAATAGATCCATTATGGATTGTGCCAAAACCCTAATGATTGAAAAGAATGTTGCTGCCAAATACTAGAAGGAAGCCATCAGCACTACAATGTTCACCTTGAACCGAGTTCAACTGAAGAAAGGTAGTAACCAGACACCTTTTGAATTATGGTATGGCTATAAACCTAATGTTCATTATTTCAAAGTATTTGGAAGTAAATGTTACATATTGAAGGAAGCAATAAATGGAAAACTTGATGCAAAAAGTGATGAAGGAATATTCCTAGGTTACTCATGTAAAATCAAAGCATACAAATGTCTGAATCTTACAACTCATAAAGTCATAGAATGTGTATATGTCAAGATTGATGAGTTTATAGAAAGATGTGAAGAGAATATTAGTAAAGAGCCTGAAGACTACAGGAACTTTCTGTATCATGAACCTGATATTATGCCTATAACTCGAGCAATGGTGATTGGATAGCAAAACTTTCAACCACTGAATATATTAACACAAACTATGCAACACGAGCTATTGGTAGAAGAGACCGAGTCACAGATAGAGGGAACCCAGTCTCAGATAGAGGGACCTAAGTCATAGATAGAGGAACCCGAGTCACAGACAGTGGAACCTGAGCATCAGATAGAAGAACAAGAAAGAATGTTTGAGAATGATAGACCTAGTGGATCAAGTCCAGAATCAAGACTGGAGGATCCAATACTTTCTAAATATGTTAGAATGCATCATGCACCTGAGCAAATAATTGGAGATTAGAAAGAAGGTGTAATGACAAGGAAAAAAATCAAATGTACATGTTTACTAAGTGAATTTGAACCTAGAACTATTAAAGATACATTAAATGATGAAATTTGGATAGAGGCAATGAATGAAGAAATTGAGCAGATTGAAAAGAACACAACTTGGAATCTTGTGCCAAGGCCAAAGGACAAGAATGTGATTGGAACCAAGTGGGTTTTTAGAAATACGACGAATAAAAATGGTGAATTTTCTAGAAACAAGGCCAGACTAGTTTGTAAAGGATATTCTCAAGAAGAGGGTATTGATTATGGAAAAACTTTTACTCCTGTTGCAAGACTTGAAGGAGTCAAAACTCTTCTGGCATATGCTACACATAAAGGATACAAAGTGTATCAATTTGATGTGAAATCTTCATTTTTGAATGGAATCCTAGAAGAAGAATTCTACATTGAGCAACCTGAATAATTTGTTGATCCTAGCAGAAGGAATATGGTTTGCAAGCTGCACAAATAATTTTATGGAGTGAAGCAAGCGCATAGAGCCTAGTATGAAAGACTGCATGGTTGCCTAGTAAATATTGGATTTCAGAGAACCAATGATAATAGTAGCTTTTACATCAAAGAAGGACCACGAAACAAAATATTGTTAGCAAAGATATTTTTTGATGACATATTATTTACTAGATATGATGACTTATGCAAAGCATTCTCTGTAGCTATGAGTAAATAATTTGAGATGTCTATGTTTGGTGAGATAAAACTCTTTGGTTGATTACAATTTCATCAAATAATGAAGGATGGTATCTATATTACTCAATCAAAATATATCAAGGAGATACTCAATAAATTTGGAATGGAAGATTCCAAACCTATTGGAACACCCATGTGTACTAGACAAAAATTTTCTAAGGATGATGATACAAAGGAGGTAGATCAGACCAACTAAATATCCATGATTGGAAAATTTCAATATGTTGTTCACATGAGACCTGATAATGCATTAGTAGTTGGTATTGTTGCAATATTTTTAGCTAATCCCAAAGAAAATCACCTAATGGAAATCAAGATAATTTTGAGATATCTGAAGGGTACTAAGGACTATGGTTTATGGTATAAGAAAGGTGGGAACTTTGATTTGAAGACATTCACTAATGCTGATTGGGATGGAATTGTTGATGACAAGAAAAGCACTAGTGGTGGAGCTTTCTTTCTTGGAAAGAGGTTGGTATCTTGGACTAGCAAGAAACAGAATTGTGTCTCTTAGTCTACAGCAGAGGCAAAAAATGTTGCTAACGCAGTGTACTATTCAAATATCATACGGTTCAAGAATTTGTTGTCAAGAATGAAGCAAGAAGTAAAATAACCAGTTATTATCTACTATGAAAAAACCAGTTCCATTAACATTTCAAAGTATCCAATGATGCACACCAAAACCAAGCATATAGCAATAAAGTATCATTTTTTGAGGGAATCGGTAGAGAATAAAGAAGGTTGGAATATGTGAGTAATAAAGAACAAGTTGCAGACATATTCACCAAAACTTTACCTAAGGATGAATTTTTGTAGCTTAGAGGAAAGATAGGGGTGCTTCCCCTAATTGAAGCTCACTAAGATGCAATTAAGTGATACATCAACCCAAGCCACATTGAAGATCTATCAGTTTATGCAGGTACATCAGAGCCCATTGCAGATGAATTAGTACATTTAGGCACATTACAACTTCAAAGAGAAATAGTATTGACTATTGGTATTGATATTTAGTATTTGTGGAGATAGAGTCTTTGGAATCTATTATCAAAGAGGGAGAGTTTTATATAATATAAAATAAATTAATCAATAAACAGAGTCTGATGTCAGAGGGAGAAATTTTATCAAGAGACAGAGTTTGATGAAATGGTGCAGGAGCACCTAGGCAATCCTCAAGCCTTAGAATTTTTTAGCTTGTATCTGACCTTATCCAAGTTAGACATGTGTTTTTTCTTTGAGGCCTTAGTAGGTCATGTGGACTAGGTGAGTTGGTGTTAGTACCAAGGTCACCAAGTAGTCATTGTTACTTGTTTTTGTTAGTTAGGCCTAGTTGATCTAAGATTGGGATTTGGGTTCAAAATGTGTCCTAGACCCATAAAGGATGTAAAATATTCCTTGAGGTTATTAAATGGGGTTATTTCATTGAACTAAAAAGCATAGAGGCCCTATAATCTAGTTGGCATAAGTAAATGAAAAAGATACCAAAAGTTGTCATGACAATATTTGCAAGAAATTGCAAATGTTGCATGCAACTCGACAACATAGGATCCCCACAAATGTAGGAGTGTGAATTGATTTACAATGGCCTATAATGGTGGAGAATGGTATCTAAGACACTCTTAGGCTTGAATCCTAGGGAGAGAGAGTTTTGTAGTCAATTTTTTGTGAGTAAGAAAGAAGAGTTCTCTGTATAAAGTACACAGTCTACTCATTTGCATGTTTATGGTGTTGTAATGGATTGAATCTCAAAAGTTAACTATGGATTCATGTAGAGTAGAGTGATACAAGACTTTTATTTTTAGAGAGAAAGTTTTTTTGAGTTAATCTTCGAGTGGTAGGAAAATAATAGTAAACTAGGTAGTTAGTTGGTGTCTTTTAGCCAGTTTTTTCTTTCATGGCTCCCACTTGAGATTCAACCATGGAAACCTTGAAAAAGTGGATGAGTCTCATATTGGATCCTTTGTACATTATGTATACAGTGGTAGGAGTTCAAGAGATGAGTGGAGCTATTTTTAAACTCGTGCCCTAGGTGAGTTAGGACATCCCGGTTAGGTGCATGAGAGGTTATAAACCCATTGCAGAGACAAGGGAATGAGATGGAGGATTGAACCAGGTGATGTAAGAGTGTTTTTAGGGTCTTATGAGTCCCTAGGTTTAAGTTTAGAGTTGTGCCAATCCAACTGGATTGATTTTTGAGGAGAAATCAGACCATTGCTTGTAATGCACCAAAATAGCCCTAAAAGCCCTACTTTCTAGGACAGTGTTGTACGGATGAGTTGGGGACCTAAGACCTTATAAATCATTTAGGTATTCAAAAAGGGTATATGGATCCCTAAATATTTTATGGGTTTGTGTGTAATTTTTGTAAGTTATTCTAGAAAAACCCTCTAGATAGGGCTAATTGAGCCATTAGGCCTAATTGGACAGTTTGAAGACAAGTTGTGAACTTGACTACTTGGAGTGGAAAAAATTATGGATTTTGAGTTGTTTTGGAGTGAGGAGGACATCACAAGGATCCAAATTTCCCTTGTAGCATGGATTATGTTGGAATGGAGAAATTTGCATTAGTTTCTTCAAGTCTTTTGGAAGCATTGAGACAAAACTAAGATAGTTGTCATCCAAGGTGAAAGCACAATCATTGTAACTCTTAGAGAAGATTTAGGTGAGGTATTAGAAAGAGTGTCTATTGACTTTGGGGGATCCTATAGTGGAGTTAGGATCTTGTATTTGGCTAGGGAAAGCTAAGTCCTATCTTGGGAATTGTGCAAGCACACTTTGGAGATTACTTCTATCATATTGGTATCAGAGCCTCTTTGATCAAGCTTGTGGTTAATATTACAACCAGAGGAATCCATTGGAGAGTCAAAAATGATTACTAATGCTGAATTAGCAAAGAAGGTGGATGAACAAGAGGAGGAGAATAGGCTACTCTGAGATAGATTGACTCAACTTGAACAAAAAAGTTGATGAAGTTGATTTGAAGACAGATGAAGTATGAGATAAGGTTGGAGGGAAAGGGAAAGACCTTGTCATTGAAGATGAAGTCCATGAGGCTGACCTTGTTAGTGAACAAGAACCATTCTTGAAAGCTCTAAAAGCTATGAGTGGCAAAGCATTGGAAGGAGTTCCCATTTTAAATGGAAAATGGAACCAAAAGTAGCTCTTGATTGGATAGAGGGCTTAGAAATCCATTTTGAGTGTGATGGAATCATTGAGGCTCAAAAGGTGAAGGTTGCAAAAGCTAGGTTGAGAGGATCTGCACTCACTTGGTGGAAATTCATCCAAGATGAGAGAGAGAAGGATGGGAAGAAGCCTATTGCTTCATGGAGAGCTATGGTATAAAAAGTAAGTGAGGCTTACATCCCTGAGGATTATGAAATCCAAATCCATAAGAGAAGAAAAGGTATAAGGTAGAAGGACCTAGATGTTAACTGTTACACTGAAGAGTTCCAAAGACTTTGTATGAGGTCAAGGATAGCAGAAGATGAGAAAGTGAAAGTAGAAAGGTATCTTAATGGCCTCAAATGGACAATTAAAGATGAGATGAGTCTTCTGACTCCAGATATAGTTCAGAAGTGCCACCAAATTTCTATCAAGGTGGAGGATAAGTTGAAGAAGAAACAAGATTTCAATACTTCAAGGGGAAGAGGTAGAGGAAGAGATGCTAGAGGACAAAGAAGTGGTTATGGAGGAAGAAGCTTTGAATCCAAAGCACAATTAGAGACTAAGATTACTGAATAGCATGAAGGGAAATTTGATAGGGGAAGTTCAAGCAGAGGAAGGAACTCTAAAAATAGAGGAAGAGGTGGTAGCCAAGGGAGAGGCAACTAATTTTCCAACATGAAGTGTTATTACAGTAATCAGTTAAGACATCCTGCATATAGGTGTCCAGAGAAGAGAAGTGCTTCACAAGGAAGTGACAAAAGATTGAGCTATGTTCATGAAGAGAAAAATGTGAAAAAGAACCCTAAAGTCCCATTGGAATCAAAGGAGGGAGAAAAGCTTATGATGAGGAGAACTCTCATAAAAGAACCAGTGAATGAAGAAAGAAATTAGAGGAGAGAACTCTTTAGAATGAAGTATAAAATGATGGGAAAGGTGTGTAGAGTCATCATAGACTCAGGATCAACTAAAAACATAGTGTCAGAGGAGGCAGTCAGCAAGCTAAACATGACAAGGATTCCCCACACCAACCCTTATAAAGTCATAGGGCTTAACAAAGGACAACATGTCCTAGTTAATGAACAAGCTTGGGTGGAATTCTCCATTGGGAGATATAAAGATAAAGTTTTATGTGATGTCTTACCTATGGACACATTTCACTTTCTCCTAGGTAGACCATTGAAATTTGATAGGATGGCTATGCATAATGGAGTGAAAAACTCCTACACTTTCAAGAAAGATAGTCTGACATACAAGATTTAGTCACTGTTGGAGGATGTAGAAGTGAAGTCTACTGGTCCAAATGTTCTTATGGTGGGTGAAAAGGAGTTATTAGAGACTCTATATGAAGGAGAAGGAATTTTATTTTCCATGGTGTTGAAGCCAAAGGAAGTTGCAGACAAATCAGAGAAGAAGACAGAGTTACCCAAAGAAGTTCAAGAGATGCTAGTAAAGTATCAAGGGATAGTGAGTGATGGACAACCAACCACCTTACCACCTAAGAGGTCAATAAGACACCAAATAGACCTAATCCTTGGAGCTACCCTACCCAATAAGTTAGCCTATAAAATGACTCCCCAACATAATGAAGAGATAGCTAGGCAAGTTCAAGAATTGTTAGAACAAGGTCTTATAAGAAAGAGCATTATCCCTTGTGTCATACCCATAGTCTTAGCACCTAAGAAAGGGGGAAATTGGAGGTTATGTATAAACTCTAGAGAAATCAATAGGATTACCATTTGGTATAGGTTCCCTATCCCTAGGATAGAAGACCTAATGGACTGTCTAGGAGGGGCTAGATACTTCACAAAGATAGACTTAAAAAGTGGATACCATCAAATAAGGGTGAATGAAGGGGATGAGTGGAAGATAGCCTTCAAAAATACTGAAGGACTATATGAATGGCTAGTCATGCCATTTGGCCTATCAAATGCCCCATCAACTTTCATGAGGTTGATGAATGAGGTCCTGAAAGACTACATTGGGAAGTTTTTAGTAGTGTACTTGGATGACATACTCATCTTTAGTAGGACAAGAGAAAAGAACCTCAAACACTTGGAATTGGTATTTAAGAAGTTGCAGGAGGATAAGTTGATGAACAACTTAGAAAAGTGTGAATTCATTAAGATAGAGTTGGTGTACCTTGGTTTTGTACTATCACAAGGTAACTTAAAAATGGGTCCAAGAAAGGTTGAGGCTATCATCAACTGGCCTACTCCAAGGACAAGCACTGAGGTAAGGATCTTTCATGGTCTTGCACAATACTATAGAAATTTTATTAAATAGTTTAGTGCAATATGTGCTCCTATGTTAGATACAATTAAGGGAGGCATGATGACCAAATTTTTTTGGAATGAGAAAGATAATAATGGCTTTGACCTACTAAAAAATAAGATAGCAACCCAACCAATTTTAGTGTTGCCAAGTTTTGAAAAATTGTTCATAGTGGAGTGTGATGCCAGCAATGTGGCAATTGGAGCAGTCCTAAGTCAAGAGGGAAGACCAGTGGCCTTCCATTCATAGAAGTTGAGTGAAGCTAAGAAGAGATATTCTTCTTATGACCTAGAGATGTATGCTCTAGTCCAGTCATTGAGAAAATGGAGGCATTACCTATTGCCAAAGGAGTTTATAGTCTATTCTCACAACTAAGCATTGAGTTTCTTGAACTCACAAGACAAATTGAGTCATAAGAATATGAAGTGGGTTGAATACCTAAAAGCATATACATTCAACATCAAACACAAGAAAGGGTTGAAAAATAAAGTTGCAGATGTTAGAATAGTCCCAAAGGATAACTGAGAGGGGGGGTGAATCAGTTATTAGTAACTTTAGTTCTTTTTACTTCTTTAAATTTTAGAATACAACTAAGTAAATGCTTAATCAGATAACATAGTACTCAACACATAATTTGATTATGGGGAAACCAAATGGTAAAAACCCCGATGGGAATTAGCACCCACAATAAACTATACTTGTTTGTAGTAATCCCTGTTAGAAGATATTTCAACCCTGTTAGGAGTTGTACAATACATTGCAATAAGTATAGTGACCTGGTTAAGGGTCAGACCCTATTAGGAGTCTTTTACAAATAACCTTGTTAGGGGTGGTGGACTCACTTTCCAAAAGCTCACTACTTGATGGTGAAGGCTACAACCTTCTGATTAACAGATATGCACTATATCTGATGATGAACTGTAGAATAGACCTATTGTCTTGATCAGTTCCAGTGTATTGTATTCTTTTACTTCTTCTTCACATAGACTCTTGATGAATGAACCAACTCTGATAATCTGCTATGTACATCTTTCTTATCTTTTCGTATCATTCACACTTAGCGTGTCACCTTTGACTTGTTATATGTATCTTCCTCATAGTATGAGATCATGGGACCTATAAGACAACTCTTCATAACATTCTTTTTGGCTCTACTAAGCACGCAAGCATAAATATAACTTTGCAAGTATAAACCAAATAGACGCATCGCTTCACTAAGTTGGCCTCACCAATTTTACTCTAACTTTGTAATCTTCTTGAAACACGTTTGGTGCCTTTGGATTAATATCATCAGCTCATAACTAAACATGAATATACACACGCATATATAGAAGATAGGCGCAACTCAAGAAACATGAAATATATGTCAGCCCTAAACCATTACACTTCCAGAACTATAACTGCCAATAACAGAATTACATAACTTTACTGAAACATCATATCTGGGTCTGCATGTATGAAAATAACATAATAAACATGTCAAAAACATGTATCTATCCACGCAAGTCTTCATATCAACATTTTGATAAGTACATACAGAATTACTATTGTGTATTATATGTTGTCATCAATGACAAACATACAATCAATCAACTTCTCAGAATCAAATCTCCAACAATCTCCCCCTTTGAGATTGATGGAAACATATGATACCAAAAACATCCTCTATACATGGTGTCCTCTTTCTTTTACAATCTTCTCAATATCCTCATCAAAGATTTCTCTAAACTACTACAGTTCCTCTGTCTGTGTTTTATTTCCATCTATATACTCCCTCAGAGTATATGCTCCCCCTTAGTACATAATCCTCCTTACTATATATTCCCCCTTTGACATCAATGGCAAAGGGTGCCATAGTTCTTTAGGCACAGGTACTACTCCAGAAGTAGAGTAGTCGACCATTCATCAGTCACTTAATGACTGGTGTCTTTGCATGTTCTTCTAAACAGACTTAGGAGAGGGAATTACTCCCAACTTCTCCCTAAGATACTCAAAAGTATCATTTGATAAGGGCTTTGTGAAAATATCTACCAACTGTTCTTTGGTGTTCACATAGTCCAATTTAACTTCTTTGTCTGCAACTTTTTCTCTTAAGAAATGGTACTTGATCTCTATGTGTTTTGTCTTTGTGTGCATCACAGGGTTTTTGGACATGTTGATAGTGCTAGTATTATCACAATGAATAACAATAGGATAATCAACTGAATAATTAACCATCTGCTTGATCCAACACATAGTTGAACAATTCAGTGCTACTGCAACATATTCAGCTTCTACTATTGACTGAGAAATACAGTTCTGCTTCTTTCTTATCCAAGAAACCAACCTGTCTCCAAGGAATACTGCTCCTCCTGAAGTGCTCTTCCTGTCATTAATACAACCTGCCAAATCTGCATCTGTATACACATGAAGCTTTACATTCTCTGATTTAGGATACAATAAGCCATAGTCTATAGTTCCCTTTAGATATCTGAATATCCTCTTGATTTCCATTAGGTGACTCTGCTTGGGTTCAGCTTCAAATCTTCCAACAATGCCAACTACATTAGATATGTTAGGTCTAGATTGAGTTAGATAAATGAGTTTACCAATCATATATTTGTACAATGTCTTATAAACTACTGTGGAGTCATCATCTTTTGAAATCTTGCTTCCTGTTATCATGGGAGTGCATACTATTTTACAATCATCCATCTAAAAAGTCTTCAGTATTTACTTCACATATTTAGACTGATTAATGAATATACCTTTATCTGTTTGTTTTACATTGAGTCCCAAAAATTATTTTATAGGACCAATCATACTCATTTCAAATTCATTCTACATTTCCTTTGCAAATTATTTACTGAGTTTGTCATTACCCCCAAAGATAATGTCATCAACAAATATAGCAACTAACAATAATCCATCAGGTGTTTCTCTTGTAAATAAGTTATAATCTGCTGCTCCTTTCTTAAATCCAATCTTGGTAAGATAACCATCAAGTCTCTCATACCAAGCTCTTGGGGCCTTTTTAAGACCATAGAGTTCTTTCTTCAATTTTCATACCATGTCTAGTTCATCTGAAAGACTAAATCCTTCAGGCTGTTCAATGTAGAATTCTTCATTCAAATTACCATTCAGAAAAGCTAATTTTACATCCATTTGATAAACTTTAAAGTCTTTGACTATTGCATATGCCAAAAAAAACTTAATGGCTTCCAGTCTGCTCACAGGGGAAAATGTATCAGTGTATTCTATTCCTTCTCTCTACGCATATCCCTTGCATACCAATCTTGCTTTGTTTCTTACTACTGTACCATCTTCATTCATCTTGTTTCTGAATACCCACTTTGTTCCAATCACATTTTTGTCACTGGGTC
>MU227936.1:3264349-3341536 GCA_018584345.1 Thuja plicata | reverse complement strand
GAAATTTTATTTGTTCCATCAAAAGTAGGTGTTGTAAACTTGCTTATTTTATTTTTGAGCTCTCTTCCACTTATGTCCTGCTCCCTCCTGTACTCTTTCTTGGGCATCAAAGTGTTCATCATATCCACATATTCTCTAAAAGGAACTGAACTGCGAAAGTCATCATCTAAGCCATTGTAAGTAGCTCTTAATGCAATCAAGTTACCTGTAACCTCTTCCATAGGACTAAGGGCTAGATTTGGTACTGGTGGCTCATCTGTAGGCAAGAAAATAGTTTTTTTTGATTTAGAGGGTGTGGGTTTTAGATTTCTTGGCTCCTCTGAAGTGCTCCCTTTCTCATTAGTAGATACAACTCCTTGGAGTTTTTCTATCAATAACCACAAAGCCTCTCTAGTTTCTGCCAAACTATCCACTGTTTTCTTCTAAGTATTCTGGATGTCCTAGAAGAATTTTTTTTCCATCTCATCTAGGTCAGCCATACTTTTTCCTTCCTTGGATTTTGTACTTTTATTTTCAACTGGAGGTTTGATCAAAATTTCTTTATTCTTTTCTCGCTGCAAATATCTCTTTTCTCTTTCACTTAGTTGCATACAAACTTCTGCAAACCCTCAGGCTGGCAAGATCATAACTCTGATACCATAGTAATGTCCCCCTTCTGATTTTTATATCATATTTAAGTCCTCTAATCAGATTATTAAATCAAACAATCAACACTTTGAAATATTATGCAATTTCTCAATTAAACCCAAATCGGGTAATGCCCGAAATAGTGCAAAAACTTCACAGCTTCACATATTATTGATAAATCTGAAATTAGAATTTTTTACTGAAATTTTGCCAGCATAACAGCCTACAAAATGAAATTTCAAGATCTGTATAGATTTTACACAACAGCTCCCAAATGGAGGACAAAAACAATGCTCATCGGGCTCCCGAAAACAACACAAAATAGCCTAAAAACACCATAAAACACTAAAAATCTATCAACAAAGTAGAACCATGACCCAATAAATATATTCAGCTCTATTTTAACATCAAAATGGCTTCAAAATAGCAGCAACCAAAACTGATATGAAAAACTCAACTGGAAGCACCAAAATCTTACAAAAACACACCCAAAAACTCACAAATCTGCACTGTTCAGCACAAGGGAAAACTCCGCATGAGCTTGCACATGGAATGGCCTCAAAATCCCATCCTTAGCCTTCCTGGAAACCTAAAAAATCCCATCTTTGGGTCTCCTTCTCCAGAGGTTTCGCAGCCTCTGAAGAACAACAAAGCATTGAGCAAAAATCAAGTTCTAGAATGAGCCCGAAATGCCTCCAAACCCCTTTAAAAGAGGGAATAACCCTAACTCATAACCAAGAGGGGTCAATAATACATATTTTAATAATAATTTTCATTTACTAATCCATTGGTTTCCCAATATTAGCCCCTTTTCTTGAAACTTCACTTTTTGAGCCTGCTAGCCTTAGCAAAAGTTATTATTTTTTAATTATTTGAAAAGGGGACATGACACCATAAACCAGGTGGAATGGGGATGTTCCCAAGGTGACTTTGATTTGAATGCAATCCACCTAGAGGGGAAATTTCAAATTTTGGTGCCAATCCTGAGGGTTCTGTTCCAGCAGAAGTTTGATCACTTCAAGTAGATTTTTATTCGTAGATTCAGCAACACCATTCCCCTGGGAAAAATAGTTGCTAGAAAACTTCAAAGTGATCTTTCGATTGTAGTTCCACTCAAGTAATTGTACCAAAGAAAATTCCATACCATTGTCACATACCAAAGTGAAGGGCATTCCAAACCTTGTGACGATATTTTCTTCCAAGAATTTAATGACTACACCTGCTGTGTTATTCTTGCAAGGTATAGCTTCCAACCACCGGGTACAGTAATCAGTGGTAGTTAGGATGTACCAGTAGTTGACATATGAGTTGGGGTTGATTTCCTTGATGAAGTCAAATTTTTATTGGGCAAAGGGCCTAGCCTCGAAGACTGGTTGTAAAGGCATAGCTGGGTTACGCTCACGATGCACCGGAGTTTGGCAAGTGTGGCATCTTTGAACGTGAGTGTAGACATCTTTAAATACATAGGGCCAATAGTATCCAGCCCAAAGGATCTGATGGGTGGTGGCATTGGCTGAGCCATGCCCAGTTCCAAACTTCTCATGGAATTCATCAATCATCTTCGTAGCTTGGTCCATGTCAATGCACCGAAGGTACACTCCCTTGTAGTTCCTGCGGTAAAGTGCAGATTTTTTTATCATAAAGTGAGCACTTTTCATCTGTAGGGCATGGAATT
The DNA here is from genome assembly GCA_018584345.1 of Thuja plicata. Lineage (NCBI taxonomy): Eukaryota > Viridiplantae > Streptophyta > Pinopsida > Cupressales > Cupressaceae > Thuja > Thuja plicata. The sequence goes on along the minus strand of MU227936.1, from coordinate 3,339,234 downwards.
TATTGGGAGGTAACCCCTCTGGAAATTTTTTGTTCAATAGTAGGTACACTAGATCAGTATACCATGGGTCTCGAGTGATGGACTCCACTGTGTAAGTTTGGCATTCTATGCGGGGAGTCTCTTCTGCCATTGCTCGACTTAGTCCCTGGCCTCAGACTATCTTCATAGGCTACATTTCCAAGTCATATTATTGGAGGATGGCCATCCATTTTCCCCATCTTTCCCCCAACTCACTCTGCATCAGCGGAGACTTTATGGCTTTTTCTGGGATGATAGCATGCACCTTACTCCGGAGAATGTAATGCCAGAATTTCTTCATGGCGCGAACGAGAGAAAAGGCCTGCTTTTCCAACGATGAATACTAGACTTTGGCATTCTTAAAGGGGGAGCTCATGAAATCTATGGGTCATTCTTCCCCTTCAACCTTTTGAGTTAACACCATCGTGGCAAAATGTTGCAAAGCAAAGGAGTAAATGTAAAATGGGAGGGAGTAGTCTGGACTAGCCAAGATAGGCACCTCCGTTATCATTTGTTTGATCTGGGAAAACACCCACTTTGCTTCAGGACTCCACTCAATATTGGTATCCTTTTTCATCATTTCATTGAGTGGCTTGACTATCTTGGCAAATCCAGTGATGAACCGCTAGACAAAATTGATCTTTCTGAAGAAAGACGGCATCTCCTTCTTGCTGCCGGGCATTTGTAAGTTTAGCAGTGCCTCAACTCTCTTGGGGTCAATGGATATGCCCTTCTTGGAGAAAATATGCCCAAGAAAATTCCCTTTTGTGACCCTGAATATGCACTTCTTGGGGTTAAGGGATATTCCATACTGGTGACATCTCTCGTAGATTTGGGTGAGGTGGGCAGAATGGTCACGCCTATCCCAGGAAAAGATGGTCAAATCATCCATGTAGATGATTATGTACTGATACACAAGGCCCTTGAATGTGATTTCAATATCCTTTTGAAATGTGGCCCCTACGTTAATTAAGCCAAAGGGCATCCTCCTGTATGCAAATGTTCCCCACTTGGTGGTGAACGTTGTTTTCTCTTTGTCTTCATACTTAACCATGACTTGGTTATACCTGGAGCACCCATCCAAGAATGACATCATTTGGGACCCATTTACTATCTGCAACACCTCATCCAATGAGGGGAGAGGGTGATTATATTTCTTGGAGGCCTTATTCAAGTTTTGGAAATCCACATAAAGGTGAATTTTACCACTTTTCTTTCTCACGGGGACCAAATTGGCAACCCATGTAGTGTGCCAGATTGGAAAGATGGTCCGGGCTGACAATAATTTTTCCACCTCCTGACAAATTAGAGGCTCGATCATTGCGTTGACCATTCATTTCTTTTTCTAAAAAGGCTTAGCATCATGTTTCAAGGGGATAGTATGAGTCATAATGGATGTGTCATATGTTTTTAGATCCTCATACCCCCATGCAATCACATCTATGTATTCTCAGAGAACCGCGAGAATATTCTCCTTATCCTCAAGGGAGCAGGAAGTGCCAATGTGTATCAGTTTTTCTTCACCGGGCTGGCCGATGTTTACTTTTTTGAATTTTCCTCTCTTAGAGGAGGATGACATCTTTTCTCAGCCCTGAGGGTCTGATTCAAAGATTTGTTCAAGTGCAACCATCCCCTTTAGGATGGTTTTCGTAGGTAGATCCATGATCCCATCATCTTCGTCACCTTGTCTAGTATCACCGTGGTCTCGTTCCTCTACTATCTGATCCTCAAAGACACCAATGTTAGCCATGAAGGCTAGGATATGTTGATCATCCTCAAAAAACTGAAAGTGGGTAATATTAACTGGGATGGACAGGGTGGGGATCATCTCAACTAAAAATCTCCAGAGTCGTGAGTTGGCCATGGGCTCAAGTGTGCTGGCAGAAATGGAGAGGGCATCCGGGACATAATTTCATCATCGGGGAATAAGATCAATGCCAAAGGCATCAAAATCTTCAATAAGGCTCCAAGCCTGATTGCGGTATGCATCCAGCCTTCTATCATGACATGTATATTGACTCCAGACCTGTTTGACAACCAACTCTGAATCACCCAAAGCCCAGAGGTGGGTGACTCCTTTCCTTAACGCAAATAAGAGTCCAAGGACCAGAGCCTTGTACTCCATAACATTATTGGTGTAGTTGAACTGTATTCTATAGGATGCGAGGAAGGATTTCCCTTGCGGGTTGATCAATTCTACTCCAGCCCTGCAGCCTTGTTTGGATCAGGATCCATCAAACTTAAGGGTCCATAGATCATTATTTGCAGTCTAGAGCTGGGGAGTGGGAGTAGCCTTTGGATTGTTTTTGGGAGACTTGGGAGGAGCTTCCTCCTAAACTGTTGGCGTGTGGGTGGGGTTTACCTCTGGAGGGGTTTGAATCTGAGGTTCCCAGGGAAATGGCACTGAAGGAGTGCTTCTAGTAGGAATACTGGGCTCTAGGGAATCAACTACGTGTTCTTTATTTTGGAAGGCATCAATGTGCTGGGTAGCGACGGAAAGGAAAAGTTCACACTCTAGCTCTGAATGTTTTTGATAGTGTACTCAGCACCAAGTTCCAGACAAGAGTGTAGTGGGGGTCACTACAGCACCTTGAGAATTGACTTCAACCCTCAAATTTTCTTCTAGGTCCTGGGTTCTCTGCAGAACTATGGGATCCTCCCCAGGGGTGAAATCATATGTTAAGATTTCAAAGGGTCGATACACCCTGGGGTAAGTCTTAGAGAAGAAGACCTCACTAACCCTCCCAACTTTGGTAAGGGCCTGCTTCATATGGGGGTCACTTTCAACCTGGATCTTGTTTAATTCTCCTTCCCAGGGGAGCCATAAGTGGGAGAAGTCGGTCGAGAAGTATGCGTTCAAGGACTTAGACCAATTCCAACTTAATAACATCCCACAAGTCTCTGAGATGTACACCACTTGGACATTGATTATGCTGGCTATCCTGGGGTCCTGGATGAGCTATCTGGATTTTCTTCAATTCCCCCACCATTTTCACAGTAGTCTGATCCAGCTGAATCACTGCACCATTAGGTGGGGTGTGATGGAATTTGAGCTTCTAGCATATGGAAAGGGGCATGATGTTTCCCGAAGCTCTAGAGTCTACTAAGCAGTTGTGTATGTTTTTGCCTTGGATATTCAGGCCTAGTAGGAAGGGAGGATCCTCATTGTTTCCCCAGAAGATAGTCGTGTTGGCATCCTCAAAAGAGACAGTCTTGGGCAGGTGACTGGTGACTTCTGAGTTTCCCAAGAGCTTCAGAAGAGACTTCTTCTACTCGGGACAATTTAGCAAAACCTCCATCAAGGTCATGGAGGTGGTGGTCTGCTCTAATGCCTTTGTAATGTCCAATCTTCCCCTCGGGAATTAGTGACTTCCCTCAGCCAGGACTTTCGCTTGGTTAAAGCTAGAACCTTTTAGAGGGGTGGGCCAATTAGTTGTGTTATCCCAGGGAGGAGTGTCTCTAGTGGGAGGTGTAGGTATGTAAGCAGGTTGGTGAAGGCATTAGCCTCAAAGGGAAAGATCATTCATCAAAGAATCCTAGCAATTCAAATTCTTCTTCATCTTCCCTGAAAGTTTCGAAGAAGATGATCTCACAATTGAAGGCACTGTGGGTTGACTCTTGCACTAGAGGCTTTGGGGGAGAAGCATCATGCGATTTTTGTCTATCTAGCTGGGAGATCATGATGACCTTTTCCAACGTGGCATAGTTTACCTCATTGTGGGAGCTTGTGTCATGCAATCTGCACCAATTGGTCATGGGCTAGAAGTCTGTGACTGGTGTGAAATGTGATGGTCCAGCACCACTTTGGTTGGCATTTTGGTTCAGAGGCAGGCCTCTAGTGTTCACATTATTGTTCCATTGTTGTTGATTGGGCTGAGGCCCATTGTTGAAGTTTCTTCCTTCGGCATTGTTGTTTTTTTGGCTAGAGAAGACATTTCCTCTCTGGGAATTAGAATTTTGGGGTGCATACAACCCTGCCTTCAGCTGACCCATGTTCACAGTCAGGGTAGACAACATTCGCTGGAGGGATTCAACCTTGGTGGTCAACTGAGTTTTTACATCACAATATGACGGTTGTTGTTGTTCGTTTGCTAGGAAGGCAGCAGCATTCACCAGAGTCAGGGGCGGAAATCCTCCAGTCGTGGATGATTGAAAGAAGGGCACTCTAGGTGGTTGTGTCTGGGGTTTTTGTGCTTTCTTTGGTTGGTTCCAAGGGAAGGCTTCTAGACCTGGTACTACCTGAGTCTGTGAGGGATAAACATACTGGGCCTGCTGGCCTATCAGCGGTGGCAAGGGATTCATTGCCATCGTGGGGGAACCCATTTATAGATTGGGGTTATACCCTCTGATGTATGTAGTTCTACCAGGGATCATGTTGAAAGGTGTATTCTGCCCAATCCTGCCCGGGGATTTGTTGAGACCACAGGATAATTCTAAGGCTAGGCTGTAAAACTTTGCCAAAGTATCCCGGTTTCCCGCGGCGGTTGTTCTCCAAAGGAGAGTGGCAACAAAGGGGTCCATCACATTAAGATAAGTCTGTATGGTTACTTCTGGGGATGGAATGAAAGGGCTCATGCACCACTTCAAGGCACAATGGAATCAATGGTTGAATGTTGCAAGAGGTTCATTGGGTTCCTTTCTAATGGAGATGAACTAGCTGTGGGACCAAGCTGGGTCCACATGTACGTGAAAGGCAGCCAAGAAGGCATCCTGCATGTCCTGCCAACTGTTGATGGAGTTGGTAGAAAGGTTTAGGTACCAGTTCAGTTCACCCTACCCCAAGGATAGGGGAAACATTTGGGTCACAACATCTTCATGTTGGATCCGGTGTCGGTTTATGTCATCCTTGTATGCCTATAAATGTTCTTCTGCGGTCCATGAGCCCAAATGCTCATATTGTGGGCAAATCTTCTCTGGGTGCAAGGGTAAGTCATTGATTGCACCTGGAAAAGTCCCCATAGGGGACCCGGTGTTACTGAAGTATGCAGCCATTAAGGGAACTAAATTTTGAGTAGTTTGAGCACTGGTTCCTAGGATTGTCTGAGAAGTTTGGATATTCTGAGGTATGCTGGATCCCCAGAAAATAGTGGCTAGTGTGATTTTCGAGGTCTACTTCTTTTGAGTAGGAGGTTTGATTTCAACAAACCTTCCAGATTTTGGGGCTGACCTAAGGATTCTCTCAAATTTCACTGGGGAAAAAGACCTAATCCCACTGAAGGCTTGATTCCTAAAACTATAGCTTGGGGAACCCTCGGGAGGTGTAAAATTAGAATCTTGAGAGGGGGATGAGTTCATGCCCTCCTTCTAGCACCATTTTCTATTGATGAGACTTTAGTGACCGGGTCTGCCAACAGTCATAAGTTGTCACTGGGTACCGGAGGTATTGGCCAACTTCGCCTGCAAAGGTTGTCTGAGAAAATGAGATTCCCCGGGCCTCCAAGCACCTGGGTGTCGGGTCACGATGGTGCGGGGCTTAGTTGGGAGATGTGACTATTTTTGAGGGGGATAGCTAGTTTCTTCAACTCATTCTCTCCGGGGATTCAGGAATGTGAGGTTTCTCCAAGCATTCTACACTTAGCAAATAAACTGAAAAAGATACTGTAGGGTTAGAAGTGTTTCATCTACCTATAGTTATCTCTAAAAATTCAATACATTGATAAGTCTCTGATACACTACACTAAATACCGAAGAAGTACACAACCATTAGTTCATATTTCATTAGTAGCGAGGGAAAAGAGGTCATTAATCTACTAAAAGTATCAGAGCAGAAGACATGATGACAATAAAACATAAAATACCATTAACTCAAAAGATTGAATGCCAACAACATCATTGCAAGAACTCTCCCTTCTTCATTAATATTTCTTCCAGCCAAGACTAGTGTGTGATACAGTGGTGGCTCCAAGGGAGCATCTAACTACTGAATGCATAAAGACTAAGGAGCATTGAGCTCTACCACTTGAAGTGAAAAATCTACTTCTCTATTACTATGGACTGCAAAATCATCAATTTCGCTGACCCCTAGAAAAGGGTCAAACTTACTATTTATACACATTTATGTTTAACCCTAACCCTAACCCTATTTTTACATTACACTGTACAATAAAATATATTATCGGGTGGCTGATACTACTTGCGCCACTCTACAAAAAGGCCTTGAGACAGAATAGGCCTGACATGTCAGAAGGATGAGACAAGAAGGTGGAGTGGAAGAATTGGCCTTGAGAAGAGAGCCGAGAAAGAGAAGGAAGAAATCTAATCCCTCGGGGATCAAGGATACATGCCTCATAAATGGGAAATGTGGTGCCCTATCTCCAATGTGCCAGGTATATATATCTAAAGCGGCGCCTCAAGAAGATCATCTGTCAAAGAGCCCATTTTTGACCTAACGTGCCTCGATGTAGCCAACTACCCTCTGACAGTCTTTATTAACAACTTTTGAAACTGATTGATTGGCCTCAGGGACTGGGACACAGATAACTCAAAAGAATACAAAATTTAGGATCCGGGACTCCGGGATCTGGGAACTTCTGTTCTGAAAGAATAAAGAATACAAAATGCTGGGGTTTTCTCTGATCCCTGAAGAAACTTTATTTTTGCTTGTTATTGTTGAAGGTCTGGAGGAGGCAAGAGGTTCCATCCTCATCAATCTTTTTGAGGCCAGACCATCGGTATTTGGCCACCTTGATCTGTTCCCCTAGCTCTGAGACATTTCTCTTGAATTCATTGGCCATTTTTTCCGCATCATGACCACTAAGGATCATGCAGGTTAGCCTTGACATTTGAGTTCCATCCACTCCCTCTAGGGATTGATATCTTGACTCCATTAGTTTATCAAACTTCCCCAAGACATATTCCTCTAGCGTGCATGTGATAGTGTTAAACGGGTCAACTCCAGAGACCTTCATGAGAAAAGCCTTATACATATTTGAAGAATACTAGACCGAGTTGACTTTATCATGAAAAACCCCTACTAGTTGCTTGAGCACCTCCAATGTGAGGTCAAGTCTGGAGTGTTGGGTTTTCACAAAATCAAATGATTCCTCCCCCAAAATCCTGGACTCAGAAACCATTTCCTCCCCAAGACTGAGGAGTTCCTCAAGTTCTACTTTCCAAGCTTCATAATTTTCCATATCACCCTCCCATAGGTTGATAATAATTTTTGCCTAATGTAGAACCTGTCAGGCAGCATACAAATCTAGGAGGGTGGATACCAAGAAGCACTGGGTGTTTCCTATCTACAGAGTGACCTACTCATCAACTGCTTGGGCCTTCTTCTTTATTGCTTGCAGGGAGTCTATGTCTCTCTATGGTAATGGCACATTAGATGTGGAGGCCTCCAGAGGAATGGTACTAATAGGTCGGGCCAGCTCTGTAAGAAACCCCATAAGGTTTGTTGTCTTCTCCTTTTCTTCTTTGAGCCTTTGGGCCTCCTTTTCATATCGAGCCTCCACGGCTCTCGTCGCTTCCTTTAACAGGTCCACTTCACCCTATTTTTCTCTTTTTCCCAGTGATATCTCTGTGATATCGTAAGCTCCGACTTTGGCAGTTTCCTCATCAGTGTCTGGGGGAGGTGTTGCTACAACTACAACCATTTCTCTACCCTACCCGGTTTGAAGGGTATGAACCGTCTGGGATTTCTTTACCTTTGGTGGATTTTAGACTTGAGCCATCATCTTGGCCAAGAAGAGATGAGCTCTAGGGGTGGATGGGGCCTTTCTTTTCTTGCTTTCAACTAACCACTGAGGCAGCAGGGGTGGATATTTCCAAAGTCTATTCTTTTAGTTCTTCCCCCATATCTTGTTGCTGCTGCTCCTCGGTGGTGTGAGTCTCATCTGGCTCCTTCTTTACAACCCTTGATTTTTTGGTGACATTTATTTCTTCGGCCTTTTCTTCTGCATCTACTATTTTATCTGGGCCCTCATTGGCTATCTTGGGGGTTTCTTCCTCTTGTCGCTCTTCTTGTTCTTCAGCCTTTGTTGTCAGGATTTCTTCTTCCATTGGTATATCCTTTGGCAATGGGGGAGGTACCAAGCTAAGATTTAATGTTTGGGCCGCAGTAATTACCTGCCCAAAGGTCACTCTGGGGAGTGGCATTTGGAACATGGTGGCTGAGGTTACGGTTGCACCCGTAGGTCTGGTTCCCTCAGCAGATGCCACCTGTTCACTTTGCTTCTGTTGGTTCGCCCCCATAACTTATATCTTCGGGACCTTAGAGGTGATTTCTTTCTCTATCTCCTTCTCTTCTTCCATCTATTCCTCCTACTCTTGCACAGGTTCTCGTTCCAGAGCTTCCTCTTGTACTAGGACTTCAGCCTCCATCTGCTCGATGTCCCCCTGCAGATTCTGGAACTCATCGGTTGCAAAAACATCATCAAATTCATCATGTGGAGGAGGGTTGTCTGGGACATCGACAGGTTCTGGTTCCCTTTCCAGCTCTGAGGAGTTAGAAGAAAGCATCTCCACTTGAGGGATCTACAGCATCCCCAGTTCTAGCTCCTTCTTGGGCTTCGGGTCAAGCCTCTTCTTTCTCCTAGTGATCAAGGGTGGCCCCTTATCCCTTATTTCTACTTGCTCTACTGGATCCACCCTTGTTGCCTTAACCATCAAGGCTGCTAGTGAAGGGGAGGATGGAGGATGAATTGGTCTGGCCATAAGCACCGAAGTAGCTAGCCGTGTGATCAAATTCTCTCGCATTTGTTAGGAGGCTGCTACTGATTGTTTTATTTTTTCTTTGATTGGGACTTCTTGCGAGGTTGGAGTTGTTGCTATTCCTTTTCCTTTATCTACTCCCTGCGAAGAAGTCCTGGCCCCTAGAGTCAACTTTGGTATCGGCTGGGCTGCCCGGTAAACACTCCCAGGGCACACCTTCTTAAAATAGAGGTGGCTGCATTCCACTATATTGTGAGTGAATTCTTCAATTGTGGGCCCTTCCTGGGCATCCCAATTCATTGGTGGAAGGGCCAATTTATCGATCCCCTTTGCCTTATACTGGGGATCAATCGTGGAGCTGGTGTCTGAGAAGTCTTCCAGGAATCTCTGGAGCTTTAATCTCTCCATCATTCATGTGGTCATCCTGACATAATCTGCCCTCAAACTTCCACATCATCTTGAAAATCTTCCCAGAAATCTTCTATATGATATCGATGGGGCTCTGATACCCGGGGAAGTATCGTTGCAATCTTGTCATGCGGATCAAACTATTTCTATGCCAAGTAAAATTCTACCAGACTATAGCATTTAAGCTCATTATCTGCTTCTTTAGCGGTGGCCAGACTGCATGAGTAGTTCCCACAAGTGATTGGGAATGGAATATTTGTTACCTTATTCAAGGCAAATAATGCGTGCAGCTCCATTATCTCTCTGCAATATTCGAGGAGATTTATCTTGTCCCCACAATGCTTAGGCAACAAGTAGGGTTTCCCAGAGAAGCCGGTCACCCTTATGTAAGTATGTTGTTGAAATTGGATGTAGTAATGTCCGTAGCTCTGGACCAAATTCATTGCCTCCGTGGACAGGAAGTATCCTGCATCCCGGTTGGTGTAAGCAGGTGGTAGTAAATGAAGGCATCATTTATCCGCCAAAAAATGGAAAAGTTGGCCTCCCATTATATCTATGGGAAATGGTCCCAAGGGGTCTTCTGACCTGGGTCAATCCTGACTATGCCCTCTGTGAGTAGCCCATTGGTATGGGCCATTGTTGTGCCAGGGCCCAGAGAACGTAAGAAGCCATATAAAACTTCTTCTTCTTGGCCAATTGAAGGAACTGGGAGTCTACATGGTTCAAGATTATGGCAGCCCAGTTAAAATATTCTTCACCCGTGCTGATACCTAGAAAAAAGTAATACATCCACCCAAAGAACTCTTTGGCATGTTGTTGTCCAAAGACCCGGCATAATGCTATCATCCCCATCTGGATGCTCTCTTTGAATTCAGACCTGGGGATCTCTAATTTCATCCTCTTGGGGTCCCTCTTTGGGGTCTTTAGCCAATGGTTGTTCATATATATATAGGTCACCTCCTCCAACTGGGTTAATTGGGCCAAGGCATTAGAGTGGGTAACCATAGCTGGCTTGGCAAATTGGGGGATCCCCAAACCCCTTTGGAAAGTATCAGGGTCCAGGGACACCACGGGAGTAGGATACCCTATTGGTTCTGGGGCTCCAAGCATAATAGCCTGGACAGAGGTGTTGTAGTGTGCTGAAAGTGTGAGAATAAGCTCTGGTGACTGCACAGAGCATGGGAAACAAGCTACCTTGAGAATCCCATAATTCCCAATCTGAATGGCCAATGGATCTGCGGCCTGTCGCTGAATGTACATAACTTTCACCAAGGCCTGCATTTCTGGCCATATTCTGACACTGGTGTCGGTGATGAACTAGACTTTGGACTCGATCTTTGATCCCACAATGACTCTATCTTTACATATTTCAGGCTCATAGGCAGTTTCTCCAGGACCTTCTCTATTTTGGATCTAACTTCCGCCCTGGTAACCACCGTAGAAGGTAGTTCTAGACTTCCAAGTGGTGAGGATGCGGAAGCTTCAGACATATCTGCAAGTTCATTGTTTCCAGAAACCTGCAAGGCAAGGTGACAGTCAGAATGCATAGATAAATAAATATTTTGGGGTCCAGAGATCTTACCATCATGGCGTCTGCTTCCCTTGAAAAAGTTAGTTTCATTCAAAAACTCTGGAAAGTATACATACATATTGTGAACTTAGAAATTTAACTAACCATCCAGGTCTGGTGGTTTCATCATACTTAGCAAAAGAAAGACATGGGATGGGTGATGGAAAGAGACTCAGAGCATGGGGAAGTAACCGTTGGTACGTGTGTACAAAAAGTGAGTCGTCAGACCCACGTGGATGCCACGTGGGTGAGTAATAAATGGGAGTTATGGTGACGACAGCGGAGCCAACTGTTTGAATGCGCAAAAAGTGAAGGCCACTTGGACAAATTTAAATGCATGCATGGGACATAAATGTAAATCAAGAATTTATGGAGGAGAGAGAAAACCACCCATTTGAAACTGGTCGACAGCCAAGTTTCAACTAGGCGGTATTCTGCATAGAGTGAGCTCACAACTTAAAACTAGGAATAGATGCAGCATGGCGAGCTTGATGACCTACTAGATAGATATACATAGAAAATATATGAGAGCTAAAGAGTATACACATGCTGACCAAAAGGATACACAATAGATATACACCAAATTTACATATATACATAACACAGAGTAGACTTTTACAAAAACCAGGCAATGTATAGAATATTTACAACTTTTACATTACCTACAGGCTATGCTACACCTACACAGAGGGTGGACAAACCTCTGGAAGAGCCGACCCACCAACAGGTGGTGAACCAAAAAGAAACACAAGATGAAACAACCCAAAATAGGACAGCACAAAACCAAACAAAACCAGAAAGTAGGCACCAACCTAAAAACAAAGAAGGGTAAGGAAAGGAATCCATCGCGGATGCTCTGCAATAGTTTCAACCGTCAGATGATCACAACTTGCCACCACAAAACCACCCACAATTGCTTAGAAACACTCAGAATGGTTAGCACTAGATTATCGCTAAATCGCTGTAAATCGCTCTTAAATCGCTCTGATTGCTCAACTGTTTAATCATGGTAAATGCGAAAATGATAGGTAACTTCTATTTATACCCATGGTAAAATCAAGTCACCTTTCCTTCCGCAAACTCCAGACAGATAGACCTCCAGACTCTGGGCCTGGGGATTCCATGCGATGATATACCTTAAGGAAAGAAGACATCGTGACGAAGAATCCCGGAGTCCAAAATCTGACTCTCGACAAAGGAGGACCAATTCTGGGACTGGGTTCCAGAGACACGAGAGTTCAACAAAACAAAACAACACCGCGGGGAAGAAATCCTCAGAGAAGGAAAACAAAGAAAACAAAGGAAAACACAGGGCAAAAGCCAAAAGCAGAAAGAAAAAAAAAGGGGGACCCAACATTTTTCACACAAAATGTAGGGACGGGGATACAGGGCATAACACATTTCTTTCTACAAACTCATCAATTCTTACATTTGCACTTTCAACAATTTTGTTAGTATTAGAATTCAGAAATTTGTATGCTTTGCTTTTTGTTGAATAACCAAGGAATATACCTTCTTCGCCTTGCACATCTAATTTTCCATTTCTGTTTTCTTTCAGTATAAAAAATTTGCTTCCAAATTCTTTAAAATACTTTACACTAGGTGCATAACCATACCAAAGTTCATAAGGTGTACATTTGTACCTTTCTTGACTTGAACTCTATTCAGTGTATAGACTGCAGTACTTACAGCTTCTTTCCAATACTTCTGTGCAAAAATTTTCTCCATCATTAGTGTTCTTGCACAGTCCATAATAGATCTGTTCCTTCATTCAGCAATACCATTTTGTGGAGGAGTCCTGGGTGTAGACATCTGTCTCTTTATGCCTCGGTCATTACAAAACCTATTAAACTCATTAGAAATAAACTCTCCACCTCTGTCAAATCTTAAGCATTTCAAACTTTTGCCTATTTCCTTTTCAACTTTAGCTAAGTACCATTTAAATAACTAGAATGCATCATATTTTTTCTTGAGAAACATTACAGTCATCATCCTTGAATAATCATCAACAAATAGAATAAAATATCTAGCACCACAGTAGCTTCTTTCTCCAATGGGACCATAGATATCAGTATGGACCAATTCCAAAATTTCCTCTGATACATATGTTTTACTCTTGAAACTAGACTTAGTCATCTTTCCAAGTTTACATTTTTTACACATAGCATTCTCAGGTTTCTTTAACTTAGGTAGCCCTCTAACCTTTTTCAGTTTACTTATGCTTACCAAGTTATCAAAGTTCACATGACCCAACCTCTTATGCCATAATCAAACATCATTGTATTGTGCAAACAAACATGTTTATTCTGATAAATCCAGATAAAATAAGTTACCTTTAGTCTGATCCCTACTACCAACAAGTTATCTAGTAGAATCATAGATCTTTGCCTTTCTATGATGGAATTCAACTTTGTAACCAGAATTGTTCAACTATGCAACACTCAGCAAATTATATTTGAGATCATCAACTGAATACACATCATCACATCTAATTTTGTCAGTCAAGTTAATCAGTCAGAATCATTACCAAATTTTACATATCCTCCTTTACATTGGTTTAGGGTTTTAAACTTATCTTTGTCACCAGTCATATGATGGGAACAACCACTATCAATGATCCAATGATCATTTTTTCTCATATAAGAGATTAGTGTAGTTTTCTCATCATCATCCGAATCTTCTTTCATTGTAACATAAACAACTTCTATATCATTGTCATCAGAATTATCAGTGTCATTGTCAGAAGTTTCTTCAGCAATATAACAAGATTTCTTACCTTTATCTTTGTAGTCCTTATATTTCCTGAAGTCTCGGTCATCCTTTCTGTCTTTGTATTCTTTGTATTTTTTTTCCCTTCTTTCATCCTTTTCATTCTTGTCAGGACATCTAGCAGCTATATGACCAACTTTGTTGCATGAAAAATAAATAATAGGAAGTTTACCTCTGTATTTTCCTTTTCCTCTAGATAGTCTTTTTTCCATGAGTGCTTCAATTTCTTCAAGATCATCATCAGAAGTGTCACTATCACTGTCCGCATGTTTCTTTCCATTCTTATATTTATTGAGAACTAGCTATGATCTAAAAGCATAATCAATCCCTTATGGATTATAGTTATCATAATTTGACATTTCAAATGCAGTGAGTCTACCTATCAGATTTTCCAGATTTAGATTATTGTTAGGAGTACAGCTCAATTCTTGAATTGTAGAAACTCTAATAGCATATACAGGAAGTAAAATTACCAATACCTTGCTCATAATGGTGTTCTCATCAATAGTTCGATTAGCCCCTCTAATGGCATTTACAACTTCTTTTATTCTACCATAGTACTGAATGAAATTTTCACCTTCTTGCATTTTCATCTCATCAAACTTACCTCTTAGACTTTCTAATTTAGCCCTTAGCACATTTGTGTCTCCACCATAGACAATTGCAATTTTTTCCCACATCTCTTTTGCATTTGTGCAGTTCTTTACATCATCAAACTCTGAGTAACTTAATGAGGAGGCAATCTCCAAAATTGCTTGATTGTGTTCATGCTTTTCTCTGAGTTGTACAACTGAGAGAGGAACAATAGGTGGTACATAGGCATGCTCAATAAGTCACTTAGCATCATCTCCAATACCAGCCAAATGTAGTTTCACCAAGCTCTACCATGCAGGGAAGTTATCTTTGTTCAGCTTGGGAACCTCCTTATACATCTTGATCTTTTCGCTCCAAGTTTCTTCAAACTATTTTCAGGAGACCAAAGCTCTGATGCCAATTGTTATAATTAATTTAGAATAACTGAAAGGGGAGGGGTGAATCGGTTATCCATGGGTCTAGATGTAGTAAATAAAAACTTTCTATACTTTAGATCTACTCGGCAGTAGTAGCATAAATCAACAACTTTAATCATGCAGTTTACTGTCAATTGAAATTAGCTTGTAGTAACATAACAGTAAAGTAAATCATAAGCATTCACACAAGTTGACACGAGTATTTAATGTGGAAACCCAATATGGGAAAAACCACCAGTAACATGCTACCAAGTTTTCACTCTTCTGAAGTGATTCCCTATGAAGAGCCAACCCTATTAAAGGTTACAATAACACACTGCTAGGTGTGACCTGGTTAAAGGATTTAATCACCCTGTCAGGAGTGGCCTTGTTAGAGGACTTAGAAAATTCCAATCTGAATGTCACCTTGTTAGAGGATTTATACAAATGATTGTTAAGTCAACCTTGTTAAAGGATTTAACTAATACAATGGTAAGAAAGTAATCAACAGTTTGTGATCTGATACATACAACTTACTTTGCAATTCATATCCAATTACAGCTCTGATGTTAACTTACTGGATAGCCTGCATTGTCATTTCAGCCTTCTGATCTACTTGGAAATCTGTCAAGCAATCACACATGCAACACTCTACCTCTGTCTTTGCCTTTTCTTCTAGATCATGCTAAACAGTAAATCAACTATGCAAACCTCTTACATACACATACATTCATCCACACTTCCACACACAATGAATAACCCCTAAGGTTATCACATACCTCTCTGTCTAGGTCAGATAAATATTTTGCCGCTAGAACAAGATCATAGATTTTAGGTTAGGTCAGATCCAACGGATAATTCCATCTTTGCATTACATTTACTTCTCCAAAGTAGTCTCTAATTAAATCTTGAAACCATGAATTAATTATGGTTACCCATACATTAAATGACATGGATAAATATTTAATTAACATTACATATCCTAATAAAATCAACTACGTTGGCTTGAGATCTCAAATCTCATCAATAATCAAACTTCTATAAGTCGGCCTTCATTACTTGTTTTCACTCGGCAATTTCAATGGTGCTCGGCATTGAGAAAACTTTACTCGGCACAAGAAACTTTACTCGGCACAAGAAACTTTACTCGACACAAGCAACTTTTCTCATCATAAGCAACTTTACTCGACACAAGAAACTTTACTCGGCACAGAACAGCTAGAAAAATTGTCTTTGAAAGATAAACAACTAATTACTTTGCCAGAGTGCCAACTGATCAGATACCCTTTGAATTACCTTAACTCAACCATTCACTTGGTCTTCTTGTTAAATCTTCTTCATCAGCAATAGATATGGTACTCAAATAGATAGAAATAGTCTCACCAATAAAGGTTTGACATCAATGAAAAAATAACAATTGCTTGCAATGTCACTTTCCAACAACAGGGATATTAAGTGCTGAGCGACAGATAGTCAAGTGCTGAGTAGAAGAGTTTTTGTATATTTGTTAGGAATGATACAAACTTCAAGGATAAGTGATCTGGCCGACTTGTATAAGCTTTTTGGGCTGACTAATGTATGCATTTAATATTCTTATACGAATTTAGTTATGCATTTATTTGTTTTATCCTATTTATGACTCATTGTAAGCATTAATTGTAATACCATCTTGGTATGGGTATTGGATCTTGATCGTTGATCTTGATCTCACTATCAGATCTGTATAGATATATTAGATTGCTTTGAAACCCTATTTTTGGTGTGTGTATGTGCAAGAGGTAGAAGAGTAATTGTTGAAGTGACTGCATTTTAAAGTGAAATGTACAAAGGGTTATTTTGTTCAAAAGTAGAGAACAAGCAGAGCATAACACAATGAACAGTATAGTAAAGATATATCATATTATAAGATTAGAAGAGATACTAAAAAGAGGAGATCCATCATCAACATCAGAGTGCATATCGAAGGATCAATACTTGATACTTTTTAATCATTGTATCAGGTGAAAATCTCTTAATAGAGTGGTTTTAGCAGGCCTTTATTTATCTCTTAACAAAGTGCTTACTTCATTGTAAGTTTAAATCCTTTAACAAGGTAGATTGTAATGATCTGAAGCTTTTAACAGAGCAGACCTCTAACAAGGTAAATTAAATTTTGTAATCAAACATTGTAACCTTAATAGGTACACTTTATTACTGCAATAGTAGAGACTTTTGTGGGTGTCATCCCCACCCCAGTTTTACCTATTTGGGTTTCTGGGTTACCAAGTTATTGTGTTATGTGTTACTTATTTCATTGTGTGGATGTTATCTGAGATTAAATTAGATTCATTTATGTATGAATGTGGATCAATTTGTTTTAAGTGTTTGATTTTGAAGATCTGATTCACCCCCCCACCTCTCAGTATCTTGCTTTCCCATTATTGTATTACCAACAATTGGTATTAGAGCTAGAGTTCTCTAAAAGATTATAATCAACTTGAGAATACAGATCTTGAAATGGAGATATACAAGATGGGTAAAGTCATTGAGAAACAAAAGATTTATGTTCAGCTAGCACTCCAACAGCTTGAGTCTACAAGACAAGAATTAAAGAAGTCCTTGGCTACAAGAAAAGATTTGGCCAAACAAATGAATGACACTCATTATCAGGAAGAGGACACCACAAATCTATTTCAAAATGGAGATTCCACTAAGAGCGATGCAAAAATAGCAGATCTACTAGAAAAGAACAGTGCACTATGTGAAGAAGTCAAAAATCTAAAAAAGGAACAAGAAGCCCAATTAATAAGAATGTGTGAAGTTATTGAAAAGAAAAAGAAAGCCGAAGATGACAAGGCTATGGAAGAAGAAGACAAGAGAATGCTGACTACCAGACTTGATGAAAGAACACATGATGTGAAAACCATAACAATCAATCAAGTGGACATAGCAAATCAACTACTACTTGTGAATCAGGAGATCAGCAGGAAAGACTTGGAGATTATTAATCTTAGATCTGAGAATAGTCAATTGAAAGATGAATTGAGATCTGAGAAAGAAATCAATAATAGAGTGAATGATCCAAGCACAGCTATGAGCTACTTTGAACAACTGGTGGAAGCATCAAGAAGACCTAAAGATTCTTTTGGGTTAGGTCACACTGAACAACATACAACCATTGAAGATGGAGAATCATCTAAGACAAGTGAAAGAAAGAATGCAAAGCCGAGAAACAAGAAACCTATTTGTCACCACTATGGAAAACCAGGTCATACAGCAAACATTTTCTGAAGCAAGAATGGTAAGTCCAATCCTAAAAATAAATTTAATGGTTATTTCTTTAACTGTAATAAGTTTGGACATCAAGCACGTGAATGTAAGGAAAAGACAAGAAAAACACCTAGATTCAATGGTAATTGCTATAATTGTCACAAATATGGTCATAGAGCACAAGATTGTAGATCTAAAGGTAAACAGTAGTGGACATCAATGGTACAAGAGAAATCACCAAGAAAAGGCAATACTCACAATTCGGATTACAATACACGGCATAGTTGTCATTACTGTGGTGAGTATGGACATGTTCCAGAAAATTGCGTAAGGACACATTTCAGAGGTAAGTCTAAAAGTTGGATGAATGGAAGCTTAGTTTGTCACAGTTGTCTTAAAATTGGTCATACAAGGAAAGAGTGCAAGACTAGAGTACCAGCTCCTATTGTCAAGCAAATTGGGGAAAAGATGAACAAGACATGGGTTAAGAAGTTTGAACCATGCAGCAGTGAAGCTAATGAAGCTGAGATCACCCAATCCAATGGATCAGGTGATCACATCATCTCCAACTAAGAGAAAGAGGTATGTAAGGAACTGTATTTAAAATTCTTATCTTACATCAGTTCCTAACATGAAATGTACAAAAAGTCCATATTTTCATATATTAAGATGCATCTGGACATATTTGAAGACAAAATAGAGAGATGAGAAAATTGCACTATAGATGTCGAGTATCTATCATGGACACTAAGGCCGATTTCTTTAGAAGTGCTAAGTTTTGTTGGCCGAATAAAATTTTGTGAAGGCCGAGTGTAGTGAGCCGAGTGGGATGCAAGTTGTGTTAAAGATGAGGACAACTGGCTTGCACTAACTCAATGGGAAGAACATTCAATGCTCACCTACTTTTACCCTTCGAAGCTTATAAATGATGAACAGTTGATATTTTATTTTTACCTTGCAATTTTACTATTTACAAAGCGATTAAAGCAATTTGCAGAATTGATCTTAATGGAGCTAGGAACGGAGATTTCATCAGTGTGTCATTGGCAATCTTAAAGTGAATAGTGAATAGAGAATAGTGTGAAGCATCACTTGTCAAGGTATTTTGTTTTCCATCTCTCAAACCCTAAATTTTAGAATTATGGCTGCAAGTTCTTCCGCACCAGCCAAGAGTATGGAGGCAGAACAAGAACAAGTTCAATTGATTCAGAGCGATGAATGTGAACCTCTCAACTTTCGAGCCATCCCTGAAAGTGTGATAGAGAGTGATTTAACAGGAGCCCTCTCATCCATTCCTCCCAAGGTACTTATGGTTCATGATGTTCAATCATGTTATATGGTTAAAATTGGAGAAGTAGGTGATAATAAATTAAGGAAATCCTACAACAAATTGTGAAAATGGAGTTCTGAAGGCAGAATTCAAACACTTAGCCAAAAAAGGGTTAACTCGTGCCCTAGATTTTACCCAAGGTTTCAAAGATGAGTGGATCAAGCTTATCCTTAGCCGAGTTCATGACATGAGCATGTGGCTAGATAATGGACCAGTCGAGATCACCAAAAGCATGACTCATCAAGTGACTAGATATCCTGTAGTGAATGGAAAGCAGACCATGAGGGATAACAGGAAAGAGGAAATTACATTGAACACTGGAGTAGAATGGAATAATAGAGGTATGACTATCTCTACAATTACTGACCTAGAACTTGACTTTGGAGTAAGGGTAATTGCACACAAGTTCTATCAGTCCAGTAGATTGGATAGTGTTCCCTGTACAATAGTTGATCAGGCATGGAAAATTGTGAAGAAGAATCACACATATGATCTTTCCGAGCTACAATAGACTCACTTAGTCAAGAACCTTGCATCAATCAGGAAGGCTAAGTGATCATCATGTAAGTTTGGTTCTTTACTAGTTTGTATATTCTTCTACATTCATGATACATTTCCTACTCTAGGAAATATTGTTTGGAAAAAGGATAGGCCCATTAGAGTTCAGATCAGTGAATGTGTAGAGAAACTAGGGAGAAATTTCAATAGCATAATGGGGAGCTATTTTGTAGAATTCAAGAAGAGAATGAGATTAAGGACTAGGATTCCTAAGTCACTAGTGGAGAAGCATTATGAGGAAGTATGTTTTCTAGTTGATACAGATAACACTTATATCAAGGTAGTGACTCCTAGAATAACATGTTTAGAGCCATTTCCATATGAGATTAATGTTGATGAAGCATCATCTGCCATCATTTCACTCCTAGCTGAGGCTATTGATACCACAGCAGAAAGATTTGGAAACTTTCATGAACCTAAGGCTAAGATTTATAGAAGTTTGAATGAAGGAACTATGGAGAGGAAAAAAAAGAAGATAGTGAAAAATCTGAAGAAAATGGTTGGCTTAGGTAGTGATGAAGAACCTAAGGATGCACCTCTAGATCTGACCACTGGACAAGGTGAGGATATTTCTACTGAGGAGGAAGTCAGTGCATCAGAATAAGTTACAAAGAAGGCTAAGGGCAAGAAGCCATCAATTGTCATAGTAACCAAGCCTAGCCAAGAAAAACCCAAGGTTCCACCTCCTATAGCTAATCATCCAAGGACAAGAGAATCTACTATCACTTCCCCAGTAGAAGTGCAAAAAAAAGTGTATGGTAAGAGAAAAGTTGCAGAAAGCAATTCTGGTAAGGAAGCAAAGGTTGCTCCTAAGGCTGAGCCGAGTGAGCCAGCAAAGAGACCAAGAAGGAAATTAAATTTGAGGCGAGATAGTGATGAGGAGTTGATAGAAACTGATGAACCCACAAACATACCTAAATCTCAATTCAAGAAACCAGCAAGCATTGATGAGGTATGTGATACTTTAAGGAATTCAATAGGGTTAGCAATATTTAAGTTCATCAAATATGACAAGTTGAAAATAGCATATAGGCACAAAGTTTAGGAAGCACTCTTGGACATGATGAGTACCTTCAAATTGACTCCTACAGAGATATGAAATCATGTGCCTGATGAACTATATGAATTTCTATCCAACAAATGGGAATTTGCACTTGCCACTGAAAGACAGATCAAGGAAGGAACCCTAGCCAAAATAATACCTGACTTAACCTCTAAATAAAGAGTCAAATTTATTGAGGAGCAAAAGAACAGGTTTGTACCAAAACTCAAAGGATATGTTGTTCTGAAGAATGACATAGAAGGTTTAGTACAGTAGAGCATAAGGATCTGGAAAGAGATTTTTGGACTGATCATTCCAAAAGACAAGAAATCTGGTGAAGGGACATCCGAGCCAAAGGCACAAGAAGTTGAAGAAAAGACTACCCCTGAACCACGGATACTTAAAGATCAAATTACAGAAGAAAAAGACATGACCAAGGATACATTAGATGCAAAAAAATCTGTTGATCTTACTGAAAACAATCCTTTGGATTATATAGTTGATGATCCAAGAAATTTGAATGTCGAGGAACAATAGATGCCGAGTGGAAAAGACACTAACTCACCTATTAAGGAAACTGAAATAGAGGAAGGGAAGACCACAGCATCTGAGGAAATAATTGAAGTTGGCAGTGATCAGAAAGGTGAAGGACAATAGCAAACAACTAAACTAGAGGTAACTTCACAAGATCCACCTATTTTGGAAGTTGTGAAGACAGTTTTAGATAGTGGAGTAGTAATAATAGATGTTATTTATAAGCCTAAAGAAGAAGAGGTAGCACAAGTGTTGGTTGAGATACCACACTCTGCATCATCTACTCCCACGGGTCCTAAAACCAGTGGTATGTCGAATCCACAGACTATATTGACAAAATTGAAGGAGGCATTAGATGTTGATGTCAAAGGGAAAGATATTATGCTGCTGAGCATAAGTTCTCCAGAAATGAAGAAGAAGATCTTGAAGAAAAAGTCACAGATTTTAGATGTAACATTAGATGAAGTCATTGTCATTCCACAATGGAATCCCAATGAGTTATCTTTTGAACAAATTGGGACTCTTCAAGAGTTACTTAAAAGGAAGAAGAGACAGGAAGAGATGAAGATGGAACAAAAGCAAAAGCAGGTGTTGCATGACATCAAACACATATTTACAAAGGATTTTGACTTAGAGGATGAAATGCCTTATGCTCCAATCATAGACCAACTAGTCACCATTATACAAAAAGTGACAGATGAGGACATAGATAGCAATGAGAAGCTTCTACAATGGTCTCGGAGAAGATTTGAGAGAAAAATTCTAGAGAAGATCTCAGAAGAGATAGCAACAAAATAGGTTGAACTTTTTGTTCTTGTAGAAACCTTAGAGAAAGTTACAACTAATGTTTATTCTTTGTATAAGAAATTATGTGATGTTGAATTTTTCACAAAGGATAATCTACAACTTGTTGAGAAGCTACAGTTAGATTTGAGATCAACTGGTGCTACTTTAGGTAAAGATACTACATCTTGTTCTTTACATTTTAATAAGTTGATAAATGCACAAAGGAGAATAGTCGAGCTTATAGCTAAAGATGGTTGCATAAGGGCCAAATTGATAACTATTCAGACAAGCTTGTTGCCTCATTTGGAGGTAATACAGAAGGAACTCTCAAAAGCAAAGGAGTTATCATAGAGCAGTGCAAATATATCGACTGCAGAGAGTTTAGTGAGTCTAGCTGCCAAGATAGAAATAAAACTGGAAGTTATGAAGATTGCAAAGGAAAGCTGGGATACAACATTTGAATCCACCCTACAGCTTCATAAGTAGTTTTTGGATAAGTATCACTTAACCCCACCAGCAATCAGTGACAAAAACAAGGGGGAAGTTAGTACTACAGAAGGAGGAAGTTAGTAAGGGAGTTATGAAAGGATACATCAGTACAACAAAGGTACACTTGTATATAATTTTTTTTTTGAAGGCATTGTAGAATTTTGGTATAAGTATATTCCTAGGGGGAGTACTTAGTGTACTTAGGCAATATTTTGATGAAATGTACAGAAGTAATGATAAGTGTTTTTGCCACTAATATCAAAGGGGAGATTGTTAATCTCTAAGTTCTGTTGATGATTAGTGCCCAACACTTAGTCATTTCATTAGGTAGTTTTAGTTGGCTATCACTGTGGCTGAGCTAAAACTATGCAAGGTCGAGTTACATTGCCAAGCCGAGAAGGATACAGGGATATTAAGTGCCGAGCAGAACAATTTTTGTATATCTGTCAGGAATGATACAAACTTCAAGGATAAGTGATCTGGCTGACTTGTATAAGATTTTTGGGCCGACTAATGTATGCATTTAATATTCTTATACGGAGTTAGTTATGCATTTATTTGTTTTATCCTATGCATGACTCATTGTAAGCATTAATTGTAATACCATCATGGTATGGGTATTGGATATTGATCATTGATCTATATCTCACTATCAGATCTATATAGATATATTAGATTGCTTTGAAACCCTATTTTTGGTGTGTGTATGTGCAAGAGGCAGAAGAGTAATTGTTGAAGTGACTGCATTTTGAAGTGAAATGCACAGAGGGTTATTTTGTTCAGAAGTAGAGAACAAGCAGAGCATAAAACAGTGAACAGCAGAGTAAAGATATATCAGATTATAAGATCAGAAGAGATACTGAAAAGAGGAGATCTATCATCAGCTTCAGAGTGCATATCTAAGGATCAATACTTGAGACTTTTTAATCATTGTATCAGGTGAAAATCTCTAAATAGAGTGGTTTTAGCAGGCCTTTATTTATCTCTTAATAGAGTGCTTACTTCACTGTAAGTTTAAATCCTTTAACAAGGTAGATTGTAATGATCTGAAGCTTTTAACAGAGCAGACCTCTAACAGGGTAGATTACATTTTGTAATCAAACATTGTAACCTTAATAGGTACACTTTATTACTGTAGTAGTGGAGACTTTTGTGGGTGTCATCCCCACCCCAGTTTCACCTATTTGGGTTTCTGGGTTACCAAGTTATTGTGTTATGTGTTACTTATTTCATTATGTGGATGTTATATGAGATTACATTAGATTCATTTATGTATGAATGTGGATCAGTTTGTTTTAAGTGTTTAATTTTGAAGATCTGATTCACCCCCCTCTCAGTATCTTTCTTTCCCATTATTGTATTTCCAACAATATCACATGTTTCTTGAGTTGCACCTATCTTCTGTATATGCGTGTGTATATTCATGATTAGTTATGAGTTGATGATATTAATCCAAAGGTGCCAAATGTGTTTTAAGAATGCAAAGTTAGAGTTAAATTGGTGAGGCTGACTTAGTGAAGCATTGCGTCTATTTGGTTTATACCTGCAAGGTTATAATTATGCTTGGGTGCTTAATAGATCCGACAAGGATGATATGAAGATTTGTCTTATAGGTCCCATGATCTCATACTATGAGGAAGATACTTATAGAAAGTCAAAGGTGACACGCTAAGTGTGAATGATATGAAAAGATAAGAAAGATGTACAGAGCAGATTATCAAAGTTGGTTCATTCATCAAGAGTCTATGTGAAGAAGAAGTTAAAGATTGCAATACACTGCAACTGATCAAGACAACAGGTCTACTCTATAGTTCATCATCAGATATAGTGCATATCTTTTATATAGAAGGTTGTAGCCTTCACCATCAAGCAGTGAGCTTTTGGACAATGAGTCCACCACCCATAACAGGGTTACTTGTAAAAGACTCCTAATAGGGTCCGACCCTTAACCAAGTCACTATACTTATTGCATTGTAATGTACAAGTCCTAACAAGATTGAAATATCTTCTAACATGGATTACTACAAACAAGTATAGTTTATTGTGGGTGCTAATTCTACTAAAATCAAAGCATATAGATGTTTAAATTTGAGATTAAAGAAGATAATTGAAAGCACGCATGTTAAGGTTGATGAAAATTTTATGGTTCAAGAAAGATACTATGAATATGCACCTATGATTGAGGATGAACCTATACCTAGCAGCAAAGATACTGTTATTTAAGAAATGTTTGATTGCATTGATGTCTCATTCAATGACCCTGAATCAAGCAGAGAAGAATCACAGATCACAGAAGAAGAAAACACACCTAAGGTTCCAAAATTCACATCTAGATACCACTCTAAAGATGACATCATTCGAGATCAGAGTAGCATTACTTTGACCAGGTCAAAAGAAAAAGGTCTAGAAATGGATGAAGAGGTATGTTTACTTTCACAGATTGTACCTTTAAGTGTTGAAGATGCTTGTAATTATTTTGATTGGAAGAATGCAATGAAAGAAGAATTAGACTAGATAATCAAAAATGATACATGGGAATTGGTCCCTAGACCCAGTGACAAAAATGTGATTAGAACAAAGTGGGTATTCAAAAACAAGATGAATGAAGATGGTATAGTAGTAAGAAACAAAGCAAGATTGGTATGCAAGGGATATGCACAGAGAGAAAGAATAGACTACACTGATACATTTGCCCCTGTGAGCTGACTGGAAGCCATAAAATTGTTCCTGGCATACGCAACATTCAAAGACTTTAAAGTTTATCAAATGGATGTAAAATTAGCTTTTCTAAATGGTGATTTGAATGAAGAAGTCTACATTGAACATCCCGAAGGATTTATTCTTTCAGATGAACTAGACATGGTATGCAAATTGAAGAAAGCACTCTATGGTCTTAAACAGGCCCCAAGAGCTTGGTATGAGAGACTTGATGGTTATCTTACCAAGATTGGATTCAAGAAAGGGGCAGCAGATTATAACCTATTCACAAGAGAAACACCTGATGGATTATTGTTAGTTGCTATATTTGTTGATGACATTATCTTTGGGGGTAATGGCAAGCTCAGTAAATCATTTGCAAAATAAATGCAGAATGAATTTGAAATGAGTATTATTGGTCCTATAAAATACTTTTTGGGACTAAATGTAAAGCAAATAGATAAAGGTATATTCATTAATAAATCTAAATATGTGAAGGAAATACTGAAGACTTTTCAGATGGATGACTGTAAGCCAGTATGCACTCCCATGATAACTGCAAGCAAGCTTTCAAAAGATGAAGACTCCACAGCAGTTGATAAGATATTGTACAAATCTATGATTGATAAACTCATTTATCTAACTCAATCTAGACCTAACATATCTAATGTAGTTGGCATTATTGGAAGATTTGCAGTTGAACCCAAGAAAAGTCACCTAATAGCAATCAAGAGGATATTCAGATATCTAAAAGGAACTATAGACTATGGTTTATGGTATCCTAAATTAGAGAATGTAAAACTTCATGTATATACAGATGCAGATTGGGAAGGTTGTATTGATGACAGGAAGAGTACTTTAGGAGGAGCAGTATTCCTTGGAGACAGGTTGGTTTCTTGGATAAGCCAGAAGTAGAACTGTATTTCTCAGTCAACAGTAGAAGCTGAATATGTTGCAGCAGCACTAAATTGTTCAACCATGGTTTGGATCAAGCAGATGGTTAAAGACTTTGGCATTCAAGTTGATTATCCTATTGTTATTCATTGTGATAATACTAGCACTATCAACATGTCTAAGAACCCTATGATGCATGCAAAGACAAAACACATAGAGATCAATTACCATTTCTTAAGAGAAAAGGTTGCAGAAAAAGAGGTAAAATTGGACAATGTGAACACCAAAGAAAAGTTGGAAGATATTTTCACAAAGCCCTTATCAAAGGATAATTTTGAGTATCTCAGGGAGAAGTTGGGAGTAATTCCCTCTCCTAAATCTATTTAGAAGAAGCAGCAAAGACATCAGTCATTAAGTGACTGATGAATGGTTGACTACTCTACTTCTGGAGTAGTACCTGTACCTAAAAGACTATGGCACCCTTTGCCATTGATGTCAAAGGGGGAGTATATAGTAAGGAGGAGTATGAACTAAGGTGGAGCATATACTATAGGGGAGTATATACATGAAACAAAAACACAAACAGAGGAACTATAATAGTATAGAGAAATCTTTGATGAAGATATTGAGAAGATTTTAAAAGAAAGAGGAAACCATGAACAGAGGATGTTTTTGATATCATATGTTTCCATCAATGTCAAAGGGGGAGATTGTTGGAGATTTGATTCCAAGCAGTTGATTGATTGTATGTTTGTCATTGATGACAACATATAATACATAGTAGTAATTCTGTATGTACTTATCCTAATGATGATATGAAGACTTGTGTGGATAGATACATGTTGTTGACATGTTTATTATGTTCATACACACAGACCCAGATATGATGTTTCAGTAAAGTTATGTAATTCTATTATTGGCAGTTACAGTTCTAGAAGTGTAACGGTTTAGGGCCGACATATATCACGTGTTTCTTGAGTTGCACCTATCTTCTGTATATGCGTGTGTATATTCATGATTAGTTATGAGTTGATAATATTAATCCAAAGGTGCCAAACGTGTTTCAAGAAGATTGCAAAGATAGAGTTAAATTGGTGAGGCTGACTTAGTGAAGTGTCGCATCTATTTGGTTTATACTTGCGCAGTTGTAATTATTCTTGTGTGCTTAGTAGAGCTAATAAGGATGATATGAAGAGTTGTCTTATAGGTCCCATGATCTCATACTATGAGGAAGATACTTATAGCAAGTCAAAGGTGACACTCTAAGTGTGAATGATACGAAAAGATAAGAAAGATGTACATAGTAGATTATCAGAGTTGGTTCATTCATCAAGAGTCTATGTGAAGAAGAAGTGAAAGATTGCAATACACTAAAACTAATCAAGATAGCAGGTCTACTCTATAGTTCATCATCAGATATAGTGCATATCTATTATACAGAAGGTTGTAGCCTTCACCATCAAGCAGTGAACTTTTGGACAGTGAGTCCACCACCCCTAACAGGGTTACTTGTAAAAGACTCCTAACAGGGTCTGACCCTTAACCAGGTCACTATACTTATTACATTGTAATGTACAACTCCTAACAAGGTTGAAATATCTTCTAACAAGGATTACTACAAACAAGTATAGTTTATTATGGGTGCTAATTCCCACCAGGGTTTTTACCATTTGGTTTCCTCGTAATCAAATTGTGTGTTGAATACTATGTTATCTAATTAAGAATTTACTTTGTTGTATTCTAAAGTTAAAGAAGTAAAAAGAACTAAAGTTACTGATAACTGATTCACCCCCCCCCCTCTCAGTTATCCCTTGAGACTATTCTAACATAAGCTTCCTACAGCACCTAATTATCTTTATACATTATTACCACATGAGATCAAGTCACCCTTGTTTGTAGAATTTATGATGCTCGATAAAGTTAAAAGAGTAGAAATTCCCTTAGGAAAAGAGTTCAATGTTAATAAAACCCTCACCAAGTCTCAGATAGCCAATCTTATCTAACTATTGAAAGATAGATAGCAAGCCTTTGCATGGGATTATACTAATATGAAGGGGTTGGACCAAAATATTTGTAACCATAATAATTATATCATCCCTGAGTCCAGACCAATTAGACAATCCCAGAGGAGAATTAACCCTACTCTGAGAGATATGGTGAAGACCGAGTTACAAAAACTCCTTAAAGCTGGCTTTATATATCAAATTTCTTATATCCAGTGGGTCTCTCCTTTAGTTATTGTTCCAAAAAAGTGGGGAAATGGAGAGTTTGTGTGGACTATAGGGAGATCAAAAAAGCCACTAAGAAAGACCACTTTCCATTACCTTTCATTGACCAAGTACTTGAAAACTTTGCTGGTAAAAAGTATTTTTGGATGGCTTCAGTGGCTACAACCAAATCCAGATAGCACCTAAAGATAAGGATAAGATAATTTTCACATGTCCATGGAGAACATTTTATTATTTTGTCTTTCCATTTGGATTGTGAAATGCACCTGCTACTTTTTAGCGGGCAGTAATCAGTATCTTCTCTAACATTTCTGCTGATTGTGTTGAAATATACATGGATGACTTCACTACATATGGAACTACATTTAAGGAGGCTCATGCCAACTTGGACAAAGTTCTTAAAAGATGTCAGGAATATAACCTCTCCCTTAACAGTGAGAAGTGCTACATGATGATGGAAGAGGGAGTTGTCTTAGGGCATTACCTCTCATCCTTTGGCATCTAGGGTGATACTGCAAAGATTGTAGTCATCACTATGCTTCCAAATCCAATCAAGCATAAGGGTGTCAAGAAATTTCTTGTTCATGTTGAATACTACAGGAGATTCATTAAGGACTTCAGCAAACTTCTAGCCCCATTGTATACCCTGTTGAAGAAAGAAGTTGAATTTGAATGGATAGCTAACTATGAACTGTCATTTTAGTAGTTAAAAGATGTTCTTACTCAAACACCTATTCTTAGAGGACCTGATTGGAAGCTTCCCTTTCATATTCATACCGATGCATCTAACTATGTCATTGGGGAAGTGCTAGGCCAAAAGGAAGGTACAGTTGAGGATGCTATTTATTATATTAGTAAGAATCTACAAGGTGTTGAACTGAACTATATTGTTACTGAAAAGGAATTGCTAGCAGTAATCTATGCACTTAATAAATTCAGACATTACATTACTGGTTATGAAGTCTTTGTGTACACTGATCATTCAGCAATCAAATACTTAATCAACAAACCTGTCATATCTGGTAGGTTAGCAATATGGTTACTCCTCATGCAGGAGTTTGATGTAACAATCATTGATAAACTAGGTAAGGCTAATGTGGTGGCTTATTTCTTATCTATATTACAATTTCTAGATGATCCTATAGCAATTGATGATAGATTTTTTGATAAGAACCTCTTCTCTGTTGACACTTACAACCCATGGTATGCTGATATCGCAAACTACCTTGCTACAGGAAGGACACCACCTCATATTATTGTCAAGAGAGCATAGACTTCTGGTTGAGAAAAGCTTCAAATTTTCATGGATCTCAAGATTTATGTTTTACATAGGTCCTGATTAGATCACCCAAAGATGCATTTGTGAAGATGAGACTTATGACATCCTTTGGGCCGGTCATGATGAGTCATTTGGTGGCCATTGTGCAGGCAAGAGGACAGCATACAAGATCTTGACAACGGTCTACTATTTGCCTACCCTACATAAAGATGTAGCTAAGAATGCTAGACACTATGACCGATGTCAGCATATGGGGTGCCCAACCAAGTCAAATGAAATGCCCTTGCATCCTCGGATGGTGGTGACACCATTTGACAAATGGGGTATCAATTTGGTT
Source organism: Thuja plicata (assembly GCA_018584345.1). Taxonomy (NCBI): domain Eukaryota; kingdom Viridiplantae; phylum Streptophyta; class Pinopsida; order Cupressales; family Cupressaceae; genus Thuja; species Thuja plicata. The sequence goes on along the minus strand of MU227936.1, from coordinate 3,309,405 downwards.
GGACCTATCGAGCCATCTTCTCATGGTAATTCATATATCTTAGTATGCACTAATTATGCAACCAAATGGGTAGAAGCAAAACCAATGAGGCATGCTAGAGATCATAAGGTAGTGTAATTTCTATATGAATATATCTTTACCATGTTTGTTTTACCTCGTGAGATAGTAACAAACCAAGGTGCACAATTTACTTCTAATATTATTATTCAGTTGATGCATGAGTACACAGTGAGGCATCGTAAATCTTCCTCATACAATCCTTATGAAAATGGGTAGGTAGAAATAAAAAATAGGGAGATTGAATCAATCCTGACTAAAATAGTTGTTGTTCACAAGAAGGACTGGGCTACCCGTCTTCTTGAAGCCATTTGGGCTTACCAAACAACTTGGAAAATAACAATTGGTTATACTCCTTTTGAATTGGTTTATGGAAAATCTTTATCTATGCCTATTGAGTTTCAGCACAAGACTCTTAGGATAGAATTATAATTAGACATTAACCTTACCAAGGCACAAGAAGATAGGCTCATGTAGCTTAATGGACTAGATGAGTATTGGAAGTATGCACTCCACAATACAGAATTTATTTAGAAGCAGCGGAAGAAGTGGCATAATAGATTCATCAAGGACAATAAATTTTCCATTGTTTATTGGGCCCTACTCTATGACTCATGCTACTAGCATACCCCAGGAGAAGTTTAGACCCAATGTCTAGGACCTTACGAAATAATCTCAATTTTTGATAATGGAGCAGTTCATCTTTCCACCATTGATCCTATGTGATTCAACCTTCTTGTCAATGGGCATCACCTCAATATCTACCACAATCCCATAAGTTGTGAAGACTTCTTGCAAAAAATCTAACACAGTGATGAGAGAAGCACTCCTGTAGCAACAACATCTGGTTCTTCCACCCAGGTTTCCGTTAATCCTTGATTTTTATCAATGATTCCATAATAAACATTTCACTTCCTTTGAAATAATTTCTCCACAATAAAATCCACCTCACCTCCTGTCTCTACCATGTTCTTCTATACCATTATATCACTCCATCAGTGCATGTTACATATCAGAATACTCTTCCTGCAACACTTCACAGGTTAGTGACACATACCTTCATTCATACATTATTTTATTCATTTTTATTAGAATTGTGTTCTTTTTCCTTTTATATTCTTGCATGCAATGGCCTGGTAGGAGCCATGCCTTACACCTATTTGGGGGAGGGATTATTTAATATTTGTTTGTAAATTTTCAAATTAGCATGTAAAGGATGAGATTTATTTCTTGTCTTTTCAAGATGACCATCATCATGTGTGAAGCCATCTGTCACCCAGTGATTACGTCATCGTGATTTGATTTGAAAGTAATTAAAAGTTTTAAAAGATGAAGTTCAATTAATGATGGTATTTTCATGACATGTTTAGGGTGGCAGGCCTTAACACACATGAAAGTATTTATGAAATATCATTCTCTTTTAATTACCTGGAAGTAAATGATATTTTGTACTCCTATTTTCTCTTCTGCAACACCTAGAGTATGTAGCAATTTCCATTTTGTTTTAGCTTCTGTAGAGATTCTGTGCAAAAATTTCTATTAATAGAAATGGGAGGAGACCTTTAGAGGCATGAGCCGACAGACCATAGAGTTCTACTTGGAGACCCATCCAGCTGTGAAAAGTTTCAAAGAAGAGGGTGGCTAGATTACTATCTCAACCTTAATGTATTTAACGAAGAAATTTCTCTGCAATTTATAAACACTCTTAATAATGGGTTTGTAGTGGTAAAGGGGCTAAGAATTGAGTTCACAAAGGATTTTGTGGTAGAGGTAACAAGAATGCCACAAGAAGGAGAGAAATGGTCTAAAGATATTGATTTTCGCTCAGTTAGGGCACAGTTCACCTTGCATGGTGATCTACGGCTAGACATTAACAAGAAGCAAGGTACCTTAAGGGTATCATTGCCCATGGAGTACATGCATCCAGCTATGTTCATCATATCATACTTCACTTGTGAAGGCCATTACAAATATCTCCACGAGCTGCATTTCAAGATCTTGAGCGCCCTTCACCATGACAATAGACCGATAAATCTACCTAGCTTTTTATTTAACATTGTGAAAAATCAAGCTTATCTAGTTCAATCAAGAAAAGTTTAGTTTGTTTCCCATCATTGTTTAATCAAATTAATTGTAGAAAGGGAGTTAAATAAGAAATTGATTGGGACTTGGGATGAATTATTAGCAATGGATGAAGTGGTTCCTAGAGTGGTCAGTCCTAGAGGCCAAGGTATAGGAAAAAGGGTTAACACAGCAATGAGGGTTTGCAAGGTAATTCAATGAACAAAGGTCATTCCTGAAGCCTCTTCCTCTAAACCTAACCCATCTAGGAAAAGAGCTTGCAATATTAGTACTCTTATTCCTAATAGGAAGAAAGGAAAAAGCAAGAAGACCAATGTCATTCCTAACACCCCACCTTCCATGAAAACCAGATCTGCTTCCAAGGAAGATAAGGGTAAAACCCTAGGATCAGAGGAATTAATTCCCAAACAGCAGCCACATTGTGATAATGTTAATAACATAGCTGATAAATCCTTTCCCTCTTTTGAGGAAGTGATGCTAGAAGAACCTCCTATAGCAACTACGGAGGAGGTGTCTAATGAGCCTATTTTGCTATCTCTATTATATTAATCCTTACACTATTTTCAAGTATTATCAGAACAATTGTGAACTTTTAATCAGTTGAACTTTCGTTAAGTATAGAAAGAACCATTAAACCATGTGTGGAATAGATATGTCATATTACACCAATATGATATATATATATATATATATGTTGCAGTATTTCATATAATAATCACAATGTGTGTTCTAACATCTGGATTAATTTGATAAGCTACTTGCATGAATATCTTTTGCATATTAACTAATCTTGCCAGGAAGTAGGAGTCACTGGGAGTGGTCGACAGCATTGAAGGAGGACGTAAAGACCAGCTTTGAGCGGATAAGCCATCATGGCATCAAAAGACATGGCTGCTACAAATTAGGAACCACTATTTCAAAGATGCATAAATGTAGCTCTGCTATATTCCCTCTATATTACCAGCATGTTGACTTGATCGCGTAGACTTCATTGTGCACATCGTGGGCCATTGCACTTCCTATTTTCTCTCTTTGGCGTGGTTTTAGTTAGTTAGATTTTTTTCTGTTTTGGAATAAAGAAGTCAATCCTCTATTTATAGGGAGTAGACTATTTGTTTGTAAGTTTGGATTTTTGGAAGAAAAACAATGTTCTAATCGTATCTTGCTCGGCAAGTTCATTTTCAAATTCATGTCTTATTCTCATGTAATCAGTTTTGAAACATAATGAAGTAACTTTTGGTTCATATTTTGTGTTCATAGATTAGAAGAAGCCAATCAAGGGGGCCCACTTGGTAGGTGGATTAGAGTAGAAGTAGAATAGATTTACTTTCTACATTTCCAACATTCTAGATATAAGATTACAGTTTTTTCCTGTAGCATTGTACTTCATGAACGTTCCTGCAGCACCTGAAAGGATAGCTATAGTGAATGCTCTAGGTTGAAAGAATAGATTTAAGTAGAGTTTGTAGGTTGTGGCATTCATTTTAGTAAGGTCTAAGTGTGTTTCCTTTCCTGCAGCCCTAGTATAGATTCCTTTCATGTATTTTAATTTCCTGCAGCATAGGAACTTAGTGCACATAATGTGTTGTACCATTTCAAGTATACGTCCCTGGGTTGAAAAACTAAATGCACCTCATGGTGGGAGAAGTGATCCTTAGATTGAATAAACTATTCCTAAGAGAGGCTTTGGGCATAATTACTAAGCACCTATTTTGAGGCGATTCAATGTCCACCAGTAGGAGGAAATGCAAAGATCCTCTTTACTCTTCCCAAACCCCTGCTAGGAAGAGTGTAAGAATTTCTGCCAATGTCAGCAAAGATGACAAGTATCCTATTCAAGTTGTGAATTTAGAATCTTTTGAGTCTATAGAGAAGTCCTCTTCTAAGGAAAAGGTTCAAAAATATATAGATAGTGACACCATTTTCCACCATACAAATTTTGAAGCAACAGTTGATCCTGATATTGATTATATTCTCATAGATAGTGATAGGAATTCTGAGGAGGCAGAGGAATTTTTTGATGGCTTTGTTGGACAAGATAATGTTGATAATTTAGACAACCTACATGATGATGAATTCCCTACAATGAATGAGGATGTTTTTGAAAAAGTGTTAGATCAAGTGAGCAAGGATGGGTTAGATACACTAGCTAAAGAAGTTGAATCCTATCAAAAGGATAAGGCAATAAAAACTCTTGTTATATGGAAAGGGGAAACTTCCACCCAGAATGAGGCAGTAAAAACCCCTCAGCCTATGCCAAGATGGATTGATATCCTTAATTAGGGACCCATGCCACCTCTAGACTTATCTACACCATTAGCTGCAGGGTTGAGCTTGTACCAGAATTTTGTATGGGAAAGGGCACAATGGAATTTAGAAAAGGAAAAGATGAAAGAACCATTGATGAGAAAGCTCATCAATTGGATCAGAAAATAGATCAGATTGCAGTGTTGGAAAGAAGGGTTAAGTGTATTACTGAATTGATTCCTGAAGCTATGGCTTACAGGTCACCATCTCCAATCTATGCTTTGTTCCTCAAGGAATAGTTTGTTAATTTTAAATTAACCAAGATTATAGAAGGACTTAATCCTTCTGTTTCAACACCTCATGGATTTTATGATGCATTTCAGTCAGCTCCCATGTCTATAAAAAAATTATTATGTGAATTGTATTTACATAATCTTGTTGTAATAGATGATAGGTATTGGAATTCACAATTGTATGTGGGATATGTTTAGTTAAGGGAAGTGATGTCTTGGATGTAGAATGAGATAAGCAGGGAACATCAGGCCTTACCATACAGAAATAGTGAAATAGATACACCTTTGTTGATGAGGCCAAAATTTTAGCATTCTAGACGAACTCTTCTTGATTGGCTCTCAGTCAGTATGAACCCAAGTGGATCTAGCAAGATCTCTCTGGTCAGAGAGAAAGCATATTCAGACTGGAAGAAACACTCATCATAGAATATTGAGGCTTCAATCTCCACTTCTAGGCATAGATGGGTAAGGATATCACATGATCTGAAGGTTCGTGAACCTCATTCTCTGTAGAACCTGGCTCTTTCTACCCTCCGAGTTCCATGGTATATAATGTTGGGCAGAACACTGCGTAATTACTGGATTCCATTAAAGTTCCAACCGCCTATTCTCCTACAGCCCTTGTTAGCAGTAAATGAAAGTGCAGAAGAACATGACATGGCTAAATAAGTGCAGAGGTGGGAAAGACTTCAAGAAAATCATGGGTATTTTAAATATGTTGTTGATGAGTTAAGAGAAAATATTTCTAGTGACCTAAGGCTACGGGCAAGGATACGCAACTTCATGATTCTTGGGGACCGGCAATTAGATAGTTTGGGGGAATGATGAGCCTCTTTAAAGGCTATCTTTTCAAATGCTTTTTATTTTCTTTCCAGCAGTTTACTTGCAGAAAAGATACTTAAACTTATGGTTTTATATGTATATTTTGTATATGTAAGGACATAAGTAGAAAAATGGATAAAAAGGGAACATAGTATATTTTCTTGGAACTGATGGATAAAATGATAAGATGCAGTAGTTATATGCTAATGAATGATCCTATTTCCTTTGCTATGTTTGTGGGTAGTTTCCTTCTTGTATCCATGTTCCTTGAAAGAGTATTAATTGGAACCTAGCACTTCTTTCCTAATATTAATAATGAAAATATGTATATCTTAGAGGTTGTGTGTATGTATTAATCATGTTGTAGGGATCAATCATGGTAAATTAAAGATCAACATCGTGATGCTGAAGAATTCAAAAGCCAACCATTGCTACAAAGACGTCATCATGTCGAAGAGGTCAAGCAAGTGATTGAAGTAAGTTAATACATTGCTGCAAGGTCTTCGTGGGAAGAAAAAGTCAATTCAGTTTCCTGTTAAAGGAAGCACATGGATCTAGAGGCACCATGTACTATATTCTGGGAAGACTTATTCTCTATGGCTGATATTTCTGTTATGAAGCATTATGTATCTGTAACGATCCTCATTAATGGAGTGATCTTAGATTTAGGGTGTAGTTGTATATTTCCTTTAAATAAGATGACTGTTGTAACTCTTTAGAGTTAGTTGAGTTAGTTGTTATTTTCTGAATTAAAGTTGATACAATTATAATACTGTTTTGTTTTATCCAAGTGTATTTTCAATGAATGAATAGAATGCATAAGTTTAGTTCAATCTTGTTATCTTGATTATATTTCTATTCACTCATCCAAGGGGGCCCACTTGGTGAGTGAATTCCTTTAATAGATTAGAAATCATTTCCATTATTTTAGAGAAGTAAAATAGAACTTTGTTGTTCCTACAGCCACTAGTAATAGGACTAGTAGATTGTTCCTGCAGCATAGGCGGGTAGAGAAGTTCCTATCTGTAATTACTAGTTTCCTAGAGTATGAGAATTTATTTGAGTTAACATAGATTTCCTGAAGCTTAATGCATTTAAATTTCATATGTTTAGCCATGAGAATCAATGGAGTTTGAAGCATATACTTTTCAAATGTCATTCCTGCAAGTTTACGTCCCTGATCGATAATTAAATGAGACTGAATAATCTAATTAGAAATCATTTGGGGTGTCCAATCCTAAAATAAGCAGTCTAATGCTATGGGTTTCTAAGACAATTGTTTAGCCAAGCAGATCCTAAGAAGTTGAAATCCATTTTGAGTGGCCTACACATGAGAGTGTTGGAGAAGTAAGATCTTTTCATGGGTTAGATAGTTTCTATCAAAAGTTCATTTGACACTTTAGTTCAATCTATGGACCTGATGGGGCATATTAATGCCATATTTTAGATTCCCTAGGATAGATTTTGCTAGGACCTTTTCTCTGTTTTATCATAATTTCTCAAATACTTTATACTCAAATTTTCTATTATGTCACATGCTTCCACCAAACCTATGATATGGTTAAAACACACTTAATATGCTATGCTTGGATGAATATGCTATGTTATTTACTTTGGAATTATGATTATGTCTCTCTGAATGAATTAGTTGTTTGAACATAAATGATGCATGTGTATTTTGGTATTGATTACCATAAATGTCTTTATCCTAACATTTGAAGTGCAACGCATCAATATAGCAACCATCGTCTTGACCAGGTAAAACAAACCCATGCGCTGGACACTTGACTCAGTCTTGCAGTAGTTTCACATGAAGAAACATCAAGTGCAGACACTAGCAAGTGGATCTGGGGTGATCAGGGTGGCAACAGTCGAGCAAAAACTGAGTCAATGTGTTTAATTCTCTAAAGAAATCTAGGAGAGAGTGAGAAGTTAGATTTGCTGTCAAAAGTAGCTCTTTCCTCTTTCCTGGACTTATTTTATTTCCACATTTATAGTTTCCCTTTATGTTTGGTAGGATTGTACTAAAATCTCCACATATTTCTATGGTGTGATCAGTTAGGAGTTAGATGTTTTTCTTCTTTAAATAAATCCCCGATCCTACATGAGAAGGAGGGTTTTATCATATATAGTTTACATTATATTATTTTATAGTTGTTATGAATCTTGTAATTCACTTTTTCAATCAATAGAAGATGAAGTGTTGATCTTTCATTCAGTGTAATTGAGTTTGGATACTCAGTCAAGGGGGCCCACTTGGTGAGGAATTTGTTTTAGTTAGATAGAATCATTTTCATGTAGTTTAAGTTTCCTGCATCTTGGTATCATAATTATGATTTTAACACAATTCCTATGGCCAAAGCCACAGGATAGTCTAGTACTTTCTGCAACCAAAGTGGTAGAACTGTTGAAGCATCACACTTGTGTTTTCAAGTCTTTGTGTTTCCAAGTTTTAGTATTCCTTCCGCATTTCCTTTCCAGCATTTGTTTCTTGCAGCTATATATTTATTTCCTTTCTAGCAATCATTTCCTGCAGCTATAGACTAGTTTCCTTTCACAGCAATTTGTTTCCTGTAGGCATAGTGTGGTCTGAGTAAGAATCCTTGGTGCACATATTTTTCTGGCTTGTTTCAAGTAATACGTCCCTAGGTTGATAAAATAAATAAGTTTTTATAAAGGGGGATAGTTTCTTGGTAGGATGTCCAATTCCTGAGTCATGGTAATTGCCTATTTTTTGATCTCTTAATAGAACCAATCATTTTTGTGCTGATATCAGGGACGGTGTCGAGCCAATTTCTTTTACTCAACCATTTTTAGAATTCAATTCAAGCATGTAAATCCTTTTGAAATAGAGTTTTCTATCAAAAGGTCTTTCACTCCACTGCCACAATTTTTCATTTATCTGTATGCATAGAAGAAAAAGAGACACTCTAAGAAGGTACTTACCAAACTACCCCAACAACTATTTAGGAGATATCTTTGTACCGGAAGAAGACAAAGAGGAGGGTTAGTTCATGGATTTAATTTTAAACCTTCTTGTATCATCATCGCCATCATCATCTTCAGAAGGTGATCCACTAAAATTTCACCTTCTTGAAGGGAAACTTGAGTTCAATCCGTTTGCAGAAGCCTTGGCCAATCTCAAAATCCAATACCTAGACAATCAAGATAAAAATCTATTTCCTCTAGTCATTTACCAACTACAAGGTCTCCCTCAAGGTCTTCCCAGAAGGAAAACCCCCCTACATTTCCATTTCCCATTACTGACCAGCATGATAATCACAACCCCAAGAATATTCCCTCTTCAGCACTTCCAAAATTCTATGGCCTAGTGACCGAGGAACCAGATACCTTTCTCTTTTAGTTTGATATCATTTTTCATAGTTACGACTACACCATAGATGCCCATAGGCTCAAATTGTTTCTTGCAACTCTCAAGGAGTCTTCATTAAGATGGTTTATTGTCTTAGGCCAGGACGATGTCCATGATTGGGACAAAATGAAGGTAGCATTATTGACAAAGTATAAAGAGTAGTGCAGGGGAAATGATATGACAGGGGATGAAATCTTCAAGATGACACAGAAGGACGATGAAATTATAGAGGATTATGTGTCAAGATTCTTGTTTAGCTTGCACAAAAATACTCAGCACCAGCTCAATGAGGAGTAAAAAACAACTTATCTTTTTAAGCAGTATAAATGAAGGGTGCACTAAATCCTTGGATCTTATGGCCAGGGGAGATATCACCCAATCTACATGGGAGGATATCAAGAAAATATTCCTCAATTACTCAAGAGCTACAGCCAAGAAGGGTAGAGGATATGGGTCTACAACGGGCAAAATTAATGGCACTGGGACCTCTTAGACAGAAATCACACATTTGTTATCTGACTTCAAGAAGGATATTATCAATAGCATGGCCACCCAGTTGGACACAAGGCAGGAAAAAAAGAAGCATGAGGAGGCCAAAGCTATTCTCATAGATTACCATCCATATTGTAGATAGAAAAAGACAGATTGTCATTGCAAGCTAGTTTCCAACATGGACACTGCACAGCTACCCACTAATTATAATCTGATTGAAGGAGATTATGAGAAATTATTATTCATTTCACAACAACGAAAATGGGCTCAAAGAAAAGGTATGCCTCAGGACCCTCTTACTTTTAATGGTCCATTTTATAGTAGTTAATGGAAACCACCTATGAATAATCAATACTCTCCCTAGAATAATCTGCAACCTCAATGGAAACAACCCCAAGGGAATTGACAACCTCCACAAGGAAATTGGCAAAAAAATTTGTAGTGGCGGGGAGGTCAACAATGGTAAAACCAGCGGCAAGGACTCCTGCGGCCACCACAGTAGCCCCAACAGCAAGCACTTTTATCATCTCCTATAGCCACTACAACACCCCCTAATCCTACTCAACTCCTTTCCTAGCCTCAACCAAATCCTAATAACAGGCCTCCAACACCTCAACAAAATGTCTATTTAGTTGATCCAAACCAATACCCTACCTACATGATTAATGACATTCATTTACGGTCAAGAACTACTCTGCCAACCCCTCCTATTATAACTGAAGTAACTCCTAAAGAGCCCATTCCTCAAACTTCTCCTAAGTCCACTCTAACAAGCCTAATAGTATTACCAGAGAAAGTTCAGCCAACTCCACCTCCCTTTCCACAAAGGTTGAAAAATGAAAATTCTAAGCATACAGATGATGCATCCTTTGACATCCTAGACCAACTCAAGAACATTAATGTTTAGATTCTACTTTTTCAAGAAATAAAGGATGTTCCCACATATGGAAAGGCTATCAAAGAGGACTTATTTAAAAATCCAGGTCATAAGCAAAAGGATCCCCATACCGTCCATGTCTTGGGCAAACTTGTTGATATCATGCTCGTCAAAATAGTGGTCCCAAATTATTTTGACCTAGGTAGCCTGGTTTTTGAAGTTACCATCAACGGGACAGTCATCAAAAAGGCTTTGATAGACTTAGGAGCAACCATAAATGTAATGAATAAGGACATCATGCAGCAACTCAGAATCACTAACATCTAGGAAATACCCATTGTCTTGCAGCTTGTAGATAGTTCCATAGTCAAACCCGACAGGGTAGTGGAGAATAAAATTGTTGACCTTGAAACTTGGTCTTATCCTACAAACTTTATGATACTCTCACCTAAGGCCACCTTAGGAGGCTATCCAATAATTATTGGTCGACCTTGTCTGGCCACTACTGATGCCTTTATAGGATATCGCTCAGGTAGTAAGATCATTTCTAATGGTCAGCATACTAAGATATTATCCTTATACCCAACTGCACAACCACAAATGGATTTAGCTTCACCAATTTGGCCTGACATTGGGGAGGAAGCTATGGTAGTCAACTCGGTAGCCCAACTCATGATATTAAAAAGGGATCCTTTCCTATATCTAAAGGAGGAGGACACCATAATCACCAATATTCTGCACAACTAGTATGGCCAAGATTCAGATCTTGTTAACTGTCTCAATCCTCATAACTGCTCCCTGCAAGATTTGTACCATGATTGTGACTTACCTCCATCTCCTGTAGCCAAGCAGCTCTACCATCAATTTATACCCCATGAGTTCAAAACACCTCCATGGATGCTTCTATGGTAGAACTCACAAAATAGTTAGAAGTTTTCCCTGGCCATTGCTTATATATTAATAGAGAACTTACCAACCAGCAACAGACATCTTTGGCTAAACTATTGAAAGGCCATACAATAGATTTTGCATGGGATTATTCAAATATGAAGGTCTTGGACCCTAAACTATGTACTCATAGGATTTTCCTAAAAGATGGAAAACCGCATGTCAGACAATTCTAGAAGCATATAAATCTTGCGTTAAGAGAGATAGGAAAAACAGAGTTACAAAAACTTCTTAATGCCAGTTTCATCTACCCCATTTCTAACAGCCAGTAGGTCTCACCTTTGGTCATTATTCTGAAAAAAGGAGGAAAGTGGTGAGTATGTGTTGACTATAGGGAACTCAACAATTCCACCAAGAAGGACCATTTTCCCTTGCCATTTATTGACCAAGTCCTTGATTCCTTAGCAGGGAAGCGGTATTTTTCTTTCCTGGATGGGTATAGTGGATACAACCAGATCAAGATCCTTCCTAAAGATCAAGAGAAAACCACATTCACTTTCCCTTGGGGAACATTTTCGTACTCTGTACTACCTTTTGGCCTCTATAATGCTCTAGCTACATTCCAGCGAGCAGTTATCAGTATTTTTGTTGATATCTCAAATGATTGCATGGAAATATACATGGATGACTCCATCACTTATGGGGAAACCTATAAGGAGGAATTGGTCAATTTGGGAAATGTTGTCACCCAGTGTGAGGATAATAACATATCCCTCAACAGTGAGAAATTCTTCATGATGATGCAGGGAGGTGTTGTGTTAGGTCACTACATCTTTGTTAAAGGCATACAGGTGGATCCTGCTAAAATTGAAGTCATCATGAACCTACCTACGCCAGCAAAATAGAAGGATGTCCATAGCTTTCTAGGGAATGTTCATTACTAATTGTGGTTTATTAAGGACTTTAGCAAACTGGCAGGTCCCATGTATTCCCTACTCACTAAGGATTCAGAATTTTTATGGACAGCATCTTGTGAAGAATCTTTCCTACAGCTGAAGACTATTGTTACTTAGGCACCAGTTCTCCGAGGGCCTAATTGGGCATTATCATTCCATATATACACTAATGCATCTAACCATGTTGTAGGTGTTGTCCTAGGACAAAAATAAGGGCCTATAGAGCATGCCATCTACTTCATAAGCAAAAAAATTTAGGGCACAAAGTTGAACTACACAGTCACAGAGAAAGAACTTCTAGTTGTTATATATGCACTGAACAAGTTTTGCCACTACATAATCGGTTGCCAAATATTTGTGCATACTGATCATGCATCCATCAAGTATTTGTAAAATAATCCTTCTATTATAGGGAGGCTTTCTAGATGGCTCATGTTGCTACAAGAGTTCAATATCACGATAGTGGATAAACCGGGAAAAACAAATGTAGTTGTTGACTTCCTCTCCAGATTATAGAATGTCGATGACCCACATGTCATCAATTATAGCTTTCCAAATGACCACCTATTTTCTATTTTATCTCATACCCCATGGTATGCCAACATTGCCAATTATCTAGTTTCTCAAAAGGTACCACCACATCTCTCGCCCAAGGAAAAGAGGTTGTTAATTGAGAAAACCTTCAATTTTTCTTGTTTGGCTGACTGTCTCTTCTACACTGGACCCGATCAGATTCTAAGAAGGGTGTATTCAAGAGGATGATACATATGATATCCTCCATGCCTGCCATGATGAACCTTGTGGTGGCCATTTTACAGAAAAATAAATAGCCATGAAGATACTCACTACTGGTTATTATTGGCCAACTCTACATAAGGATGCAGCCAATTACACCCACAAGTGTGATTGATGTCAATGAATGGGTAGGCCAACCAAGTTAGATGAAATGCCTCTATTCCCTTAGGTAATTGTCACTCCACTTGATAAATGGGGACCAATTAACCCCCCATCAAATGAAAACTCTTACATTTTGGTTTTCATTGACTATGTAACTAAATGGGTGGAAATGTGGGCTATGAAGCATGCTCAGGATAATAGGGTTGCTCAATTTTTATATGAGGAAATATTTACCAAGTATGGTGTTCCACGGGAACTAGTCACAGATCATGGAGATCAGTTTACTTCTACTCTGATCACTGCACTTGTGAATGAGTACAACATTTTCCACAAGAAGTCTAGTACATATCATCCCTAGGTGAATGGTCAGGTAGAAATCACAAACACAAAGATCAAAGCTATCTTGACTAAGAAAGTTCATCTACACAAGATAGACTGGAGTAGCAGATTACAAGAATTTGTGTGGGCTTAGCATACAACATGGAAAACACCCATAGGTTTTACACCCTTTGGGTAGGTGTATGGAAAGACAGTTGTAATGCCTATAGAATTTGAACATAAAACCCTACAAACAACATTATAGCTCAACTTGGATCTTCCTGTAGCTCAAAGAGAAAGACTCCTGCAACCTAATCATCTGGATGAAATGAGAAAATTAGCCTTAGAGAACATGGAGTTAGTTCAACTGCAATGAAAGAAATGGCATGACTCACATGTACAGAATAAACAATTTGTTGTTGGTGACTCAACACTTTTATATGATTCACAATTTCACGATAATCAAGGCAAGCTCACAACTCGTTGGCTTGGTCCCTATGAGGTTGAAAAAAAATTAATAATGGTACATTCCAATTGTCTATAATTGACCCTATGCGTTTCAAGTTATTGGTTAATGGTCACAGACTCTATCTGTACCATAAGCTAGTCACTAAGGCCAAGTTCCTATGGCAATTTGAGATTCCTCCTGCCACGGCTGAACCTCCTGCAGTCAATGGACCTCCTCAAGTTGAAGACTTTCCTACAGTTAATGGATCTCCTCCAACTGAAGAATTTCTTGTAGCTGATGGACCTCCTCCAGCTGAAGACTTTCCTGTAGCCAATTAGAGTGGTTTTTTCACTCCGGTTGTCTCTTTGAATCTATTCAAAAGAAGTAATAATAAAGTTTTCATTTCCCATGAAAATATATTTTTCTGTAATAAAACTGCCATCACATCATATCTCATTTTCTTTTTCTGTCATCTTCACTCACATGTCTCATCATCATTACACCACTCACTACTTTTTTCTCAACCCACGTCATTCGATCTTTCCAGATTTGGACATTTACAAATTATTATACTCAAGGTACACATTCATTTATTGTTTGAAATGCTTTTAAGTTCATTTGACATTATTATAAGTTACATTGTAATTAATTTAGTAATTCATCTAAGTACTGTTGTAATTCATAACCAAGCATGTGAGGACACCTGTCACCTTTTTCATAGGGGGCAGTCTGTTAAGTTAGGTTTTGCAATAATGACCCCCGCTAAAGTTATGTTGTGCAGTCATTTTAATTAATTAATGTAACAACCCAAATACAAAATTCTCTGATAAGCCTTGTTTTTTTCAAAAACCCAACTCACATTTCCAACTCTATTTTTCCAAATTTCCTCTGCCATATTACCTAGAAAACCAAACAGAGAGCTCACCAATTTTTATCTAGCCTAAAGTTAGGAGGAATACACGGAAGGAACATTAAGGTTACAGAGGGCAGATTTGTGGAAGGCAGTTGGAAGTTGCAGTGATTTGGAATTTCTTTGGGATACAAAGATTATCAGTGAAAGAATGGGTTGGCAACCCATATGAAATGAACTTGGGGATCACTCATCCCTATTGAAAGACTAGACCAACATCCAAGTATTTAACCATGTAGGCTGGCTTACACATTTTTTAGGCTATGTGGTTACGATGAGGCTGTAACCCTGGAATTCTTGCAAACCTATAGGAATGGTGTTGCCTACGTGAAAGGGTTAAGAGTGGAGGCTTTAGAGCCATAGATTATGGAAGTTTCTATAGTTCCCACCACAGGGGAATCCTTTCCACATGAGCATGATGCACGAACAGCCAAATCTAAGTTTTCTTTACCCACAGATGTTAAACTGGAATCCAGCAAATAGGGGAACAAAAGAACATCTCTTCCAGGTGATTACTCTTAGCTAGAAATCCATGTTATAAGGTACATTACCTGTGAAGGATAGTTTTCTTACTTGCATGCTACACATTTTAATCTTTTGATTCATTTGTAGCATGGCCATCTGGTAAATGTACCCAATTTTCTTTACTCTTTTTTAAATATGAGTTTTGAAGAAGTTAGAAAGGGGAATTTGAATGCAGCTACCCACGATGGGTTGATAAGACTCTTGGTGTAAAGATCTTTGTGGGATATCTCTCCTATGACCTGGGATGAGTTTATCACCGCACGTCATGTATAATTATGAGAAGGACCACAACCTGTAATTCAAGATGGACAAGGAAATGTTCCTAATGAGGCCACTCCTGAGAATGATAACAATATTATTCTATAAGAGTTGCATGAAATCCCTTCTCCTTCGGGATTCGATACAGACAAAATGCCCTCTAATTATCCAAACCCTAGCCAAGGGGGTGGTAAAACTAAGGGTTCCACATATTTACAGACTCCAACGGTAAAACAAAGTGCCTGGAGGAAAGAGAAGGGAAAAGCAAAAATGGATAAAGATATAAGGGAAGAAACTCCTTTTTTACCTAAAAACCTTGTTTCACATGTAGCCATTCCTATAAGAAAGAAAAGGACATCACAAAAGTGCTCTATAACATTTATTGACACTCCTCCATGGTGAAGTATTTGTTTGAACACACAACAAGTAGACAAAATGGACTCACCTGCAATGACTGGTTTGTCTTTTAATAATCCAATTAAGGAGTCTTTGAAGGAACAACCACAAGTGTGGAGCCCATGTGTAGAGTGTCATGATATGATGGAAATAGATCCTGAAGGAAAGAAAATAGAAATGGAAGCAGAGAATATAGAAACAACATGCATAAAGACAGAACACACCGAAGCATCCAATATACCTTCTTCTCATCAAGAATATGTTCAAGGGAATGATTCCCTAGTGCCAACCATTGATGTGTTAACAACTGATGAAATAGAAGTAGTCAAAGAAGCAAAAAAATAGGTCACACCCATAAAGAAATCATAGGTAACACTCCAATCCCTCTCCATTGACTACTTTATGCAAATGCAATATGAAAAGACAATGTGGTAATTGAAAAGGGATAAATTAAAAAGGGGAGATAGGAAGAAAACAATAGGAAGTACAACTTTTTCAATTCAAGTTAGATTCGGTCACAGAATTAGTTCCTCGGCTGATGGAATGTAGACCACCTCCTAGGGTCTATGCATTGTGTTTAAAGGAACAATTTTTAATGTTTACACTAATGAGATTTCTTAGAGATTTACACAAGCATAGGCTCACCACAAGAATTTATGGCCGCATATGAAGAATCACCAGATTGCATTAGGAATTTATTATGTGAACTTTATTTGCACAACTATGTTGTTCCCTTTGATACCAATTGGAACCCCCTGTTATTTTTTGGTGACATTCACCTATCTACTCTGCTTTCTTGGTCCATAAATTAGATAAATTATAGGGATTATTTAAGTAAATACAGGGGGATTCAGAAATCTATTACACTTCCCGCAGATTATACTATGATTGGATAGAAATAGCTTATGGATTTTAGGAATCCACCCACAGGAAAAGGATTTTGGGAAACCGGGAGGAATTTTTTGCAGAATTTGAGAAAATCTCATTAGCAGAGGGAAATAGAGCAGCAAAAGGATTAAGACAGAGGTGGGATAGGTTAACACTAGCACTAAAGAAGGTTGAGCCTCAAATCCTCATCAACCTATGAGCTGAGATGGAATGAGTCCAGTGGTACATACGTCTGGGAAGGAAACCATGACCTGAGAGGTGTGTTGGGACTGAAAAATACAGTAAGGGTTTTGAAGTACCATGTTAAAATTTTGCAATCTGAAGCCCTATGATCATTTTTGTGCCTATTTACCTTGATGAAATTCTAAGGTCTACCATGCATGTCAAGTACTCATTACTCTTTTTTAGGTATTTGAAGACATCCTAGTTCGTTAATTTCAAGTTTTGAGTTATTTCGTGTTGTCTTGTTTTGAGCACTTGTCAAAATCTGCATTTGTGCTTAAGTGTCAATCTGTTGTTATAGGCCTAGTTTGCCTTTGAATATCTTACACCCAGAAATGTTTCATGAACTGCCACTTTGGGGATGTTTATTATGCATATCAAATAACTTATATTTCAAATCCCAAGTCATCTTGATATGTTTTGACTAGGTTTCAAACCCCTCAAAGTTGGTAGTTTATTGTTGTCATGCATTGTGTAATTGATCAAAATTCTGAGTAGAACTGTTTGACTGACTGTAACTTTTGACCTAGTGACCTAATTGAAAAAATTCCTCTTGTACTCCATTATAGAGGTCAAATACTTCTTGAATTTCCATCTTCAAGTTGTGACAAGTCTATTTGGTCAAGTTGCTAAGCCCATTCCATTTGCAGTTTCTATTAGTGTGCCAAACTGTCAAATGTAGATTTCTAAATGACCTACTTTGAGGTCTTACAATTTCACACCCAGTTGAGTGAAATGGATAATTTAAAGTTCCCCTATATTCTATCCATGGAAATGTGCTACCCTGATGATTTTTAGGTCATGATGAATCCGGTTGCCCAGTTTGCCAATCCAATTTGGTTTGCAGTTTCTAACAATTTGATGCAAATCAGTTGCACAGTTTGGTCAGAGGCCCTATTTGTGAGGTTATATCTTGAATACTGTGATTGGTCACATTAGGAAAATGGTTTCCCTAAATTATAGACCA
Organism: Thuja plicata; assembly: GCA_018584345.1. NCBI lineage: Eukaryota > Viridiplantae > Streptophyta > Pinopsida > Cupressales > Cupressaceae > Thuja > Thuja plicata. Next base: position 3,291,489 of record MU227936.1, on the reverse strand, counting down.
AATTTTCTTCAATTTTGCAAGGTTTCAGATCCTGAGGATTTTGTTTGCACACTTTCCAAGTTTCTTTCCATTTGCAGAAATCGGTATTCCTCATGTTTTCTATTTTTTGCATCTTCAAGTGGCTACTTTCGAGGGGACGTCAAATGTGTCTGGATGATTTTCAAGATCTTCCCTTCTAGATCTGTATTCTCCATATCACATACTTCCATTATCCAGAGGCTTGAATTCCCAGGAGGTCTCTTGGCTTGTTTTCAAAGTCAGAACCAGATGCATTTCATTATTATTTGACAGGGTAGTTTGCAGAATTATCCTGAAGAGGTGACTTGGATGATTAAAATATTTTGACCTATTTACTTTCATTATATGTCACTTGGAAAGATAGAAGAATGTTAGCCATGGAATGTGTGTGCCCAGCGCCGCTCTCGGGTTACTTGTTTTTGTTAGTTTTTGAAGCTAGTTCCAGAGGCTAATTGTTATTAGTGTGATCAGTTTGTAGAGGTGTAAAATTTATCTCTATACACATAAATATCTCTATGGAAAGGTGAATTTACCATTATATGAGCACCCACCAAGATTTCCAGAGGCCTACTTCTCATTGAGCATAGTTTTAAGTTCTAGAACTATTCTTTCACAAGTTCTCGGAACAAGTTTTAATGGTAATTGATAGTTTGTGATTGGCACAAATTGGAAAATCAAGAGTCTTTTTGCAAGCTTCCATTCAAAGAGTGGATGTGTTGAAAGCATTAATACAACTGGTGAAGACAGCAAATAATAAGTAACACAGCAAGCATGTGCACAAGTTGTCTGAAGGGAGTGAAGTTTTAACAAAGCATTTAAAACCAATAGGCAAGTAGCCATAGCTTATTGAAGGAGAAACCAGCGTAGCAAAATGTGGAACCATAAATAAGGCATGTTAATTGTTTTTTTTAATACCATTCATGGGCTGCATAGAAAATGGAGAAGAAGGCAGTGGAAGTTGTTTGGGAAAGATTGAATAAAGTTTTTGCAAACACGAATTTGTAGGAGATAAAAAATAGTCATATTGCGGGGGGCATAACTTTCAATTCCACCGTTGGATCGGGCTCAATTTCAGATATGTTGTCAAAAACCTAATTCTCTAGATTCTCAATGGAGCACTCTTTGAAATTATTCTTGGTTCTTGAGATATAGTCAACTGTGTGCAGCAATGTCTAAACTGCCCATAACAATCACAAAGAACATTAATCCCACATTGCCTGTGCATGGTCAATTTTTAGTATTTATATACTAAAGGGAATAATATATGAAATAAGTAAAAGAACCAAGAGGCCATTTGGTGGGCCTCTTGGCTGGAGACTTAGTGTGTGGTGGGACCCCCATATTTTGGACAAAAATGCACAAGAATCTTCAAAAACTTCAAATCCATTAATCCCACATTCATCATGAAAGGGGATTTCATAGTGTTCATAAGCAACAAGCCTTAGTATGTAATTTGAAGGAGAAAAATAGAGGCTATGGGTGCACATAGAGGAGCTGAAAACTTTCCTCAAAAATCATTCCCAAGGAGAATACATCCAAATTTTGGCAGGGCTTGCAGCGATGATGTGGCAGATGACTGGGCATAAGAGGTTGCATGTTTGGGCATGAATCTCGAGGTGGCCAAAAATGACGAATGGCTTAATGGCTTAGTGAGAAAGTTGCAAGGAAGATAAGCTTAAGTCATTAAGCCATTGGTCCATGTGGCACAAGTGACAAGTGGCTCCCAGTGGACCAGTCAGCAAATCAGAGGATGCCACGTGGCGCCCAATAGGCGCCAAGTGGCACAAGTCAAATGTAGTTCAGAGGCACCAATGAGAGATCGATACATGGCACCAAGTGGATCTATGGACCAATCAGAGGGTGACACTTGGCGCATTCAAGTGAGATGTGTAGATTTAAGATATTTTTAAATTTTAATTCATTTCAACAAGTGGGTTAACTAGTGAGCAAATTCAACAAGATCCAAGGGCTGACTTAATGGCTTAATGGAAAGATGCTCACCATCTAACTATTAATCCATTAAGCCATTGGTCCACGTGGCACCTTAGACACATGTCGCCCAATGGATCTGCAGGCCAATTAGAAGCTGCCACGTGTCACTTTATGGAAAAATGTTTTAAAATGGTATTAAAAAGCTATTGAATATGTGCAATATAAAATGAGATTGAAGAATTAAAATGAAATATTATTCAATAGTCAAACTATTTAATTAATACATAATTTCAAACATTTCAAAGTATTCCAAAGTTCAAAACTGAATATGCACGGGAAATGGAGTTTGTTAGGAATGATTCAGAGGGCAAATTTTGTCCAAACTATGGACTATTATATGTTGTTGAAAAGGTCTCGGAAAGGAGATCATGATTTTGTAGACCAATTGAGGGAAAATCAAATCAGATTTTTGCAGTTTCAGTTTGAGCAGTTGCATATTTTTTTTGGGGACAGACAGGAGTCAGTGACTGGGTTGTTTTTTTTTCTTTCTCCTATATCTGGTTTTTTCTCCATTGTAACTGAGGGTGTTGAAATTTTATGCTACTGGGCAGTATTGAGGCTCTCGAGTCTTATTTTCTGGTCTCTTTGTCTTGTAAATATGTATATCTAGATGAATTTTAATGAAGGATGAAGGAAATCCCTGTTCAAAACTTGTCTGATGTCTTTATATATTTGACTTTGATTCTTATGTATTGATCTATAAGGCATTTTAATACATCAGCTATAAGGTAGCTATGAGATTATTTCTGAGTCTGTTTCAAGGAGAGAGTAATTCTTAGGGGCAAAATCTGAGAATTGAATGTCTGTATATGAATCTAATGTCCAGATTTTGAAGTGAAAAGGGTGATTTGTAAGGCATTTCACTTGGGTTTTGAGAGTTTGGATTTATGGTTTTCTGGGAATGCATGTGTATTTGACTATGTTTCCCAAGAGATGAGGCACTGGTCTCCTTCTTGTCCTGCAGTTTCTTCATCAAACCAATTATTCAAATCATTTTAAATTTCTGTATGAGAGCTGGAATATTTATGTCTCGCATCCTGTGAATGTAAGGATACATGTTAGTTTCTTTAAAGAAGAAATCAATAGTTTATCCTTCCTAGTTTTGAGAACCTAAAAAGAAGAAGGATTATAAATCCTTAATCCACAGTGAGATTCTATGTCATTGAGTGAGTCTGTAAGTAGGTACACCCGCCTGGGTATGTGGAGCCCAAAGTGTAGAAGGATTTTCATCCTTGTTAATTATCCGTGTTCATGTATGAATCTAAATTGGGTATAAGAGAGTCTAGCATTTATTGCTATTATAATTGATTCCTACAAGAAAAAGAGCTAACAAGGTGGATCCCTCTTTCCTTTCAGCCTCCTCTTCTCCTATGGCCACTATACAACTATGTAGACAATGAGGTGGATGAACAATTGGAACTGAGTCTATGACTCAAGATTTGAGCATACAAATGGATACTACTATCATGTGGGCATCTCCATGAGTGGTGAGACTCGGGAAGGAGATCTCTAGGTGCTTGCAAAGATCTAGAATTTTTTAGTGCCTGAGGGCCAGCACTAGTCTCTATAGGGGAAAAATGATGGGCATATTAATGCCATATTTTAGATGCCCTATGATAGCTTTTCCTAGGACCTTTTCCCTATTTTATCATACTTTCTCAAATACTTTATACTCTAATTTTCTATTATGTGGCATGCTGCCATCAAACCTATGTTATGGTTAAAACACACTTAATATGCTATATTATTTACTTTGGAATTATGATTATGTCTCTATGAATGAATTATTTGTTTGAACATAAATGATGCATGTGTATTTCACTATTGATTACCATAAATGTCTCTATCCTAACATCTGAAGTGTAGCACATCAATATAGCAACCATCATCTTGACCAAGTAAATTGTGCCCATGATCTGGATGCCCAACCCGGTCTTGCAATAGGTTTATACATAGAAACATCAAGCGCAAATACCAACAAGTAGATCTAGGGTGATCAGGGTGGCAGCAGTCGAGAAAAGACCAAGGCAACATAATGAATTATCTGAAGAAATATAGGAGAGAGTGGGAAGTTAGATTTGTTGTCAAAAGTAGCTCTTTCCTCTTTCATGGACCTATTTTATTTCCATCTTTATAGTTTCCCTTTATGTTTTGTAGGATTGTAATAAAAGCTCTGCCTATTTTTATGGCGTGATTAGTTAGCAGTTAGATGTTTTTCTTCTTTAAATAAATCCCTGCTCCTACATGAGAAGGAGGATGTTATCAGATATATTTTCCATTTTGTTGTTTTATAGTTGTAATGAATCTTGTAATTCACTTTTTCAATCAGTAGTAGATGAAGTATTGATCTTTAGTTTAGTGTAATTGAGTTTGGATACTCACTCAAGGGGGGCCACTTGGTGAGGAATCTGTGTTAGATAGTTAGAATCATTTGCAATTAGTTTAAGTTTCCCGCATCTTGGTATTGTAACTCTGGTGTTAACACAGTTCCTACAGCCAAAGTCATAGGATAGTCTAGTACTTTCCGCAGCCAAAGTGGCAGAACTATTGAAGCATCATAGTTGTGTTTTCAAGTCTTTGTGTTTCCAAGTTGTAGTATTCCTTCCTCATTTCCTTTCCAGCATTCTTAACTATGACAAAAACTATGGGAGGTGATAAAAAGGAGTTTAAATGGGCACATGGAGCACCAGAGGTATTGATTTTTTGAAGCAAAAGGTGTCTGAACAACTAGTATTAGCTTTACTTGATTTTAATAAGGTCTTCCAAGTAGACTATGATGCTAGTGGAAATGCAATTGGAGCTATTTTGACTCAAGAAGGAAGCTATGTTTCTTATTTTAGTTATAAGTTAAATGATGCTAAAATAAGATATTTAGTGTATGATTAGGAATTCTATCCTATAATTCAAGCTTTGAAGAAGTGGATACATTAATTGTTACCTAGGGAGTTTGTATTGTATACTGATCATCAAATATTGAAGCATTTGGGAAGCCAACGTAAGTTGAATTAGATACATATGAGATGGGTTGATTTTATGTAGATCTATACATTTGTGTTGAAACATAAAAGTGGTGTGGAAATTAATTTTTTTGATTCTTTTAGTAGAAGAAGGACCTTGTTGACTGAGATGAATATTGCAGTATTGGGTTTTGATGAATTGAAGACCTCTCATGAAGAAATGCCAGACTTATCTAAGTCTTGGAAGGCTTGTAAAGAAACTATTGTTGCTGAAAAAAGTAAGTGGTTAGATTATTTCATTCAAGATGGAATTTTTTTTAAAGGTAATCAGTTATGTATATCTAAGAGTTTCATGAAAGATAATATAATTAAGCAGAAACATAGTGAAGGTTTAGAAGGACATTTTGGCATTAATAAGACAGAGGCTTTGGTGAGTGAGAATTAATTTTCGCCACAAGTTCACAAGGATGTGAGGAGAATTTTATAGAGTTGTAAGGTATGTAAAGTTGCAAAAGGAAGTAGTCAGAATGTGGGGTTGCATACACCTTTGACAGTTCCAGTCATACCTTGGGAGGATATTAGTATGGATTTTGTGCTTGGATTTTCTAGAAAACAGAGAGGTTATGACTTGATTTTTGTCGTTGTAGATAGGTTTTCTGAGATGACATGTTTTTTTCCTTGTAAGAAGACTATCAATGTAGTGCATGTAGATGATTTTATTTTAAAGGAGATTCTAAGATTATATGGATTTCCTAAGAGCATTGTATCATATAGGGACAGTAGATTTGTTGGGTATTTTTGGAGGACACTTTGGAAGAAGTTGAAATCTAATTTGAAGTTTATTTATTCTTTTCATCCACAAACTAATGGACAGATAGAAGTTGTGAAAAGGAGTTTGTGAAACTTGTTGAGATGTTTGGTTGCAAATAATCCTGGAAGTTGGGATTTAGTTTTACCACTGGAAAATTTTACTTATAATAATTTAGTAAATAGGAGCATAGCGAAGACACCATTTGAATTGGTTACTAGATTTCATCCTAAAGGAATAGAAGAATTAAGGGATATCATTCCTGAAGTTAAGAAGAGTGTTGAAAGTGAGGAGTTTGCTAAGGTTATGAAGTCATTACATGAAGAAGTGAGACATCATTTGGAGGAAATGAATCAAGTTTATAAAAGGAGAGAAGATACGAAGATGATACATAAGGAATTTCAAGAGGGAGATGAAGTTATGGTATACTTGCAGAAGGGTAGATTTCTAGTTAGTACTTATAAAAAGTTGAAGATGAATAATTTTGGTCCTTGTAAGATCTTTAGGAGATTTGATTCTTGGAATGCTTATGAAGTGGAATTAACAGAGGATATGGATATATCACTAGTTTTCAATTTTGTTGATTTGTAGGAGTATTATGATTCAGGTTGCATTAGCATTGGAGGATTAGATGTTTAAAATTAGTATCCTAAGAAGCAGATGGAGAAAATAGAGAGGATTTTGGATAGCAGAGTTGGTCGAGTTACAAGAGATAAGCAGTATATGGAATATCTAGTCAAGTGGAAGGACAGACTAGTTGAAGATTCATCATGGATTTCTTCTTAGGCTGAGGTAGACCTATTTGGTTTTCCTTTGGCCCTAGAAAAGTGGGGGACTCACTTTTCAATTACCATGGTTGTCTGATGGAGGAGAATCTTGGGATCATAGAAATCTTGTGTCAACCAAAAATATTTTCTTTCAATTTTTAGTCAGTTTGCTTTCAGTATGGTGTTTCTATTGGTGATAGATTTGTATTTTTCCTTGTTGGTTACTGTTGTGGCTATGTGTTTGTGGCTTCATTTTGGATCATTCTATATGATCGAACCTCATTTGGATTCATCGCACAAGATTTATTGCAGTTGCTTTGTGAGACTATATTATTCTTCAAGTTATCAATTAGTGGTTGGGTTTCTGATCTTTTTCCCAATCTTTTGGTTAGTTTTTTTTAGCACAATCATGGAAGCTCACTTTTACATTTGAGACCAACTTTTTTTTATGATCATGTATCTTATTGTTTTTATTGGAGGTTGATATATTTTTTTCTAGGTCCTAGCATAATTGTTGTAACACATTTTCTTATTCTCTAAAAATGTGATATTTACTAGGTCAACCGATGATTATAATTGTTATTTAAGCTTATGGACTTGTTCCTATGGGATAATATAGTTTTCATAAGATTATCTAGCATATCTTGGCTAAGGTTTGTAAGAGATTTCTGATCTAATCAGGAATGTATGTCTGGTATGTGAGACTGCATGTTGCAAATCTATTGTAATTGACTCAATGATCATAATTGAAGGTTGCTATCTAATTTTCTCATTGTTGGCTTATTGTTATTGTTATTGTTATTTATATTGTGTTTTCTTGGTTGCAAGGATCAGACTGATCTTTTGGAATTTCTCCATTCTTGGTTGCATCACTTCCTCTTAGGATTTGTAGCTTCTCTTACTTCACAAACTTATCTCCTTCATATAATGTCTCTATCTTTTCCCAAACTTGATGTGTAGTCTCCAATCCTAGAATATTTGTATACTCATCATCTAATAAGGAACTCTTCAAGGCTTCAATCTCTAATATTATTCTCATATTCTTTCTTCTCATCAGAAGTCACAATAGAAAGATCAACAAGAGGCTTTTAATTATTCTTTGTAACTATCCAATGTTCTTTGCCAAGACATCTCAAGTGTGTAATCATCTGGTTCATCCATATAGTATAATTTGTTCCTTAAAATCTCAGACTATCCTTCTTAAAGTTCAACATCCCATATCTCCTCAAGTGGTCAATCTTTTCAAAGAGGACACAAGATCTGATACCAATTGTTAGACCTTAAGAAGCACACACAAAACTAAGAGGCAAGGGTGAATCAGTTGTACCACAAAGTCATAAAACTTTAATAAACTTACAAACTTTAATCTTAGATTTGAATGATAAACAAGAAAGCATGATCACAACACAATAGAAACACATAACATCAATATTTTTGACTTGGAAACTCTTTTAGAGGAAAAAAATTGGTGGAGACGGAACCCACAAGATGAGTGAACTTAGTGATATATAATATACCCTACTAGGAGTATTACAAAAGGGTAATGCACATGCATTCAAGCACACTGCCTAGAGATCACTATCTTACAACACAATCTAATTACAGATCAAGGAGGACTTACAATCCAAACATGTGAACTGACTAATAGCATCTATTATGAAAAAATAGTTCCAATAAAGTGCACAGATCTATGACTTATTTAAGATTCTTCTCATACAATATCATGTATATCTTTTGTCCATGCATCTGTATGTCTCTAGCACACTTTGTAACCTCAAATGATAACATTTATATATATAATTCATCAACTCATCTCAACTAGGGACCTGATTTCCAATAATAAATAAATTATAATTCAATCTATAATGTGATCCATTGAATGTCGGCCAGGAAATTACAATGATCCAAATCAACCACCTCAAACATGCTTAGATCCATTAATCGCACTCTAAACCTTCACATCATGTTACATCATCAGGTCATCTAAGACCAAATGAAGAACACCAATACGTTACATGGAAATCATACAACCTAATCACTTCAGCTCATGTGAACCAACAAATGTGATCACAGCACGATCAAGAAACATCAACAAGAAATTTTAAGTACCTCAGCAACCTTTCATCAACATGAACTCAAGCTATAAATCCATCTCTACATTGTTCATAAGAAACAATATTTTCTACCTCTTTTACTCAAGAAATATAACTTTCCAGTAACCAAATCATGAACCACTCAAGTTGAGGAAACATATGTACATCCCAAACTCACTACCAGGTTAGTAGAAACTAAATCTTCAACATGGATCCATGTTGATCCAAAATTGAAACTTTGTCTCTTCTTGAACAACCAAAATACCAGTGACTAGTAAATCAGTCATAACTCTCTTGAAACATCACTCTAACTTCTCCAAACAGACATTCATTAGCTATAGACATCTCTGAACATAATTATATGATCACAATTGTAGATCTTTTGTAAAGTATTCGTACTAAGAAATTCAACCTCAATGAATATATCAGGAACATTATCTTCAATAATAGAAGTATGTTGACATCAGAGACAAAACATTAATGCCATCATATATTCATAATTTGAATAACATCTCAAAAATATCCAACACGTATGTAGCTTCGTCTGAGTACTACTTAGCCAATTTCTACTCGTCTAAGGACTACTCATCCCAAAATGTTAATTTAGCCTAACATGTGACACACATTTATGCTTTTACCTGAAAAGAAGAAAGAGGACCACCAAAAATAGGGGAAGAAGAAAAAAAAAAATGAGGAATAGGATAAGACACAAGTAGAAACTAGACCCATGAGACAAATAGTAAACACGTTAACCAACAATTTAATGTCACCTACACAAAAATCCCCTCCTTAACGGTAGATAACATCATAAGCCACCAATATACCTCTTCTTGGGCATACAAAAACATAGGGTGGAGAAATATCTACTTCAAAGGGAGAGCCTCAAATAGATATCAACACCCTGGCCCCACCAGAATGGTTGGTGACCGGGTTGAAAATTAGTGGCTAGAACATAAGAAATTCTTACTCTAAGAGGTCATGTTAGAGATTTCTCCTCCATGAAAATCCAAGAATTTTAAATCCTTATTCACCACCAACAATAACTCCCAAGGTGAGATAGTTCTAGCAGTTTCCATTGCACCTCTATATAAGGATCAAGCAGAAGTCACTCTCATGGATTATAGGCCAACCTAGATAAATTTGGTAAAGTGAACCAAATGGGGAGAACTCAATGACCTTGATGATGCCACAAAAATGGTGTAGGATAGGGTTGAGAAAGAATATAAAATAAAACATGTGCTATGGACTAAGATATCTGGGTATGAAGAATTTTTCTAAGAGTTAGTTGATCTTGTCTCCTCACATGACCCCATAATTCATGTCGCGAGAAGATTGATTCTTTGTAGGAGATAAAGAGAAAATCCACCATTAAAAATCATTGGATTTTTGAGAAATGGAGAAGATCTAGGGCTTCCTCTCAGAGTCTCTTATACATTATTTTGAGGCAAAAATCATTCAGGGTGACATCCATGTGGACCTGCATTTTTGGGATGTCAATATAGATAGGTATAGAGGATAGATACAGAGCCTAAGGAAGGTATGTATGCTTGATAGATATGATTTTATTGCATCTAACATCCTAAGGAATGGGGATGAATATTTTGTAGATATCAGTCTTCGGAAGCTTGAGTTAAAAGTAGATATTATGGAACTTGTCTAGAAGACCATCATGAATTACCCTCTATTGGTGAAAAGATAGGATATGGTTCTCAAAATGTTTATAATTAATGAAATAGACTCTAAACCAGATAATGTAGATGCTAGTTAAATTTTAGATTCTTTATTAATGGGATTTGAGGAGCAGATAAAGGAACGATTCGGTCCTTCCAAGAGTTTTGAAAAATAAAGTTTTGGATGATTGTTTGGAATTGATTCTTTCTATGTACCATACCCATGAGGTCATCGCAAAGATGAAAGATCACTCAAACCAAATGATATAGGAACTACAGGAGGTGAGACTCTAGATAAAGTGGGTTGACAACCCAAATAAGGAGTCTATGGAGGTGTGTATCTTGAAGTTCTTTGATAAAATTTGAAATTGAAGTAGAAAAAGAAGATTAAAAACTCCATTCATAAAATATACAATGATTAAACAAGATACTCATAAATAATATATTTTATAAGTGATTTCAAATATGAATCAACTAAATGCATATAAAACAAATCTGCAAAATTAGAATTCTACAAAATGTAAGTAGGATCAAGTTCACCAAACTATAATGTATGGAAATGGGTGCTCACTAGTTTATGCTTGAAAACTAGGAACTAAACCTATTTTACAATGATTACATCAAATATTCTGGATCCACTTGGCTCAAACTTAAATCTAGTTGAAAAGGATTGGACAAAAGATAAATCCAATTACTCCTTGATTGAGTTAAAAATAAGGTATTGAAAGTTGTGATTTGAAGGCAAGATCTAGGGCCAAAAGTGTGAAACATATTGTAATTAACATGTACCAAAAGTATCAAATCATATATGAAAACATGGAGTATATATATGGAGAGAAGAGAAGGAGAGGAACTTGTTTCTAAAATATGAGCTTCAAAATGGAAAACAATGTCAGATACAAACAAAAATTATGCCTTCTAAATCAGTAGGTTGTTTAAAATTCCCTAAAAATTTTCATCAAAAAAGTGTCAGACAATGTCGATTTAAATCAATATTGACCCTTATTTTTTCCTATGCAAAAGCTATTTCTATAGGTACTCTTCCCAAATCCAAATGTATATCTTTTGATCCTATCACCTATACATTCAAAGGAGAGAAAATATTTTTGGGTTGATACGAGTTTTCCTAGGTTTGGAATTAACCTTGAAAAGAAATAATAGATTGAAAAAAAATTTCTAAATTGGAAAGTTGAATTTTATACCTAAAGCTTCCTACAATTGATTATGGTTGATGGTGAAATTATATTTTAATTTGATCACAAGTGTTGGTATAATAACATGACATGAAAATACATAAAGGATATCAATCATTAAAACACACTTGTATGAAGATTATTTTAACATGATGCTCCATGATACTTAGATCTTAAGAATACTTTAAGGATATGATGGAATGTTTCCTTGATTAAATGATATATCTTGAATTTGCATGATATGATGGATGTGAAAAAAGTGAATTGAAATAATTCTCTTATATTAGGTTTTCAAGGTATTTTATAAATTAAATTTACCTTTAACAAACATATTAAGGCACCAAGATTGAGGAACAATTAGCCAGAACCTAACACCAATATAATTAAATTTGGGCATAAATTGGTAGGACAATGGCACCCCAAAATTTCATTGTCCATACAAAGGCACAAAAATGCACCATTGTCTTCCCAAAATAGGCTAAACAGGATTAGATTTAGGTGCACTTAGTTCAGGATAGATGTTCAAATCACCATGCAAACATATGACATTAGATTATTTGTATAATGACTATAAATAAGCTTGGATAAGAGCTATAATAAACCATAGTAAGGAAAGGACACTAAAAGTTGTATAAATTGTATAGGGTTACAATTTTCAATGCTACACCTTGTAAATATTGTGTTAACCTGTGTATTTTTACTAATTACTTTATCTATCATTGTTGTTGATCAAGGTTATGTATTTTGTAATTACATTAAAGAGACTAATTTTTTCTATAGAGTGATTTTCCCGTCCCTCTTAGTCTTTGGTTGTGTTCAAAAAAGGTATCATAACTAATTTCCTCTAGAGTAAGCTTAACCACTTTAAGAAGGTTCAAGATAGAAAAATATAGATCTTACAAGGCTCCTAAGTTTTATGGATCAAACTTCACCTTATTGAAAGTAATAATGGAAGTGCATCTGACCACATTAGGGTTTAGTGTTTATAATTTAGTTGTGGTTTGTTATTTTTCTCCTAGTGAACCTCTAGAAAATCTAGTAGATATTAGGACATACAAACATAATAGAAAAGAAAGGAATGCACTTTTGAGTGGGCTTGCATATCCTGAACTTGTGAAGGTGATGCATTACAATACTACTAAAGAAATTTGGGATATCTCAATATCATATATTAAGGAGATGTTAAAGTAAAATACATAAAGTTGTAAAAATTCAAGTGAACTTTTGAAAAATTGAACATGGTAGAGGATGAATACTTTTATAGCTATATGATTTGGGTAGATGAAGTGGTAAATGGCATTATAGGAATTCATGGATCATTAAAAGAATATGAGGTTTTGAAAAGGATACTTATATCTCTTCATGAATCTTATAGTTATAAGGTAACTATTATTGAGGAAAGTAAGAACTTGGACAATTATTCATTGGATCAACTATATGGTTCTCTAATTGCATTTGAGATTAGGGAGTTTGACAAAGATGCTCCTAAAAATAAATTGCATTTATTGTAACTAAGAAGGTAGAATATGATGTTGATAAACTCGATGGATTTTATGAAATTGAAGAAAAATTTGTGAAAAGGCTATGGAAAGGCATTGAAAAATAAATAGGCAAGTTACCTTTCCAATGTTTTAGTTGAGGTAGAATTGAGCATTTGCATAGAAATGTTCTTTTAGAGAATCAAGAGATTCAAATAAAAGAGAAAAAATCAAAAGGAATCTTTATTCCAAGGAAAATAGATATTCCTCAGAAGCTGAGGATCAAAATGGTTCAAATGATAAAAAAACATTTATAGCCTTGAAAATTGATCATAAACTGAGTGATATTAAAGATAGTAAGAATTATGGTAGGTAGTGTTATAAAATTTCACCATATGCAATTTACCATTATGTGATACTCCTACCTTAGCCGAAAAAAGAAGTAGCATGTCATACTCTCTTTAGGAAAGGAAAAAATTAGGAGAAATGCATACTAAGGCAACCATCAAACCCTAAAAGCATGCACAAGAAATCCTATCCTAAACATAAGATAAATTTACAAAAGAGTTAAACAACACATGAAAAACATTTTTAAAAAAAACTCACTCAATTTGACTCGCATGTCCTTTCTTTCTTCTCAAATTGAATTTTTAACCTCCCATGACAAGCACACTCAACGTGAAAGAAAAATGATGATAATGGTGAGAATATTTGAAAGGACATGGGAGTCAAATTGAGGGAGGTTTTTATGTTTTTCATATTTTGTTTAACTCTTTTCTCAATTTCTCTTATGTTTAGGATAGGATTGATTGTGTGTGATTTTAGGGTTTGATGGTTGCCTTAGTATGCATTTCTCCTCATTTTTGTTGTCCTACATTTGGTGAACCCAACGTGAACATGCAATTCTAATGGATTTTCTTGTTTTTTATGTGTTTTTCAAGTACAGGAACAAGATCTATCCACTTGGGAGTCTAACTTGTGATACATGGAGGATTTCTTGTTTTAGTCATGCAAAAAATCAAAGTTTTTATTCATTTTTAAAATGAACAAAAAATTGCATCTAGCCTAATTAGGAGGATAAATGAACAACAAATTGCACATAGCCTAATTAGGAGGATAAATGAACATAAAATTGCACATAGCCTAACTAGGAGGATAAATGAACAACAAATTTCACATAGCCTAACTAGGAGGATAAAAGAACCCAAAAATTTTTACTTAGATTAATTAGGTGGACTAAACAACACTACCATCTTCACCTAGTTTTAATTATGAAGGGAAAGAACAACAACTTGTCTTATTTTGATCATATTTCCTTTCTTAATGGGTTAATGAATAATAATTTTTCACATAATTTTAATAAGGAAAAGAACCATAACTTGTGTTATTTAGATCATATTTCATTTCTAATTGTAAAATTAAAAATTTATCTTGAAGTGTCTTTTAGATTGTTAATCCCAAAATGAATTGACATATCCTCTCCCCTTGCCTTCACAGATCTTGGGTGCAATATAAATCCATTCTTTCTTTTTTAGAGGATCTGTCTCCTGAGAATCCTGTAAGGTCGGGTGAGAGGGAACAACTTAAGTGGTAACATGTCAAAGCCAGGTCTTCAACCAAACTACTATATAACTGCATGATTGTGACCAAAAGTCCAAAAAAATAGTGTGGTTGGGTGATATCTCTCCTCTAGTACCCTTTGAGGTACGTAAAACCTTGGTTCTCAAGGATAAAATATCCCATGTGGGATTTTATCACACCACCCACTGAACTAGATGTCTTGTACTAGAAACCTTTGTAGTAGCAGCCAAAATCCTTCTACTTGCTGGCACGAAAGGTCGGAGACCAACTAAGATGACCCACACTCTTGTGGTTACTAGTAGAGATATAAAAATTTTGGGAGGTGATGACCCTTGGAATCCAAAGTTTGGTATTCCCAAGAAGTGAGTGTCGTCAACGGGGGCCAGTGCTACCAAACTTATAGGCTATCCACTTTAAATAAGCACAGCTAGATTTATCCAAGTGGGGATTCATCAAGTATTCTCCTTCAATCCTAAGTTGTGATGTGTTTGTGAGCTTACATTAAAATGGCCATCTTTGTTTGAAGTGTCTTGTGTGTGTGAAAAATAAATTAGATTAATAAAACCTCATTTTAAAAGAAATTTAAAGCTCTAAAAAAATATTTGAAATCCTTCCCAATGCATTCCTTGTATTTAGCATTCCAAGACATTCAAATTTTTCCTAAAGACCTTTTCATAAGCCTTTCAAAACATGTAATTTCAAAGATACATTGAGATCTTGTTGCAATTTTAGAGTATCTCTTCATTTTAGGGTTTTCATTGCATTATCCTTGTCATATTTCATCCTCATAGCTTTCCCTTGTCATTTGCATTTAGCATTTCAAAATCATTTTCAATACCCTTGGCATATCAACTCCTCATTATAACTGCATTACCTTGTCATTTTGCCTTGTAGTATTGCCCTTATCATATTGCCTTTACATATCATTCTTTATTTTGCATTTAAATCCTTTACAAAAACTTTGCAAAAACCCAAAAATTCAAGTCTTAGAGTTACACCTTAAATCCAAAACAAAATCCAAAAAAAAATAGTTTGCATATTAAACCCTAAGTTTAATTTTCAAAGTCCAAAGTCCAAACCCAAGATTGCATAATCCAAGCTTTCTTAATCATTTCAAAATCTTACGAAATCCAAATCCAAATTATAATTTACATAATCATTCCAAACATTTCAAAAATCCCAAAAAAATACATTTTACATATTTTAAGTTGCATGATCATTTAAAAATCCCTTCAAACTCCAAGTTACATAATCATTTCAAAATAAATTCAAAATCTAAGATCAAATTGCATTTTGCATGTCCTAAGTTTCATTCATTTCAAAAAAAGTCAAAATCCAAAAACAAAGTTCATTTCACATATACCTCTCATATCCTTAGTTTAATTTAGACATCATGTTGATTGTAACAAGGTCTCAAAGGAAACAAGCTTCATAGCAACCCATGTACATTTCAAGTGAACTGACACAAACAACCTTTGATCCAATACAAGGTATACCTTTGCGACCACAAGGCTTTGACCCAAACATGATGTACACCTCAAGTGAAGAGACCCAAACATTCCTTGACCAAAGACAAATTTCATTCTCACAATCAAACAATCAATCACATAAATCCCACTCACACTTGATCCAAAATTTGGAAGAAAAATTGGCTAAAGAGGTGCAAACCTTGAAAGAAAAAGTGGAAATTTTTTAAAATAGTAGAACTTAAATGTCCAAGCTCCTTAAATTTCCAAGAGAATTTTTTGGTGAAGTTAACATAGATTATCTCATTTTAAAATCAAAAATACCAAAACTCCTTTCACAAATAAATCATTGAATCAAGATCCAAATCAAACCTTTCAACCAGAGAGTCACATAATTCAACTTGATCCACCATCATAGAACAAATCTTCATTCTAATGCAATCATGTGTCCCTCAATCAATCACACAACCTCGTGTACGAGTTTTGCAAAAAAGTCAATCAATAATAAAGTCACAAACATTTTTTCCTCTAATTGCATCACATGTCAATGAGCCTACAACATGAAAAAATTGATGTACTCTCACCGAAAAGATCATCTAAGAAAAAAAATCTAAATTTATGAAGAGTTTGCTTCAAAAACTAAATCATGTGCATAAAATATAGAAAATGAACAAAATAATGTATCTGTGTCTAGAAAATTCACATTCCAAAGTAATCACATGGATGACACACTCATTCCCTATCAATACATTAACCTTAAATAAGAATACATGTCTCCCATGATTCCATCATCCCCTCAAGCCTCACAAGAGAAATTTGCACTATCTCCATCAAGTGACACATCTAATGATGCAACCTCCCAAGGGATATCCATAGAATAAATCCAAGCTATTAATATTCATGATCCAATTCCTTTTCATGTTTCAAAACAATTTGAACTAATGTCACCATGTCCTCCATTTTTAAGCAAGCCTATTCAAGAGACTCACATTCAAATTCTATCTCCTTCGTGCAAAAGCAATGATCCATTCATAGAATTCCCCATGAAAATTCAAATTCAAAACCCATGTAAAGAGGATGATCCAAATCATAAACAAATGAGTCCTAAAATTAATCAAGATCAAGATCCCAATAATGACCAACTTTTTAGTAATAACTGAGAAGGGGGGGTGAATCAGTGGCCTCAAAAATTAATCCTTAAATCAACCCTTCAAAACTTATTACCACTTTTGAGCCTCTATTTATATTCAGTCCTACAAGATGAATGCCTTGAAATACTTATAACAAATTTCTACTTCTCAGAATTATTTGTAAAACCTTCTTATGTATGTTTTTCGATAAGCAATCTTTCTATTTACCGAAACATAGTAAATAACTAGAGTATACCAATCAATCCAGAATAACTTATGTGAAATTCAAAACAGTAAAGTAATGACATATAAACACACAACACATGGATTTTTAACGTGGAAACCCTACTAAGGGAAAAACCACTGGGACTGATACCCCAAATTTTCAAAATTCCGAAGTGAGCTTGGTTAAGAACCAACCCTATTAAAGGTTACAAACACACTGTTAGGTGTGACCTTGTTAGAGGATTTAAAAGATAGTTTGTCACTTAGTATCTGGCATCTAATGCTACCATCCTTGATCAAACACTCACTTGGCATATCAATAGGTATCGGGCATATCCAATGCTACTTTATATGATCAAACTTTTTGATACTCCTTGGGATGTATCTCAATTACAAAAGACTTTTAAGTCCTGTTCGATTAAGAGACTTGATGCTTCAATGGTTAAACTAGAAGAGTAAATTGATTTGTTCACACATACAACTTGAATTGCAGATTTTTAGATCTATTGTAAGTGCATTACCTTTCTGATCAATATAATTAATTCAATACCTTTTTTCCACATTGTTCTTCTCTATGATGTTGTCTCACTATTCTTCGGTGTCTACAGAGTCTAGCTCTTTCCTCGGCTTGTTGATCAAGTCTAAATGAAGACTTTCTTCTCCTTCAGAATCTCTTCAGCATCTATTCTTTTCACTCTTCATCACCCCTCAATTCGTAATGAATTAGGTTGTCTCTTTATAGACATGATTCACCATTTCTTGGCTTTCTTGATCTTGGCATGATCCACAATTCTCGCCAATTAGATTTAAAGAAAAACTCTAGTTTTATCTCGTAGAGATCTTCTTGCCAACTGGACAAAGCAGCTTTAAATCCTTTACTTATCCTCAGCTTTATCTTGTCGATTAAAACAATGATAAGTATCAGTTAAGTATATTTTTATCTCTTGATAGCTAAGCATTTTGTCATTTTTGAACTCTCTGTTCTATCGGTCAATACTTTAGTTAGTTATCAGTGATAATTGATTGTTTCGTTGGTGTGACTTCAGTTTTCTTCAGGATCTCCATCCGTCAGGCAACACTGTGATTCTGTTCATTGGGTTACTCTATTTTTTTCTTGTCAGGAAACACTATGACTTTGCTCATCGGTAATGCTGTGCATTTGCTTGTCAAATAACACTGTGACTTTTCTCTTTTACTCTATCCATCAGTGTGCACTCTATCAGTGTATACAGTCACTTTGTGAATACTTGACTTATATGCATTATTGATAGCATAGCCTTTGATTTATTGGTTCTTTGAATTCTTTGGTAGTATGTCCATGACCATACAGATTATATCAAGTTGACATCAATGACAATATAATACATTAACTTATTTAATGTCGTGCATGATCATCAACTTAACATCTTCAAACATTCAATCAGTTATAGTTCATAAATTTCTCCCTTTGAAATTGATGGAAACACACTATATTATCACTAATACAATATGAAATATAAAATTTTAAGTTCATCAAACTACAAATCTTATGTACTATAACCGATACAAATATCTGGTCCTCGGTAAGCTCAAATAAGCTTAGATTTTATTCTTGCAGCTTTCTTTTTGGCTTCAATCCCTTTACTGGATAGATGTAGAATCTTTCTTTCTCTTATGTGATGTGTTCTTCTATGTCAAACTCTCTCCCTTTGAATGTTCTATTTTCTTTTGATGTCACTTGTCATCAATTCTCTTCCTTTGTGTGTACTCTCCCTTTTTGGTTACATCTCTCCCTCTGGATATAATGTGATGGATATAATCTCTCCCTAATGTATAATATCTCCCATTTATATAATCTCTCCCTGAAGTGATAATGGATATAATCTCTCCCTTTGACAGCAATGCCAAACAAATATTTTTGATAGTAATTCCAAACAAATCCTTTCTATCCATAATATACTCCTTGAATTTCTCAATCCATCAGCAATACAATAACTCTAGTGATCAGAGTAGATAAATACCTTGTTGTGTATAGATTTGTCTTTGAATTCCATTTCTCTCCTTGCATCAACATGAATGATATTCTGATAATATGTAGGCTGATGCAACCTTCTAGTCATTTTACTGACCAGTAGACAAGGGTCTGACCCCTAGTCTCTTTCTCAAGTATTCAAATGCATCCTTGGGTAGTGGCTTGGTGAAGATATCAGCTAATTATTCCTTAGATTGCACATACTCAAGTATCACCTCCTTTACTTGAAATTGTTCTCTCAAATAATAATACTTGATGGCAATATGCTTTATCTTAGCATGCATGATTGGATTCTTGGAAATTTTTATTGCACTGGTATTATCACAATAGATAATTACTGGTTCAAGAATTTGCATATGCATACCTTCCAGTAATTTTTTGATCCATGCAATATTTGAGAAGTTTGCAGCAGCAACAACATACTCTGCTTCTGCAATAGATTGAGAGACGCATCCTTGCTTCTTGTTGATCCATGTGACAAGTCTCTCACCCATAAAGAATGATCCTCCAATTTTTCTCTTTCGGTCATCAATATTTCCAGCCCAATCAGCGTCAATAAAGACCTTAAGTTCAAATTTGCCTTCTCTTCTATACCATAAGCCATATTCCTCGGTATTCTTTAGATATCTTAGGATTCTTTTCACAGCAGTCATATGTGATTCCCTAGGATTAGTAGAAAATCTTGCAAATATTCCTATTGCATGTGCAATATCTAGTCTAGTATGTACAACATACATGATTTTTCCAATAATTGATATGTACAAAGTCTGATTTACCTCTGATGACTTGTCTTCCTTTGTAAGATTACATCCAGTTGTCATCAATGTTCCAACTGGCTTGGAATCTTCCATTTTGAATATTTTCAACACTTCTTTCCTGTATTTGGATTGTGTAATAAAAATACCTTCATCTTGTTGCATGATTTGTACAGCAAGAAACAACTTGATCTCTCCAAACATAGACATCTCAAACTCTTTGCTCATTTCATTTGCAAATGATTTGGAAAGCATATCGTTCCCTCAAAATATGATGTCATCAACAAATATCTCAGCAATAAAAATGTTAGCATCAGTATCTTCCTTCAAATAAATATTACTATTTTCACTAGTCCTTACAAATCCAATACTTATAAGATAGGAATGAATTATTTCATACCAGGCTCGGGGTGCTTGTTTCAATCCATAAAAGGATTTTTGTAGTCTACATACCATGTCCCTCTTGTCTGGATCAACAAACCCTTCCGGTTGCTCAATGTATACCTCTTCATCAAGTATTCCATTTAGGAATGCAGACTTGACATCCATTTGATATACCTTGAATCCTTTATGTTGGTTGTATTCCCAGTTCTGGTGTTTACCCTAAAATTTTTGATATCTTCATGACTGAGAAGTGCACAAAATCTGAAAATGTGTCCATAGCTACAAGGTCCCTAAGAAAATTCCATGTTATTAGGTCAAAATTTAGAGAAATGGTAAAAAACCCTATCTTAGGTTTCAATATATGCAAAAGTGTTAAAAAACCCTAGAAATGTTAATCTGGTTTATATTTTCAAGTTACTTTTTGAAAAGCTTAAGTTATAAATAAGTCATGTGTTTTTTAAGGTTATTCCCTTAGTCTCCTAATGTTAAACAAATATTCCATTTTGTAAAGAGACTTAGCGATCCACTTTGGTCGAGATGCCTCCAAAAGGAAAATAATATACCTTATAAGTCATGAGACTTAGCAAAAAGCATCAGTCGTGAAGTCTCCCAATGAAGAAAAGATGATCTGGTGACATGGAGACAAAAGGGTTAAGTTTCATTGTCGTGCAGTATAGCCTGCGGTTAGAAAATTATCACGAGACTTAGCGATTCCTATAGTCGTGGGGTCTCCAAATCATAACACAGTTAGTAATAAGTTAAAATGCTTTAGTCGTCATGTCTCCAAATAAAAGGTTGGTTAAGTAAAAGGTTTAGAGACTTGGCAACAAACTACAAATTGAAATGAAATATACAGTGGTCAGGTAGTCGCTGGTCAAACTTGATAGGCCAGCATTCTTCTAGTGACTCACAGACAAACAGGTAAAGGTGAGACATGTGTCTAGAATGAATGAAGAAGAAGACATCAGTCGCGCGGTCTCCAAATGAATTAGGGTTTCCAGAATGTATTTAGTGACTTAGCGAAGCCATCAGATGCAGAATAAGATAAGATCAACGGTAGTCGCTAAGTCTCTATAAAATTTGCACAGAGTAAAAATATTCTTGCGACAATGAGATTAAGCTTTAGTTGTGTTGTCTCCAAATTGAATGATAAAATAAATTTTCATGAACCTTGTCGCTAAGTCTCCAAAGGAAATATCAAAGAGTAGATTTATTTAGCAATTGAGCGACTAAGGGTAGTTGTGGGGTCTCATAAAGAGAAAAGAGCATTCAGATACTTAGCAATCAGAGATTAATAGATGAAAAAGTAACCATAGTTGCAGGGTCTCCAAATAAACTCAGAGTTAGGCTATTCTACTAACAACTTGGATTTTGTTAGTTGCGTGATCACCAAGAGTAAACCACAGTTTAGCCAAAGTGAAGAAAATCATGTAGTCCCTAAATCTCCAGAAGAAATTAGAGTTAAGAGATTTGATCAGTGACAAGGAGATAATGCATAGATGCTAGGTCGCCAGATATGAAAAGTGATAGTTATGATAAATGGCAGTTGCTGACATGACAATATGGAGATTCATCATCCAATAGAAATATAGGAGATTAATGACTGTGTGAAAAAGGTAACTGAGATGTCTGATAAAGAGCCAATCATATCAAAACATGTGATTTTGTTCAAATTTTATAAGGGTTTTTCTACGAAGTACTCATTTGAATTCAATTTCCTGTCACATTCATGAGCAATGGCTAGGAATTCAATTAATACCATACCATGTAAACTTGAAGGCTGAATTGATTGATTCTTCAATGATGAGTTAAGTACTTTGTAAAATCACCATAAAGGGATGATCTTAGGTTTATTTTCATTCATCATACATCCAGAATTTCAGAGCGGAAAGTTTGCTAGGTTTTATGTGTCTAAGAAGAAAGAATTGTTAATTCAGTACAATTTTTATCAATTTTAGAGTGATTATTCAATTTTTAGAGATCTTGAATTATATTCAGTGCACAGAGAAGGGTAAGTTGTCCTAAGAGAAGATTTGTTCCAATATCGGTAAAAAAGAAGTGGAAAATAGAACAAAATGAGTAAAGCGGTTAGTGTGGCATCTACCAGTGGGAAGAGTGATGAGGTGGATGAAGATGCTAAGGGAAAGAGGAACTTCTCTAATGAGTTTTTGAAACTTTTACCTGGATCTACACAAAACAAGAGGGAAAATTTCAACATATTGGCAGATGAATACTGCGATATCAGAGATGCCCATACACCAGGTTCTACAGGTTTTTCTCTTTACAATTATTTTTATAACAATGCTGATAAGGCCATACCAATATCAAACCCCTAGAATAGTGGTTTGGCTAGGTTAAATGTTCCTGATGTCTTTGTAGATGTAGACTTGTTTCTAGGTCTAGCAAACCATTATGACTCCTTGTCAAGGACAATTAAAAAGAACAATGGTACTGCACTATTAATTTTGAATAGGAATTATTTTATGCAAGCTTTCAGTTTGTATAGTACCATGTACACTCAGATTAATATTACAAAGCATGAGGAAAGATATAGGTTATAGCTTGGGATAGCTAGAAATCAATTAAAGAAACATATCCTTAAGGAGGTTAGAAACCACATTGTCCCTTTACCAGTAACTGCACCTTATTATTTCAAGGATTTACATTTTTATATCAAATACATTGCCTATGCTTTGTGTAAGGTGTTGGGTAGGCATGGAGGAGCTGAGAAGATAAATGTTGGGATTTTGATGATGGTTTTGGATTTACAAGATGTGCATTCTAGCACTAGCTATGACTACATTCAATACATCATTGACAGAATGCATGAAGGGTTTGTGGCCATACAGAAGAAGGATAAAGATCCTAAATTTTCACACTATTCTATCTTGGTGCATCTTTTATTGCATTTTAATTATGGCATCATGATGTAAAAAATTTGAACCCCCAGAGAATCTTTCATGACCAGCTCAATCCTATCCAATTTTGGATTAAGATATGGAATTTCACTTCCAAGGACTATGATTTCTGTGGATTTGAGAACTAGATTGTCTACCCTTTAATGCAGTGTTTGGGTGTCAACAAGACTAGACTTCCAGTAAAGGCATTACAACTACTGAAACCATGTGAGTATTTTGATAAGTGGCAAGGTGACCACAATTGGGGAGACTTCTTTTTAGAAGAAAATTTCACTATGATTAGAGTGTATGGATGCACACATCCTCACCATGTCCTACCATATAATGTACCATCAAGAGTTGCAGCAATGGAATTTATTTGGCAACTTTTATTAACTGATAATGAACACTTTACACCACATAGGAAGGGGACATTAACCCCTAGGTAGTTCAAGATCTTTCAATTTATAATTGGCAAAGGTAATATTGATCTAGTAAGAAAATGGTTGGAAAGTTGTAAGATGGGAGTAGCACTGTATAGGTATATTGATCCAAAGGGATTTATTGCAGGATCTAAGAAACTCCTAACTCCTACGATACCAAATACATATGTGCATGGTCTTTGTGTGGATGAGGATGCTACTAGGAATATAATTGATGAAGAAGAAGTGAGGAATAAAAGAGAAAAAATCCAAGAGCTGTTGAATTTAGAAAAATAGATAAAAAGAAATGGATTAGCCTTTGGAGTTTTTTACCCTGATTTGCCATATTTTGATAAAATCAAAGCTATGCTAGACAATTTTTACACACTCTGTGAACAATTGGATAGATTTTTAGATGTTAAAAAGGGAGGACAAGAACCTAAATATTCAGAATCTGAATATGAAAGTGAGAGTGAAGAATAATATATTAGTCCACCTCATATAGATCAACAACAACAACAATATGTTGCAGGAGCAATTCAGGTACAAGGAAAAGAGGGACATGTTATAGACTTGACTGAAGTTGCTCAGCCTGATGATGTAGAAAAGCCTGCTTCTAAGGGGCAAAAGGTTGATCTGGGTCAAACATCTCATGATAATGCTTACATGAGAAAAGAGAGAAAAAAGGATAAATTAAGTGCTCTTGTTCCCGGTAACAGAGTATATGATCATAATTAGAGGAAGGAAATTAGAAAAGGAAAGAAACTACAGCAAGAGGTAGAAGAAAACATAGAATTGCCTCTTAGAACATGTATAGATGAGAGATTGATCCATCAGCAGCAATTCTCGCAAGATGATGATTTCATTAAAACTGATGAATTTAAATATTTCCTTAGATGGCGAAAGAAGGAAGAGATCAGAGAGAAATTGAGAATAGCTAGTGAAGAAGCAGTAACAAATGAGGCTCTCTTAGCTTTATAGTCATATGATCCCAAGATTTAAGACATCACTCCTGAGGAAGCCAGAAAATTAGTGTTGGAAAGTGGCATGTTGCTTGCTGAAGGTTGGGATTTAGCTTCAGCCTTCATAATAAATCAAATAAGAAAGCAATTAGATTTAAAGCTAATCACTGAGATTCAAATGGGTGATATGATCAAGGGATTCAGATATTATCCTAATTCCCAAGAATTTTCCATGTGGAGTCTATGTCCTAAGGACCAGAACCCTGAGTTGCTAAATATTCAAGAGAGCATTGTGGGAAACCAAATGGTATAGATAGTCCAAAACATAGGTGATTTGGAAATATCTCAAATAATGACACACTAGGCACATTTGAATGAAGACAAGACAAAGCAATTGTCTAAGAAATGTGGTGTCCTAATAGAGGAAACTAGTGCCCTGGCTAAAGATAGAGAATTGTGTCATATCAAGATTCATCAGCAAGATAAGGTAATTGCTTAATTGACTAAACAATTGTGTGAAAATCCAGAAGTGGAATATGTACCTTGAGAACAGCCTCCACAAATAGAAGAAAAGGTTGAAACAAGGGAAGAAGTAAAAATGGATGATATGGCTAAGAAATATAATGAAGTTTCCATAAATGCATTGTCGAATATACTTCAACATAGGATTGATATCTTAAAAGATAAAACTGATATAATCCTGAATGCATACAATAAATTTCCTACTTTACATGTTGAGGTAACAGGGTATATCTCTTCTTTAAGCCCTTACTTTGTAACATGGTCTTCCAGGATACTGTTATTTGAGAGGTTGGCTTCTTTACAGCCACATAGGCTAGATCTGCCAGAGATTGCGGTAGAGGTAGAAGATGAGAACAAAAAATTAAATGTGAATTTACCTTTCTTTAAAGGTAAATTAAATCAAATAGAGGCAAAGATGAGCCTATTTGGACCGAGTTTCAATAGATTTGATCCTCCACTAAAGGGAGAAGATTATGAGATTAAGGCCTTGGAGGCCTAGAGAAATGAATTTAATAGCAGACTGCCTAGTAAAGAGGCATTTATTATAGATTTTGATCTTGATTTGGAAGGTTTTTATAAAATTTTAGATGAGGCTTTTAAAGAATAAACTGACATTATTAAATTCATAGTTGATGTCAAAAATATAACTGATGTCAGATGGGAAAGTCAAAAAGGACAACTACAGAGTATTCAGAGCTTCAATTGGCCTATAGATGAGGATGTGACAGCATGGGATTTGAAGACAAAACCAAAGAAAAAGAAGCCTGTTGAAATAGAAGAATAAATCCTAGATGAAGAATAGGAAGGAACACTTGGCACCTAATCATTGAGCACATGGAGGTTAGTAATTATAAAAGACAAGTGCAGGTTAGCCTAAAATGGAAGTCACTTAGTCTCAATGCAAATATTAGATACTATCCTAAACACTATCAGACAAAGGCTCCAGAATTCATGTGAAGACAAAAGAAGATCAGATTTCATCCCTTATTCTTGTCTTCCCACCACTTGAACATTCTTGTTTTTTGTCTTTTCTATACTTTTAGGGTTAGATTCCTTAAACCATCTGAAGCTTGTTGCATCCTTTCTTTAAGGATTCCAAGATGGTTTAAGACCTATATATAGATCAAATGTAATAATTTTGAAGAGATGAAATATATTGGCAAGCCAGACTTCTAGATTTCAATCTGTGTTTTTGAGCTTTTAACCTTGATATATATTGAAGCAAAAATTTATGAATAAAATACAGTGCAGCTTTATTCCATATTGTTATTGTCTCTTTTCTTATTGAGTTTACTCTTTTATGTTTAATTTGTAAGGCATGTTAAGCATATTGGCTACAAGGTAGCTATCTAATTATTTGCAAGTTTCTTCTAAGGGGAGAATTAAACCTTGTGAGTAGTTTTAGAGAGTATAGCAATAATTAAGGATTTGATATAATATTGTGGGAGTGATAGGGTAATTTGTTAGGCACTTTACCTGAGTTGTATGTAGGTTGTAAGGCATCTAATAGTACTTTTATTTGTTTTTCTGTGGATTTATATCTTCTGACTCTATAGCCCAAGGATAGGCACTGGTCTAGGAACTTGTTTCATAATCCATCATCATCAAAAATATCTAATACTATTCAAAATCAATTACCTTCAGAGTATATATTTAAAATCAATTGTATTCACAGATATTACAGTTGGAGTTTGTTGATTTCTTAAAGAGAAAATCAAATAGGTTATTCCTCCTAAATTCATTAGAATTATAAAAGGAAAGAAAGATGAAATTCCTTATTATGTTGTTGTCTGTCATCATTAAGATAAT
>MU227936.1:3252104-3264248 GCA_018584345.1 Thuja plicata | reverse complement strand
GATAATAGGTATCCCCAGTGTTATCAAAATACCTCATCAATTAGTGTTTTCTCTTGCTTGAGTCAGAGTATCAAAGGCATTGGGAGTCATAGAGTTATTTAAGTATTCAAGCATTTTTAGAGGCCCTACAAGAAAAAACCCTAACAAATTTGTGACTCTACTGGGGATTCAAGTGATTAAAACATCATATCAATTATAGTTGTCAAAATTTTATAGTATTCATTCATTCCTAACTATTGTTGGGTGGCGACTCTAAAAAAAAATCTCTGAGATTAGTGCAAATTTAGTAAATATTTCTCAGAATGAATACTAGGTCAAGCATGAAAAATTATCCTGAGAAGGTTTTAGATGGTGGAATCCCATCATCTTCAAGGATGGAAATGCCTTAGAGGAAGAAGAGAAACCAAGTTAGCATTGATGAAACTCCTCCAAGAGGTAAAGAAAGTAATACTAGGAGAGAGGTGAACAGCAATCAGCCTTCTCATGATGGAAATACTTCATAATATGAAGAAGCAACAGAGAGAGTATTAGAAACACCTACTGTTACTTCTACTTCTAGTGAATGAGAAGAAACAACTACATCTAGTTCAGATTCTAAAGAATCTCCCTCTGATGAGCTAGCAAATGAGGAAAAACTTATCAAGAAATAGCTTTCCCTTATTCAACAAATGAAAAGGGAGAGAGAAATGAGAAAGAAAAAACATGAGCATAAGGAAGTTGATAAGAGTAAAAGAAAATCTTCAAGACATTAAAATATAAAAGATACAGAGAGGTCTCAAAAGGACAAAGAAATACCACTTACTTATAAGGCTTCTAGTTCACATAAAGACAAAGGTAAGAAAAAAATATCTGGATATGGAAATCAGGAACCTAGGTTTCAGAAGCCTTTAACAGAGCAAATGTCCAAGTTGGATATTGATTTGGAGAAATTAAGAATTGAAAAGGACACCATAGAGAAAATGTTAGAAAAGGCACAAATGGAAGCTGCAACAATTGAGATGAAGAAGAAAATAGATTTTTTGCAGTCTTCTAAGTATTCTCATGCTGGGACAGACAATACAATAGCTTCTAAAGTGAAAGCCACTACTTTTAAAGAGAATGATAGTTTTCAAAGAAAACCATTGCATACTGAAAGGTATAAATAGTTTAACTTCATTGGTATCCCTAGATATCCTAATGCATTCCCTAAAGATGTGGCTAATATAGGAGAAAAGCTCCCAAAGTTCGCAGGTAACAATGTTATTTCATGTGAAACACATTTAAGAAAGTTCATTGTTTTTGTTGATGATTTAAATCACTCATGATGATGTATTAATGAAATTATTTGTTCAGTCTCTAGTAGAAGATGCTAGAGAATGGTTTTGGAGCCTTTCTAATGGATCTGTCATTTCTATGGATGAGTTAATTGAATTATTTAAGGATTAGTATGGTGATAAAAAAAATAAAGGCTTTTTGTTGAATGAATTCAACAACATCAAAAAGAATTATAATGAAGAGGTCACTGAGTTTACTACAAGATTTCAAAGAGCTATGCACAAGCTATTTCAAAAGATAAGGTTGGATGAAGAGGTATGTTTAGAAACTTATTTAAATGCCTTTGATTCTAAAATGGGATATGATCTTAGGGATAAAAACCCTAGAACTCTTACTGATGCTTATAAGATAGCAGTGAATATTGAAATGAACAGAAGAGTGTCTAGTAAATTAAATAGGAGAGATGACTCAAGGTTTAGTAGGAGCAATCTAAATGAACCAAAGTATAAGGAATATAGGGTTCCTCAGAAAAATAGGCCTTCTTACAATAATGCATATAATCCTCAAAATAGAATGCAAAACCATCCTTATGGAACTTAGTTTAAGGATGGGAAGCCTATTGTTTCACCTAGGAAGGAGAAAATTGATAACAGAACTCCAGACCTTCTACATAAGAATATTGTCCATTTCTACAATGATGATCCCTGGTGTGAACCTTGTGAAGCCCTGCATAACCTTGATTTTTGTATTATTTCCTTAGGTTTAAGAGTAAATAAAGAGCAAGGAAATGATGAGGGTGAACAATGTGATCATAGTATGAAAAATACTTATTCATGTCATGATAAAGATTTAGACAATGAAATTGAAAATCATGACTCTTGTAGTTCACAAAGAAGGGTAGAAAGTCATCATCAATAGATTTTGTCAGATAGTGAAGCAGAGGAGACTGATGACCATATAAGATGTTATGCTCAAAACAATCAAGATCTTCCACTCATTAGAAAAGCTTCAAATGAAGAGAAAGCTAGGATTACTGCAGATTTATTGAACAAGGCTAGAAGCAACTATCATTTAGGAAATAGAATAGTGGGTGGTACCGGTAGTCAGTCATCAGGTGTCTTTATAAAATAAAATAAAGTAGACACTAAGTATGTACAAAAAAAGGAAGGACCTAGGGAGAATGTAAATAATAATAAGGTCAAAATCATTACAAAATCCTTAGAACCAAATGTTGTACAAGAAGGAGAATTAAAAAAGCAAGAAATAGGTACTCCTATTCTTAAAATAAAAAGAAAAAAGTTAAAAGAACCAACTCTATATGTACATATTGAGGAAAGTGGCATTAATATTGACAAATCAAAGTCCTTAGATGTGAAATATACTCTAGTAGACATCGGTCACTGTTTCTCCCAAATGACAGTAAAGGTGCCATTTCTAGAAATGATGAGAATTAAGGAACACAAGGAAAAGGTGATGTCATTGTTAAACAGTGTGCCCATAATAAAAGTCCAAAGTCTAGAGAATGTTGTCAAGAAACCAATCAACAAAGGGAAGGAAGTTGAAGTATTAACATTTGAGATTCCTCAAATTTTCCTGAATACAACTTCTTCTCCAAAGGTTGTTGACCCATTTTTTCTTTCACTAATAATTAATGAAAAGATGCTAAAAAATTGTATGATTAATTTAGGAGCATCAAATATTGTTATGCCAATGGAAATCATGAGGTCAATGGGACTACAGGTTGATACTCCTCATGGGAGAAGTCAAGCTATGGACTCTAGAGAAGTCCCTGTGATTGGTACCATTGAGGCTATGCCTTATAAATTAGTCATTTGTCCTGATGTAGTAATGACTATGAATGTTCTTGTGGTTGACGTACCACCACATTATGGCATCCTGCTATCAAGAAAGTGGAGTGCTTCAATGGGAGGTAGTATACAAAGTGATTTACCATATGCTACTTTTAACATTGTTGGAGATAATGTTAAGGTGTTAAGGGAGATTAGAACTCTACACATGATAGAAATATTTGAAGACACTAAAATTAATTGTTGCATTGATATGGATATGGAGAATTTCAGGATAGAAAAGAGTGAACTTTATTATTAGAATGAAGAGGTTGATCCTCTGAATAGAGAGTTGATTATACAAGGTGATGGATTGTGGAAAATGTATTTTGATGGGGCTTTCTCAAAAGAAGGATCAGAGGCAAGTGTATTACTGGTATCTCCATCAAGTACAAATTTTAAGTATTCATTTCTATTAGCCTTCCAATGTACAAAAAATACTGCAGAATATGAGGCTTTGGTTTTTAGGACTTGAAATTGCCATCAAACATGGGATTAAATGTTTAAAAGTTTATGGTGATTCTGAGTTGGTGGTAGCTCAAGCTAGATCCAAATATGTAGTAAGAAATGATACATTAAAAATGTATAAGTATGCTATTTGGGATCAAATTGAAATGTTTAACGCCTTTGATATAAGCTGGATAGAAAGGTGAAAGAATATAATGGCTGATTTTTTAGCAAATGTTGCTCTAAAAATAGATGATTTGACCTTACATGGGGTGTCAATACTAGAAGTTAAGACAAGACCAGTTGTTTCAGATAACATTTACAACTGGTAGGTTTTTCAGGATGACCAAGATATTCAGAGATTTATCCAATGTCTAGACCATTATGAGAACCATAGTATAGATTGTAATACTTTTCTTGAAAGCAATGATGGGAAAGACTATATTTTGGGAAATGAGGTTGTCCAGTTAAGTTCTAATCAGATTCCTATGGGTCTGGTTGAGCTTGAAGCATTTTTTAGTAGTCAACATAATGATTCAACAAAATTAAGCAATGCCAAGGTTGAGGATTTGGAGGAAATAAATTTAGGATCTGAAATAGTACTCAAGTTGTTTATATTGGAAAAGGTTTAGACTCTTATATAAGGACAAATTTGATCAAACTCTTGAGAAAATATAAACATGTCTTTGCTTGGTCATATGAGGATTTGAAAGCCTATAGAGAGGATCTTTGTCAACATGAAATCCCACTAAAGTCATATGTGAATCCATTTAGGCAAAAAAAGAGGCCTATTAACCCCTTGTTGGCTCCTAAGATGCAGCAAGAATTAATGAAGTTAAAGGACGCTGGGATAATCCAGCCAATCAGACACTCAACCTGGGTATAAAATTTGGTACCAACTAGAAAGAAGAATGGTGATATCAGACTGTGTGTGGATTTTAGAAATTTAAATATTGCTTCATTAAAAGATAATTATTCCTTGCCTAATATGGAAGCAATGTTACACAAGGTGAGTGGTTGTGAGTTGTTGTCTATGATGGATGGTTTCTCAGGATATAACCATGTCTTAGTTAAAGAATCAGAATAGTAAAAAACTGCATTTACCACTCCATAAGGAACCTATGTTTATATCATAATGACATTTGGCCTGATAAATGCAGGAGAAACTTTTCAAAGGGCCATGGATGTATCTTTTAAAGAATTCATTGATTTATTTATGGTCGTTTATCACGATGATTTAACTGCATATTCTAAAAAAACTTAGGATCACTGTGATCATCTACGTAAGATTTTTAATAAAGCTTTAGAATATGGTGTTTCACTGAATCCCAAAAAATGTCATTTTGTAGTACAAGAGGGAAATTTGCTTGGACACATAGTGTCTAAGGATGGGGTAAGAATAGACCCTAAGAGAGTGGAATCAATTCAGAAGGTTATTGCTCCAGAGAACCTAAAAGGAGTACAATCTTTCTTAGGAAAGATCAATTTTGTCAGAAGGTTCATAGAAAACTTTGCTGAGATTGTTAAACCTATTGTAAAGTTGCTAAAGAGAGATGAAAAATTTATTTGGAATGAAGAAGCCCAATAGGCATTTGAGAAAATAAAGAAAGCAGTACCAGAGACTCCAGTTTTAAAATCTCCAGATTATACTAAGCCCTTTTCTTTGTTTTCATTTGCGTATTTTCATACAATTGCTGCTATTTTACTACAAAAAGATGAACAAGGATTTGAACATCCAATACATTTTTATAGTAAATCTCTACAAGCTGCAGAACTTAATTATGAGATAATGGAAAAGCAAGCTTATGCTTTGTTAAAAGTAGTAAAGTCTTTTAGGCCATATTTGGTCTGTGCTCAAATACAAGCATATGTTCCTCACTCAGCAGTGAAAGATATTCTTACACAGTCAGAAGTTACTGGTAAGAGATGTAAATGGATAACCAAAATTCAGGAATTTAACCTTGAGATCCATATTACAAAGTTGGTAAGAGGTCAAGGTCTGGAAAAACTCATGATAAAAGAAAACTTGGATTTAGTACAAATAAATCAGACAGGGATACATGATCAAACTGTTACAAGCATAGAAAGGCAACCATTTTATACTAATATTGTGTTTTTCCTCAAAAATGCTAAGTGTCCTGATCATATGACAAAAAATTAGAAAAGAAATCTGAAATTGCAAACCCAAAGATACACTTTGATTCAAGGAGACTTATATTGGAAGGATAAGAATGGTGTATTGTTGTTATGTCTGGATAAATACCAAGCTAAAAAGGTTTTATGTGAAATGCATGCAGGAGAATGTGGATGTCATTTTTCTGCCAAAACTACTGCCCACAAGGTTTTAAGCGCTGGGTACTATTGGCCCAGTTTATTCAAAGATAATTATGAATATGTCAAAAAGTGTGATTCTTGTCAAAGGTTCTCAAATAAGCTAAAATTTTCAGGAGCTCTATTGTTAAATACAGTAAGTAATGAAGCCCCTTTTACTATGTGGGGGATTGATTTCATTGGTGAATTTCAAGAGAAATCTAGTGGGGGACACAGCTGGATACTTGTAGCCATAGATTATTTTACCAAATGGATTGAGGCCATCCCTACAAAAAAGGCAACAAGAAGGGTAGTCACAGAATTTCTAATGGAAAATATTATCACTAGATTTGGTGTACCTGCTAAATTAGTAATGGATAATTCCATGAGTTTTAGATCAAAAAAAATGATAGATTTCTGTGAGAAATATGGGATTACAATATCATATTCATCCCCATATCATCCACAAGAAAATGGACAAGCTGAGTCTAGTAATAAAAGTATATTGAAAATATTGAAAAGAATTCTTGAAAAGAATAAAAGGGCATGGCATACTAAATTAAAGCTAGCACTTTGGGCTGATAGAATAATAGTTAAAAGAGCAACAGGCAAGTCTCCATTTGAGCTAGTATATGGATTACAGTCAAGAATGCCTATCAATAATTTGTTACCAGTCTATCAGTTTATACAAGAAGAACAGTTAGATGTTTCTGACACTATGAAAAATAGAATGATCCAGTTAGTAGAGTTGGACAAGACAAGAAGAAATAGCCAAAAATAAAACATTAAGTTACTACAGAAGATGAAGTACCTATTTGACAAGAGGGCTACTGAAAGAAAATTCCAATCTGGTGACCTAGTTCTTCAGTGGAATGCAAGAGCACAAGATAAAGGAAAACACAAAAAAATTGAATCTTTGTGGCTTGGACCATTTTTTATCTCACAGAACATTGGAAAAGATTCCTACCTATTGATGAATATGAATGGAGAAGATTTTGAGTTGCCTGTGCATGGGAAATTTCTCAAGCCCTTTTTCAACTAAGAACTAAATTTCATGCACAGGTAAGTATGTATCATACTGTAAATACACTCCTACAGTTGTGTAAATGTTGTAAATAGTTTCCCTTTTGTAATAGGTTAGTTGGTGTCCCTCCCAATTTTTGATCTAGTCTACAACCAGAGATTTTGTGATCTTTTTCCATAAACTGTGTTTAGTCAATCCTCAGACAGAGCCACTATTGGTTTTATTTCTAGTTTTGGTGTTTACCCTAAAAAAATTTATATCTTCTTGACTGAGAAGTGAAAAAATCTAAAAATGTGTCCAAAGCTACAAGGTCCCTAAGAAAATTCCATGTTATTAGGTCAAAATTTAGAGAAATGGTAAAAAACCCTATCTTAGGTTTCATTATATGCAAAAGTGTTAAAAAACCCTAGAAATGTTAATCTGGTTTATATTTTCAAGTTACTTTTTGAAAATATTCAGTTATAAAGAATTCATGTGTTTTTTAAGGTTAGTTGCTCAGTCTCCTATTGTTAAACGAATATTCCATTTTGTAAAGAGACTTAGCAATCCACTTTGGTCGGGATGTCTCTAAAAGGAAAAGAGTATACCTTGTAAGTCATGATACTTAATGAAAAGCATCAGTCATGAAGTCTCCCAATGAAGAAAACATGATCTGGCAACATGGAGACAAAAGGGTTAAGTCGCGGTGTCATGGAGTATAGCTTGCAGTTAGAAAATTATCACGAGACTTAGCGATTCCTATAGTCGTGGGGTCTCCAAACCATAACACAGCTAGTAATAAGTTAAAAGGCTTTAGTCGCCATGTCTCTAGATAAAAGTTTGGTTAAGTAAAAGGTTTAGAGACTTGCTGACAAACTGCAAATTGAAATGAAATATACAGTGGTTGGGTAGTCGCTGGTCAAACTTGATAGGTCAGCATTCTTCTAGCGACTCAGAGACAAACAGGTAAAGGTGAGACACATGTCTAGAATGAATGAAGCAGAAGACATCAGTCGTATGGTCTCCAAATGATTTAGGTTTTCTAGAATGTATTCAGTGACTTAGAGAAGCTGTCAGATGTAGAATAAGATAAGATCAACGGTAGTTGCTAAGTCTCTATAAAATTTGCACAATGTATAAATATTCTCACAACAATGAGATTAAGCTTTAGTTGCGTAGTCTCCAAATTGAATGATAAAATAAATTTTCATTAACCTTGTCGCTAAATCTCCAAATGAAATATCAAAGAGTAGATTTATTCAGCGATTGAGCAACTAGGTGTAGTCGTGGGGTCTCGTAAAGGGAAAAGAGCAATCAGAGACTTAGCGATCAGAGATTAATAGATGAAAAAGTAACCATAGTCGTAGGGTATCTGAATAAACTCAGAGTTAGGATATTCTACTAGTGACTTGGATTTTTTTAATTGCATGATCACCAGGAGTAAACCATAGTTTAGCCGAGGTGAAGAAAATCATGCAGTAACCAAATCTCCAGAAGAAATTAGATTTAAGAGATTTGATCAGCGACAAGGAGATAATGCATAGTCGCTAGGTCCCCAGATATGAAAAGTGATAGTTATGATAAATGGCAGTTGCTAACATAATAATATGGAGATTCATCATCCAATAGAAATATAGGAGATTAATGACTATGTGAAAAAGGTAGCTGAGATGTCTGATAAAGAGCCAATCATATCAAAACATGTAATTTTGTTCAAATTTTATAAGGGTTTTTCTAGGAAGTACTCATTTGAATTTGATTTCCTATCACATTCATGAGCTATGGATAGGAATTCAATTAATACCATAGCATGTAAAATTGAAGGCTGAATTGATTGATTCTTCAATGATGAGTTAAGTACTTTGTAAAATTACCATAAAGGGATGATCTTAGGTTTATTTGTATTCATCATACATCTAGAATTTTTGAGCGGAAAATTTGCTGCATTTTCTGTGTCTAAGAAGAAAGAATTGTTATTTCAGTACATTTTTTATCAATTTCAAAGTGATTATTCAGTTTTCAGAGATCTTGAATTATATTCAGTGCACAGAGAAGGGTAAGGTTCCCTGAGAGAATATTGGTTCCAATATCGGTAAAAAAGAAGTGGAAAACTGAACAAACTGAGTAAAGCGGTTAGTGTGGCATCTACCAGTGGGAAGAGAGATGAGGTGGATGAAGATGCTAAGGGAAAGAGCAACTTCTCTGATAATTTTTTGAAGCTGTTACCTACATCTACACAGAACAAGAGGGAAAATGCCAACATATTGGTAGATGAATACTGCGATATCAGAGATGCCCATACACCAGGTTCTACAGGTTTTTCTCTTTCCAATTATTTTTATAACAATGCTAATAAGGTCATACCAATATCAAACCCCTGGACTAATGGGTTGGTTAGGTTAATTGTTCTTGATGTCTTTGTAGATGTAGACTTGTTTCTAGGTCTAGCAAACCATTATGACTCCTTGTCAAGGACAATTAAAAAGAACGATGGTACTACACAGTTAATTCTGAATAGGAATTCTTTTATGCAAGCTTTTGGTTTGTATAGTACCATGTCCACTCAGATTAATATTACAAAGAAGGAGAAAAGATATAGGTTACAACCAAGGATATCTAGAAATCAATTAAAGAAACATATCCTTAAGGAGGTTAGAAACCACATTGTCCCTTTACCAGGAACTGCACCTTATTATTTCAAGGATTTACATTTTTATATCAAATACATTGCCTATGATTTGTGTAAGGTGTTGGGTAGGGATGGAGGAGTTGAGAAGATAAATGCTAGGATTTTGATGATGGTTTTGGATTTATAAGATGTGCATTCCAGCACCAGCTATGACTACATTCAATACATCATTGAGAGGATGCATGAAGGGTTTGTGTCAATACAGAAGAAGGATAAAGATCCTAAATTTTCACACTATTCTATCCTGATGCATCTTTTATTGCATTTTAATTATGGAATCATGGATGTAAATAATTTGAACCCCCAAAGAATCTTTCATGACCAGCCCAATCCTGTCCAATTTTGGATTAAGATATGGAATTTCACTTCCAAGGACTGTGATTTCTGTGGATTTGAGAACTGGATTGTCTACCCTTTAATGCAGAGTTTGGGTGTCAACAAGAATAGACTTCCAGTAAAGGTGTTACAACTACGGAGACCATGTGAGTATTTTTAGAAGTGGGAAGGTGACCACAATTGGGGAGACTTCTTTTTAGAAGAAAATTTCACTATGATTAGAGTGTATGGATTCACACATCCTCCCCATGTCCTACCATATCATGTGCCATCAAGAGTTGCATCAATGGAATTTATTTGGCCACTTTTATTAACTAATAATGAACACTTTGCACCAAATAGGAAGGGGACATTAACGCCTAGGTAGTTCAAGATCTTTCAATTTATAATTGGAAAAGGTGATATTGATCTAGTAAGAAAATGGTTGGAAAGTTGTAAGATGGGAGCAGCACTGTATAGGTATATTGATCCAGAGGGATTTATTGCAGGAGCTAAGAAACTCCTAACTCCTACCATACCAAATACATATGTGCATGGTCTTTGTGTGGAGAAGGATGCTACTAGGAATATAATTGATGAAGAAGTAGTGGGGAATAGAAGAGAAAAAATCCAAGAGATATTGAATTTAGAAAAATGGATAAAAAGAAATGGATTAGCTTTTGGAGGTTTTTACCCTGATTTGCCATATTTTGATAAAATCAAAGCTATGCTACACAATTTTTACACACTCTGTAAACAATTGGATAGAGTTTTAGATGTAAGAAATGGAGGACAAGAACCTGAATATTTAGAGTCTAAATATGAAAGTGAGAGTGAAGAAGAATATATTAGTCCACCTCATATAGATCAACAAAAACAAAATGTTTCAGGAGCATTTCAGGTACAAGGAGAAGAGGGACATGTTATAGACTTGACTGAAGTTTCTCAGCCTGATGATGTAGAAGAGCCTGCTTCTAAGAGGAAAAAGGTTGATCTGGGTCAGACATCTCATGATAAGGCTTACATGAGAAAAGAGAGAAAAAGGGATAAAGTAAGTGCTCTTGTTCCTAGTAACAGAGTATATGATCATAATTTGAGGAAGGAAATCAGAAAAGGAAAGAAACTACAGCAAGAGGTAGAAGAAAGCATAGAATTACATCTTAGAACATGTATAGATGAGAGATTGATCCATCAGCAGCAATTCTTGCAAGATGATGATTTCATTAAAACTGATGAATTTAAATATTTCCTTAGATGGTGAAAGAAGGAAGAGATCAGAGAGCAATTGAGAATAGTTGGTGAAGAAGAAGTAACAAATGAGGCTCTCTTATCTTTACAGTCATATGATCCCAAGACTAAAGACATCACTCCTGAGGAAGCTAGAAAATTAGTGTTGGAAAGTGGCATGTTGCTTGCTGAAGGTTGGGATTTAGCTTCAGCATTCATAATAAATCAAATAAGAAAGTAATCAGATTTAAAGATGACCACTAAGATTCAAATGGATGATATGATCAAGGGTTAAACGAGATTTGGTAACCGGTAGGCCCTCTACTGTGATCACACTATCATCAATTAAATTTTTGCTCAAAACAACATCAAAATGACTTCGTTATCAAACAAACTAAGGGGCATAACAGTTTCTTGACTAATGTCAAAATTGTTGGATAGAAAGCTTTGGTTCTCATGAGCTGGATATCTTATGTTTCCTTATTTTTTAGAAGATTTTTAAAGCTCCTAGCAGCTTCGTATTGACTTTCGGATGACAACCAAGTTTGGAATCAGTATTATCAATTTTCGGACGACAACCAAGTTCAAAATTGGTATTTTTAAAAATCTTTTATTGATCTTTGGACGACAACCAAGTTCAAAATCAATTCTATTAGTTTTGTTTAAACAAGGGTGAGACTGATCTCATCAACATTTCGTTCGACAACCAAGAACGGGATTCTCAATCTTTTTGAAGTCAAAATCAAAAACTTTCTTTGAATCAATGCGCTGCTCGCACATCAATTCAAAGAGGGAAAAATGTAACCACCTGAATTTGGTCTGTCACAATTATGGACCCTAATTTCCCTAAGTGTGATCATACCCTTGATTTATGTCCAAACGACCCTGTTACTGCTTGGCATAATTCTTTTGAATCAATTTAATGTCCTAGGTGATTTTCATCACTGATTTATATTAACTATTATAGCCATACAATTCAAATCAATTTCGACCAATCAAATCAAATCAAAATCAAACATGGCTATAGTATTTAATTATAAAGGAATTAAATA
>MU227936.1:3179191-3226732 GCA_018584345.1 Thuja plicata | reverse complement strand
TCCACTCTAAAGATACTGTCAAGTCAGTAATCAATCATAGGTAAAACCTTCTTGAGTCAGTGGATCTCAAAAAAGAAGGAGGTGATAATAGGTATCCCCAGTGTTATCAAAATACCTCATCAATTAGTGTTTTCTCTTGCTTGATTCAAATTATCAAAGGTATTGGGAGTCATAGATTTATTTAAGTATTCAAGCATTTTTAGAGGCCCTACAAGAAAAAACACTAACACTTTACATCCAGCATAAGCAAGTAATATTCTCACTCCTTCTAGCCTAGCAATGGGTGCAAAGGTCTCTCCATAGTCAATCCCTTTTTCTGTTGCATACCCCTTCCATACCATTCTTGCTTTGTTTCTGGTGACTTATTCATTCTCATTCAGTTTATTCTTGAATATCCATTTATTAATGATGACAATCTTGTCATCTGGTCTCGATACAAGTGTCCATGTCTTATTTTTCTCTATCTGCTCAATTTCCCCATTCATAGCACTAATCCATTCATCATTATCAAGTGTAGCATTGAAATATTTTGGCTCATAATCACAAATAAGACATCTTGTATTTAGAGACTTACTTCTGGTTCTCATACCAGCCTTTTTGTCTCCAATGATTTGGTTCTGTGGATGGTTCCTTCTGACATATCTAGGAAGTACAGGTTTAGATCTTTGTCTATCATCTTCATCATCATTTTGTCCTTCATTTTGATCTCCATCACTTTGTACATCATCTTGATAAATTTCCTGATTGTCAGTATTTGTAGCCTAATGCTCGGGTGTAATGATCTCTTGCTTAGGAGCTCTACATTGTTGCTCGAGTAGAGTGTTAGGTTCTTCATTGTAAACAAACATTTTGTAGTCCTCTAGTTCTTTTGTGCTTTCCTTTTCATTCTTCTCTACAAATTCATCTATCTTTACATTTGCACTTTCAACAATTTTGTTAGAGGATTTATTGAGACATTGATAAGCCTTGCTCTTAGTGGAATACCCTAGAGAGATTCCTTCATCACTCTTGGAGTCAAGCTTTCCATTTCTATCATCTTTTAATATATAACATTGAGTACCAAAAATTTTGAAATAACTTACATTTGGTGTGTAACCATACCATAGCTCATAAGGTGTCTTTCTTCAATTATACTCTATTTAATATGTAAACAGCAGTATTGACAGCTTCCCTCCAGAATATTTGGGTGATCCCTTTCTCTATCATTAGTGTCTTTTTCATAATCAACAATGGATATATTCCTTCTTTCAGAAATTCCATTTTTTTGTGGTGTTCTTGATGCAGAGACCTGTCTTTTGATTCCATGCTCATTGCAAAAGTTAGTGAATTCATCTGAAATAAATTCCCCTCCTCTATTTGATCTTAAGCATTTCAATTCTTAGCCACTTTGTTTCTCTACCATTGCTTTGTACCATTTTCAGATTTATCTTTTAGAAACATTATTGTCATCATTCTGGAGTAATCATCAACAAAGAGAATAAAATATCTATCACCATAATAAATATTTTTCCTCATGGGTCCACATAGATCAGTATGGACTAATTCTAGAATGGCATCAGATGTATGGGTTTTTCTTTTGAAACTAGACTTTTTCATCTTACCTTTTTGAAAATTCTTACACATGATATTTTCGGGCTTGGTCATCGTATGTAAGCCTCTTACATTTCTCTTTCTGCTTATCTTTATCATGTTGTCAAAGTTCACGTGACACAATATTTTGTGCCACAACCATATGTCTTTGTTTCTATCCATTAAGCAAGTGGTTTCAATATCATTCAGATAGAATAAGTTACCTTTTGTCTTCTCACCGGTTCCAATCAAATTTCCTAATTCATTGAAGATCTTTGCCTTCTTATTTTCAAATGCTACTCTGTGACCTGAATTATTCAACTGAGAAACACTCAATAGACTATAATTCAATCCTTTCACCCAATAAGCATTTTCACATTTTATCAGGTTATTCAACATTATAGTTCCTCTACCTTCAACTGGACAACATGTGTCATTACCCGTTCTTACTGAACCACTAGTATAGTATTGAAAAGTCTCAAACTTTTGTTTGTCACCGGTCATATGGTGAGTGTAGCCACTATCTATGATCCAGACATCATTTTTACTAACTTTTGATATGAGTGCAATTTCTACTTACCTTTCTTCATCATCATCTGAATCATCTTTCACTGCCATAAACACCATCTCAATGTCTTCATCAGATTTAGTGTCAATATCATCATCTTTGCATTTATCTAAGTAATTGGCCTTCTTTCCTTTGTCCTTGTAGTCTCGGGTATCTCTTCTTTCTGATTGTCGGTTGCTTCTGTAATCACCTCTGTCATATTTATTTTCAAATGACCTATCATTACTTCTGTCATCTTTTCTTCTGTTAGGACATCTTGCAGCAAAGTACACAATCTCTTTACAATTAAAACAAATAGGTGGTAATTTACCTTTGTATTTACCTTTGCCTCTCTACATTGTTCTAGCTATAAGTGCTTCAATTTCATCAAGATCTTCTTCTTCACTTTCACTATCACTATCTTTTCTCATAGTGTGTTTATGACTTGATTTACTTATTCTCAAAGAAGATTTGAATGTAGACTCTATGTTTGGTAAGACACTATTATCAGAGTTATTCATCTCAAATGAAATCAATCTTTCAATCAAACTATCTAGAGTAACATTTCTATTTTCTAATGCTCTCATTTCTTGTATGGAAGATACTCTAATAGCATAAGAAGGTAGTAAAATTCTTAGAATTTTACTTGCCACTGTATCTTCATCTAGTACACCTCCAAATCCTCGAATAGCATTGACTACCTCTTTGATTCTTGTGTTGTACTATGTGATGTTTTATCCTTGTTTCATTCTGAGATCATCAAACTTTCCTCTAAGGCTTTTTGCCTTGGCTCTCAAAACATTTTTTATCACCACCATGTACAAGATTCAATTTGTCCCATATCTTGTTTGCAGTTGTGCATGCTTTGACATCTTCAAATTTAGCATCGGAGAGTGAGGAAGCAAGCTCTATCATCATGTTTTTTTTCTCATGCTTCTCTCTCATTTTTTCAACTATGGGTGCTCCTATGGGCAACACATATTCAATATCTAAGTATTGAGTAACATCATTTCCAGTACCTGATAAGTGGAGTCTTATTCTTCTTTTCCATGAAGCAAAGTTGTCTTTGTTCAACTTGGGCACATCTCATATGTTCATCTTGTGATCTTTAGTTTGAGTTTTTAAACTCCCTTTCTAAGCACACAAGCTCTGATACCAATTGTTAGTAATAACTGAGAGGGGGGGATGAATCAGTGGCCTCAAAAATTAATCCTTAAATCAACACTTCAAAACTTATTACCACTTTTGAGCCTCTAGTATATTCAGTCCTACAAGATGAATGCCTTGAAATACTTATAACAAATTTCTACTTTTCGAAATGCTTTGTAAAACCTTCTTATATATGTTTACCAATAAGAAGTCTTTCTATTTACCGAAACACAGTAAATAACTAGAGTATACCGATCAATCCAGAATAACTCATGTGAAATGCAAAATAGTAAAGTAATGAAACATAAACACACAACACATGGATTTTTAATGTGGAAACCCTATTAAGGGAAAAACCACTGTGACCGGTACCCCAAATTTTCACTCTTCTAAAGTGAGCTCAGTTAAGAGCCAACCCTGTTAAAGGTTACAAACATAGTGTTAGGTGTGACCTTGTTAGAGGATTTAAGAGATAGTTTGTCACTTAGTATCTGGCATCTAATGCTACCATCCTTGATCAAACACTCACTTGGCATGTCAATAGGTATCAAGCATATCCAATGCTACTTTCTATGATCAAAATTTTTGATACTCCTTGGGATGTATCTCAATTACAAAATACTTTTAAGTCCTACTCGGTTAAGAGACTTGATGCTTCAATGGTTAAACTAAAATAGTAAATTGATATGTTCACACATACAACTTGAATTGAATATTTTTAGATCTATTGTAAGCACATTACCTCTCTGATCAATATAATTAATTCAATACCTTTTCTCCACACTATTCTTCTTTGTGATGTTGTCTCATTGTTTGTCGGTATCTGCGGAATCTAGATCTTTCCTCAGATTGTTGATCAGGTCTGAATGAAGACTTTCTTCTCCTTCATAATTTCTTCAGCATCTATTCTTTTCACTCCTCTTCACCCC
Organism: Thuja plicata; assembly: GCA_018584345.1. Taxonomy (NCBI): domain Eukaryota; kingdom Viridiplantae; phylum Streptophyta; class Pinopsida; order Cupressales; family Cupressaceae; genus Thuja; species Thuja plicata. The sequence goes on along the minus strand of MU227936.1, from coordinate 3,222,538 downwards.
TCAATTCATAATGAATTAGGTTGTCTCTTTATAGACATGATTCACCATTTCTTGGCTTGCTTGATCTTGGCGTGATCCATAATTCTCGCCAATTATATTTAAAGAAAAACTCTAATTTTATCTCGTAGAGATCTTCTTTCCAACTGGACAAAGCATCTTTAAATCCTTTACTTATCCTCGACTTTATCTTTTCAATTAAAATAATGATAAGTATCAGTTAAGTCTATTTTTAGCTCTTAATAGCTAAGCATTTTGTCATTTTTAAACTCTCTATTCTGTCAGTCAATACTTCAGTTAGTTATCGATGATAACTGACTATTCCATCGGTGTGACTTCAGTTGTCTTCAAGATCTTCGTCCGTCAGGCAACACTATGATTCTGTATGTCGGGTTACTCTGTGTTTTTCTCATCAGGAAACATTGTGACTTTGCTCATCGGTATGTTGTGCATTTTCTCGTGAGGTAACACTGTGACTTTTCTCTTTTATTTTGTCCATTGATGTGCACTCTGTTGGTGTATATAGTCACTTTGTGAATACTTTACTTATATGCATTACTGATAGCATAGCCTTTGATTCATCAGTTCTTTGAAGTCTTTGGTAGTATGTCCATGACCATATAGATTATATCAAGTTGACATCAATGAAAATATAATACATTAACGGATTTAATTCCTTGCATGATCATCAACTTAACATCTTCAAACATTCAATCAGTTATAGTTTATCACAATCATATCCATTTTTTGACAAAAATTCCATTTCCTTTGAGCTATAATATGATTCCATCATCCCTATCCATCCTATCCAATATGACCCCTTTAAATATCATGAACCATGTTTCCTCCCAAGTCCCATTGACGTCCCAATTCCTAAGAAAGATCATGAACTCTCTTCTATTCATCCTAATGATTCCATCTAAAGCCAAGAGTAGAACACCTTTCAAATGGAGTCCCGTGATCTCTTTCCAAGTCAAGATAAAAGTATCCCTTCATCCTCATACCTACTGCAATATTCTATTATCCCTTTAGATCCTTCTCATTTCCCTTCCATCCATTCATATCCATGTCTTGATCCTCCATATCCTCTACAATATCCTATGTTACCAAATGATCCTATCATTGCTCCTATTCCACTCAAGGATCCCATTATTCTTCCTAACCCCCCTTATGATTTGAACATATTTATGAAAGATTCTCATGAACCCCATACATGTCAAACAAATTACTCCATTAAAATTTATTCCAATCCACTTTATGATCCTATTGTTTCTTCCATAACATATCCATCACAAAATGGACTTGCATCTACCAGCAAGTGTCACATTGGTCAAAAGCATTATCAAGTCAAAGGGATAGGCCTCCATAAATAAATTATATTAGAATCCTTCCATATCAAAGAAAATTTTGATGGCCATGATATTAATAAAAAAGCTCAATCTCAAAGCATTGGTATCCCTTCCAAATCCAAATCCAAATTTGTACATTCCCCTTCATCTATTCCATCCATTTTAGGTCCATATATTCCTCCCTCTATTATCTCACAACCCATTTACCATTTCCCAAATGCAAGTCAACAAAGGAACACATCTTTGAGAACCTTCCACACATCCAAAATACCTCTAGATAATTCCTATCAATCCATGAAACCCATTCCCTTTCCAAGAAATTTAGATGCCAAGCATAAAGTCTATAAGTCAAGAAATTCACATGCTATCAAGGATCAACATGTCTAGTCTGATCGACATGTAAAAACAAATCAAAATATGATCTAAAAATAAAAAGAAATGTCAAAAAGGCCCATTAAGAAAAAATAAAATTCAAAAGTGATATGGGTTCCTAAATCCCTTGTAGAAGCAATGTGTGTTCCAAAGACCCACAAAAAAATGAAAAATCAAAATGCATGTGGATTTCCTAAAAGCTTCTTGAGGCACAAAGTCCTAAAGAAAAATCAAAGTTAGCATCCAAAATTTCTATCCCTCCATGTAAATCCCTTCCAGATTCCTAATCTATTTTGGGTCCTTATGTCCCAAAATCCATATCCATTCCTCTATTAAATCCAAAATATTTATTTAAATCCATATCCATTTCATCCAATTTTTCTTCCTGTTGCCCCATTTTTGTCCTACATACCTTTGGACGGAAATGGAATTTTCGTGTGTAGCATTGGCCTTGAGATATTCATGAGATTATTGAGTCTAAGTCTAGTTTTCCCCTTAATCTAGGAGGCCTTTATCGGATTTCCCCAATTTGACTTCTCTTTTTTAAGCCGGAGGGAATTTGTATCTGAGATCATGTTTCATTGGGTAGGTTAAGTTCCCAAATCCAGTAAAGGTCATATTTCAGAGGTTTCTAACATTGGTTCTATTTACATTTGAAGTCTTTAGCATTGGCACTTCATTTTGCAGCATTGGCAGAAGATTGGTTTTGGGCTTCTCCTTGGCAGAAAATCACCTGCAGAGTGTGTTTGCTGCGGTGAGTAATTCCAAATGTTTCAGCAGTCAGTAAAAATTGAAAGTGGATAATTTGGGGGCTAGAAAGATTATTGCATTCAAAATGCACCTCTATGGGCCAAAAGGAAAGATTAAATGAAGAACAATCCAAGACACAAGCTTATCATTAGAAAAGTGGAAAATGGCTTCTCCACTACTCCAGTAGTAGGTTTCGACCTGTGGAGTATGTTTTCCACCAAATCATTAAAGTGGAAGAGCTTTGAAGAAGAATCTATCTCATAGGTGACCCAAGGTATAAAGGAAGCTGATGAAATTGACACATCATTTTAGTACCTTAATAGGCTAAAATTTCCCCTTAGTAGATTTTTGGGTAGAGATCACTCCAAAAGTATTTCTCTGCCCAAAAAGGAAGTGAAAAAGTAATTTTCTGCCACCTCCAAAAAGTTACCATTACGGTTATCTAAAGTGAAAAGATGTTTCCTAACGGCCCATAGGAGTAAAGTAATTAATTCAAATAAAGTCGTTTTACTTCATAACAGACTTTTTCATAATTGCTTTATTCTTTTCATTTGTGTGCCATGGGAAGTCAGATGTTAAATGGTAATAATTCAAAAGTTATTAAATCAATGAAATATTACAAAAAGGAACTACCATCTATTTGATGAATTGTCTAAATTTGAAGCTCTTTGCAATATTCATTCTCTGCTCTTACATTCCTGAGAGATATCCCTAACTCCCGAGTCAAATCAATTGAAGCATGGCTACTAAATTTATGGGATTCAATGGGATGAATGGAATCACTTCTGACTAGCATAAAATCTGAGACACCTCTCTGAATTTCTTCAATATGTAGAGATTCTAGAATAGATTGGGAGCGGACCAAATGCACCCTGTTACTAAAAAATTGAAGGAGACTGGATTGGTTGAAGCCTCTGGTTTTCCCAGTGCAGTTCAAGTGCTAGATCTTGTTTGAGAATGTATAGCTTGGTATAATATGGATACTAAGAAAATTCTTCTACCCAATGACATGGTGCTACTCTTGATTGATCGAGACTCCATCTAGAACTCCTTGTGCATTCCAAAGTAGGTTGAATACTCAGAGATGACATATAGTCAGGTGGTTACTGAGTATGGAGAAAAGAAGGCTATGTGGAAGAAGGAAATAATGAAGTCATGGTTTCAAGAGCCAAGCAAAATTTTCCTAAAACATTATACGACATGAACCTGAAACTAGAAATCATAGATATCTTGGTACTGCTTAATAGGATTAGAGGTGAGAGCGATGCACTAAATTTTGTTGAACACCAATTCTGCTTAGTCCAGGTGATCTGCTCTCAACTCCATTTCATTGATTGGGCCCTTATGGTAAGCAAAAATCTCTCCAATTCCCTAAATAGAGCTAAACATCAGAATGAGTTCTATATGTCTTCGGTCTTATTATATATATTGGCTACAATTCAAATTTGGCTAGAGATTCTTAGAAGAATTTCTAGAGGATGTTAAAAGATATGAATTCTTCCCATGTTTGCAATTACATAACAATTATGCTGAGTATCTCAAAGTTAATGATGTACTCACAATGAGACTGTGCAAGGAGCTACAAGGTTGCCTAGAAATGATATTTTCTCCTGAAGCCATGGCATTTATCAGCCATTTTGGGTGCTACTTTTTTCAATTTACAGATTTCTAATATATTCGTCTTGCAAGATTTGATAACTTCCCTTTGAAGCTGCCCAGATATCCTGATGACATGATCATGCTAGTTGAATTGATGAGGCAAGCAGTCCAAGTGAATCTGATCTGTGTTGATGCTAAGAATAAAGGCTAAAATTTCATAATGACCATTGGAGCTTACAGTTGTGCGTCCTAGTCTGAGGCAAAGAATGTTCTGAAAACATTCTTAAAAAGGTTCCAATTGGAGACATAAGATGTTCTGAGGCCACAGTATGATCTTGTGAATTATGCCAGAGATCACCTATAAATGAGTTGTGCTATCCATCACATTGATGATATTAAAGACTATTGGGTCAATTTTAAGGATGTCTTATAATGTAGAGAAAGATTCTATGCAAGGTTAACAATTGAAAAAATCAAAAAGTTCAAAGTTAACATTGCAGTTGAAGGGATAGAAGATGATGGCCAGCATATGTATGATAATACCTATTTAGAAAATATAAATCCCCACCCTATAAGTTTCAAACCCATGGTATGTCAATCAATTAATGACTTGCAGACCTTGATGGGTGGGATCTACAAAAGGATGGAGCAGTGGGTCGAGTGGACGATAGGAAGAAGGAAGAGGTCTGAAAGGAAGCCTCCTTCTCAAGGAGATCCTATAAAGGAGACTTCAAATGTTCCCACAACATCCTCAGCAACAACCTCAACTATGGCTAAAGGATTAGTTCAACTAGCGGGCGGAGATGATGAACCTCCTGAGAAAGAGATCCCATTAGAGAAGACATGCGAAGAGGGCCCACTTCCAGACATCGGTTCAACTGAAGAAGAAGCCTCCAAGGACCTGACCAAGTCTGCAATTGAGCTCACTAAGGGTTCAGGACCCAAACAATCAGTTAAGGCTAGTGTTGTAGACACACAAGTAAACACCTCGATACAAGATACTCCAAGGCAAGGATCCCCTACTATAGTAGAGGTGGGTGAAGATATCTCCAGCACTTTAGCCATAGAATTGGATGAGAGGCTTGGGAAGCAATAAAAAGCTCCTCAAGTTGTTAAATTAGTCTCCTCCTCTCCTACTTTGGTGAACCCATTTAATTTCAGACCCAAAGATACTCCTGCGGTCATCAAGAAGTTGTTCATGGAAGAACTGATCTCTACTTCCAAATTTACTAGTGTTGAATCTTGGATAGAGAACACTCTGGAATGAAAGAGGAAGAGAGTAGAGGAAGGGATATCCAGAAAAGATACTCTTTCATGGGTCTTACAACCCAACACCACTATGAGTAAAGTGAAGAAAGTAAAGACAATGTCTACACTAGGTCAAGATCCTGAAACTAGGCATTTCACTATGGAAGTATCCAAGCCTACGAAGGAGGGAAAATTCAAGAACATGACTGCCTCTGATTTTTAGTTGTTGTCATTCGATATGGGGTTGGCCCATCATGACACCAAGGTGGATTGGTGGAAGTATACTAATGTAGTGATTGACGAGAACTTGCAGACTATCATGGTGGAAAGAGTGAATTATAAAGAATGCATAGTAATGCTACATGTAGTAGTGAAGATGAAGATCAAGGAGGCAATAAAGGCCAAGATCTTTCAAAAAGGATATGATCCTTTGATTGAATGGCTCTAAAGTCTTGAATTTAAGATTGAGATGATCATACAAGCCAAAGCAAGGTTGCAGTAGTCAGATGTCAAAATCAAAGAGGAGCAGAACAGAAATTTTAAACTCCTTCAAGGCCTCCACACAGAACCGTGGACAAGTGGCCATGGAAAGGAAATGATTGGACTGACCAACATGCATAAATCCTTCTCAAAATATGTGGACAAACTGGTAGAGTAGTCTTCTTCCCGCCTGGATAAAGTACCAGATCTCTAGCAATTGAGTGGGTGTATGTGCAAGGCTATGGAGGAGCTGAAGGATCAGGTAGACACTATCCAAGTTCTGGACAAAGATCATTCTCGGTGGCTCATCAGATATACTAATGTTCACATAAATAGGCACGAAGAACTCATCCTGATCATTACAGTTGTCACCACCTATAGGGATAAATTAGACAAGGGTAAGAAATTTGAAGCATAGATAGATTCCCTCTTGTACTAAATTTTGATAAATATTGTAATGGATAAACATTTTTTTATCATTTCTAGTTAGAGAATTTGAACTATTTTGCTTACACTTTTTATAACGGTCCAACTCTGGAACTCTATATGTAATATTTCCAAAATCAATAAACAGTCGGCTAAATTTTAGTGTGAAGAATGGCATTTTGTTCAGTCAAATGTTTGTCTGTATGAATACCATTGCTTTAACTATTCCATTGTATTGCATTTATCTTTCTATTGATTTGAATGTTTCCTTGAAATTATATTTATAGTTTATGATTGAACCAGAGTTCTATATTATGATTTGATACAGCTAACTAGAGGGGAATCTGGTGTTATTCTATGTTTGGGAGATATTTCTATGAAATAGATCGAATCATCATTGCTTTACCATTAATCCCTAGTTTTTCATTTTCATCTTCATTATCTCTCATTGCATTACCATTTTTTAGAGCTCATATGATTACTAAGATCTCCAGATTGGCTAGATTTAGTTGAATTTAATCTACCTGAGCTAGTTCCTGTCTAGGCCTAGCTTGGTTTACCTCTTATGTTCTTAGATTAAGAACATACCCCTATTAGATTAGGAAATATTCATATTCATTAAAAATTATTCATTTAAGGGAGATGTACCTTCAAATTTAGAGGGAAATTAGTTATTCATTTACATTTCCCAACTGTTGTATTTGATTGTTGCTTTAATATTTGGGTATTTTGGAGTTAAAGTGAAGAAGAACAATCTATCTACCAATAGATTTTTGGTGAATCTGTTGGGGAAACAAACAGCCATTATACCAAAAGAAATACCATGAGGAAAGACGGTGCTTCCCCATGAAAACATAATTCCTATGCTCCAACCAAATCTTGGGTTCTAAGGTGATCAAGAGGATCTCATTTCCTCACTGAATACTTTTTTCTGGAGATACAGAAGAAACACTAAACATTATAGGAACACCAATCAACTGCTCATACAAGAAGAAGCTATAGAAGAAGTTCTTGTAGGTTCCATCCGAAGGAGAAATCTAAGAAGGGCACAATGCCAAGTAGAGCATAAAGCTAGACCGCAGAATTAGTTGAAGCCCTGGATCCTAAAAGTTTTCGTAAGAGTGCAAAAAAGGAAGGTAGTATAGACACAGTCTTTGAGAGACTTGTGGATATTAATTTCTCTCTACTTGAAGTACCTCATCGAGGAAACAGAACTACCAAGAGAAAGAGAAAACCTCCTTCACCTCCCAAACAATCTACTCTTTTGTCTACCACTTGCCAAGTGTTAACCTTGCACGGAGTGGTTGCTCCTCTTGTTGGAAATCTAACACCTGATCTACCTCAAGTATTTATGGTAGTCCCTTGGGCCTTTATAGTTGGACCACTACAATTAGAAGCATATAATCCCCTTCCGTTAGGTTCAAGGAAGAATTTCCCCAAATTCTCTAGAGATGGGAAAGTATCTACAGATGAACACATTGTTGCATTCTTTGCCTCAGTTAATATCTTATCAGTACAAGAAGAAGATGTGGCCATCAGATTATTCATTGAAACCCTTGTTGAAGGTTTTTTTGATTGGTTCCATCACTTGCCCAATTCTTCTATCACAGATTGGGCTTCTATGAGAGATGCTTTTGAAAGAATATTTAAAACTGCTGAAGATGAGCATGCCTTGTTGACACAATTGACTTCTATCAAGAAAGAGCCTTCTATCAGTATGAGGGATTTTGTGGCTAAATTTAATAAGATTGTAAATTGTATCCTAGTAGTTGACAGGCCTACTGCGGGTAATTTGAAAACATTCTTCATAAGTGCTATACCACCTAATATAAACTATGATTTAAGAAGAGTAAACCAGGCAGATTTGGATGCCACACAAAGAACTGCTATAGAAATTGAAGACTACATGATCTCATCAAGAAAGTGGAAGAGATAAATAAAATCTAGAGCCAGTACTAGTAATACCACATCATTAGATGAGATGATTCAAAAATTATCCATTGAATTCATTGCCTTCAAGAGGCAACTTCCCAGATCTAATAATCCCTACCAGCAAAACTTTCAAGAGCAGTCTAGAAGAAACAATTATGGGAGGAATGCTAATGGAAAGACATTGTAATTAACACCTCCACCATAGAGGCTAGCTATAGAATCTCCTCCTAAAAGTGGAAACATGTGTGCATTTCACCTAACGACAAATCATGATGGAGAAATTTGCCCCGATGTAGCTCATGCTTGGCAGATGCATCAGACTGATGAGTGGAATGCTAGAGTATCTGGAGCTGAACTAGATTCATACACACATGGTAACTCTAAAAACTTATATTTAGAGTAAAAATCAGATTCATAATGAGAAGTGACATTTTATGCTACCATAGATGGGACCTCTTACACAATATTGACCCGGAGTCAAAAAGATAAAGGCCCTGCTTCCACACCTCCACCAAAAAATAATGAGGCATCTACTTCCAATTCTAAGGAGGCCAATCAAGGAGTGAGGATTCTACAATTGGGTAAGGAACAAAACTCTTTTGACATTATTCAATTCTGTAGAGATTCCAGAATTCAGATTTCCCCCATAGACTATCTTAATTCTAATCCTATAGAACTGCAAAAACTAGTAGATTACTGTAAAGAAAGGAATCAGAATTTAAACCAAAATGTCATGATTGCCATAAAAAATGACTCTAAATTTGCAAACCCAAATGAGGAGGGAGAGTCATCTATTTTGGCTACCTTCCCAGGCCAAAAGCCTGATCCATTCTATGTGTCATTGTATATTAATGGTTGCAAATTAAGCAATTGCATAATAGACTCAAGAGCCTCAGACAATGTAATGTCATCAATTGTAGTTAAAGCTTTAGGTCTTACCCTCACTAAAGCTCATGGTAGGTGTTACTCCATGGATTCCAAGAAAGTACCTCTAGTTGGACAAATCAAAGATTCTCAAGTGGCTCTAGCAGCACACCCTGAGAAGAAAATGTTGTTAACAATACTTGTTGTTGATATACCTGCTAGTTATGGTTTTTTGCTAAGCAAAATTTTTTGCAGAGATCTAGGAGGGGAAATAAAACTGGATTGGTCTCAAGCTTTAATCCCTATGGGTAAATAAAAGATAAAGCTAGTTTCTGAAGAGAAATCTAAGTTCACAGTGTTGAAATCTGATGACCATAAAGCCCAAATTTTGTATCAGGAATTAGAATTTGGTAACCATATGCTATTTACAGATGATCATGATGGGGGAAATGAACTTGAAAAAGAGGAAAAGTAGTCTTCTGCTGAAGAAATGCCACAACATATATGAACTCTAGAATTTGATGGTCACTGTGAGTCATCAGGGTCTGGTGCAGGCGTAGTCTTAAAATCGCCAGATGGAGTATGTGAGCCCATGGCTTATAAATTGGAGTTTGGAAACACCAATAATATAGCCAAATATAAAGCCCTACTATTAGGAATTATTACTATGAGGGAGAAGGGCTTTAAAATTTTGAGAGCTCGAGATGACGCTAAGTTAATTGTGTGCCAAGTCAAGAATCAATACTCTGTGAAGAATCATAGATTAAAAACTACAAGAACAGAGTGTGGGATGAAACTGAAGGATTGGATGCATTCTTTATTGAATCTATGCCAAGAGAGTTGAATTCCAAGGTGGACTCCTTAGCAGTATCAGCCTCATTACTCATCCCTCACCCAGAGTTCAAAGATAAGAAGTACCAATTAGAGGTTGTGTATAGACCATCTGTGCCTGATAAAGCAGAATATTGGCAAGTGTTCGAAGATGACAAGAACCTCCTTCTCTTTTTGGAGATCGACAGTGACTTCCATAGGGATACTCCTAATAATCATAAAAGAAACTATCATGAAAAGAACAAGAAGGATAAGTAAAATATCATTCATTTGTAGGGTAATATCATCCCTCCCCATTTATTCACACTTGAAAAAATTTTCAACAGCCATGATACTTTTGTTAAAAAGAAGAGAATTGAGAAAGGCCCTACCACCAGTGAATATGAGGGAATTAATATTGGAAGTGAGAAAGATCCCAAAATGATCAACATTGGAAAATGTTGCACTGAAGTAGAAAGGGAAGAGGCCAGGAAACTCTTCCTGGAATACCAAGATTCTTTCGCTTGGAGTTATGAAGATCTAAAAAGTTCTATGAATGGGAAATTCAAGCACCAAATTCCTTTAAAACCTGAGGCCACTCCATTTAGGCTGAAACAAAGGAATTAAAACCCCAAAGTTGTTGATGCCATATTTAGGGAAGTTGATAAAATGCTTAAATCAAGGATCATATATCCTATCCATCATTCTACCTAGGTGACGAATATAGTGCATGTGACGAAGAAGAACAGAGAAATAAGGATCTACGTAGATTTTAGAAATCTTAATCAATCTTCCTTGAAAGACAATTACGCCCTTCCCAACATGGATCACCTATTGTAGACCATGCCTAGAGAAGAGATGATGTCTATGTTAGACGGCTTCTCTAGGTACAAATAGATAGAAGTGGAGAACGCAAATCAGCACAAAACGGCTTTCACTACCCCATGGAGCACTTTCGCATATCACAGAATGTCATTCGGGTTAATCAATGTCGGAGCTATCTTTCATAGAGGTATGGATCTTTCCTTCAACAATATGAAGAAAAAAATAATTGGTATGTATCTGGATCATCTTAATGTGTTTTCTATAAAAACAGTTGATCATATAAATGATTTAAGGAGAGTATTGCAAAGGTGTAGGGAAGACAAGATTTCATTGAATCCCAAGAAGTCAATTTTTTGTGTGACTGAAGGGAAATTACTGGGTCACATTGTTTCCCAAGAAGGCATAAGAATTGATACAAAAAGGGTGAGAGCGATCCAGCAACTGAGCTTACTTGTGAACAAAATTGGAGTAAAATCATTTTTCGGTCAGGTAAACTTCCTCAGGAGGTTTGTCCCAGATTTTTCTAAAATTACCAAATGCATAGTGGACGTGATGAAAGGAAACATAAACTTCAAATGGAACAACCCTGGAAAACAAGCTTTTAAAAGCATTAAAAGTGCCATAGCCAATGCCCTAGTTTTATGTCACCCAGACTACAAAAAGGATTTCATAATCTATTGTTATTCCTCTGAACATACTCTGTCATCCATCCTCATGTAGGAGAATGAGGAAGGAGTTCAGGATCCTATTTATTTTATGAGCACACCTCTAAAAAAACATGAGTTGAAATACTCTTAGAATGAAAAGCATGTTTTTGTAGTAGTTAAGGCTTTGAAGAACTTTAGATTATATATTTTACACTCTCACTCTCTTGTATATGTGCCTGACATTGCACTAAAGATTAATTTGACTCAACAGGACATGGGATGTAATAACAGAGGAAAATGGGTGGCTAAGCCTTAGGAATACAACATAGAAATCAAACCCACCAAGTTGGTGAGAGGAAATGCATTGTGCAAAGAAATGGTGGAAAATCAAGTGGACGAAGATCCTAAAATGATGCAACTAGTTTTAGCAGTAAGTATGCAAGACCCTTGGTTTGAAAATATTGTGTATTTTCTGACATACGGTGAATTTCTCAAAGGATTGACTTCGAAACAAAGAATAGATTTGAAACTGAAAGCTTTTAAATATGTTATTTGGGAAGATAGATTATATTAGAGACCTATAGATGGGACTTTCCTCCGGTGTGTTGACAAACAACAGCAAGAGAAGTTATTAAAAGTGTTTCATGATGAAGCTTGCGGGGGACACTTTTCCTCATCAGTTACTACATTCAAGATATTGATACTATGTTATTATTGGTCGAGAATGTTTAGAGATGCATATCATTGGGTGGAAAGATGTGAGAAATGCAAAATGCTTACTGGAAAGCCACAGCTAGCAGCACTACCTCTCAAACCAATGATAATTGAGGGTCATTTTCAGCAATGGGGTCTTGATTTTATTGGCCCTATAAATCCCACATCTAGCATAGGCCATACCTACATAATCACTACGATAGATTATTTCATGAAATGGGTGGAGGAAAAAGAAACCAAGAAAACTACTTCGGAGATATTATGTGAGTTTATCAAAGAAAACATCCTGGTGAGGTTTGGTGTGCCTATTAAGTTAGTTATGGATAACACTACATACTTTTCTTCTTAGGAAATTACTGAATTCTATTTTGAGTATGGAATTATGATCAGTCACTCATCTGACTATTTGCCTCAAGGAAATGGTCAAGCTGAGTCCAGTAACAAAAAATTGGTGAACATCATGAAGAAGCTTGTGGCAGATAACCAGAGAACTTGGCATAAGAAAATCTATGAATTCCTCTGGGAAGATAGAGTGACTCCAAAAATATCCATTGGCATATCTCCTTTTGAACTTGTCTATGGGATCGAAGCCAGTCTCCCATTGCCATTGGAGTTAGCAAATTATAGATTGAGAATGGCAATAGAAGATGGTGTATATGAAGATGGTTTAGAAAAGAGGATTCTTTACTTAAACAAACTTGAAGAGGAAAGGGAGAAAATGGTGGATCACATCACACAGCATCAAATGTGCATGAAGAACTTGTTTGATAAAAAGAGCATACCCCAGAAATTTATGGAGGGAGATATGGTGTTGTTATGGGATAAGCGCAAGGCACCCAAAGGCATGCATGGAAAATTTGAAACACTGTGGAAAGGACCTTCCAAGATCCATTGGGCATTTGAGAAGAATTATTTTAAATTGACCTATCTAGATGGTGAAGCACTCCCCCTGACATACAATGGTTAGGACTTGAAATTGTACCAAATATGAATCTAAAATAGGTAACCCCTGTATTGTATAATAGTTACGTTTAGTTCCCATTTTGGTTTTCCTTAGTTAGCTTTCTTTTCCTTAATTTCCTTTCCATTCTTTTGCTTTAGTTTTGTTTTGAGCCATCCTTTTGTTGAGATTTGTGAAACCAGAGACTTGAGTTGCTTGCTTGGACATGTGAATGTCCAAGTCCCCAGATAGAGACAGCTGTTGGCCCATTTTTGTCTTGCGTACCTTTAGACAGAAATGGAAGTTTAGTGTCTAGCATTGGTCTTGAGATCTTCATGAGAGTCTTGAGTCTAAGTCTAGTTTTCCCTTAAGCTAGGAGGCCTTTATCAGATTTCCCCAATTTGACTTCTCTTTTGTAAGCTGGAGGGAATTTGTATTTGAGATCATGTTTCATTGGGTAGGTTAAGTTCCCAAATCTGGTAAAGGTCATATTTTAGAGGTTTCTAACATTGGTTCTATTTACATTCAAAGTCTTTAGCGTTGGCACTTCATTTTGCAACATTGGCAGAAAATTGGTTTCGGGCTTCTCCTTGGCAGAAAATCACTTGCAGAGTGTGTTTTCCGTGGTGAGTAATTCCAAATGTTTTAGTAGTCAGTAAAGTTTGAAAGTGGATAATTTGGGGGTTAGAAAGATTATTGCATTCAAAATGCACCTCTATGGACCAAAAGGAAAGATTAAATGAAGAAGAATCCAAGATGCAAGCTTATTTGCAGAAAAGCGGAAAATGGCTTCTCCACTACTCCAGCAGGCGGGTTTCCACCTATGGAGTACGTTTTCTGCCAAATCATTAAAGTGGAAGAGCTTTGAAGAAGAATATATCCCATAAGAGACCCAAGGTATAAAGGAAGCTAATGAAATTGACACATCATTTTAGTACCTTAATAGGCTAAAATTCCCCTTCAGTGGATGTTTGGGTAGCGAACACTCCAAAAGTATTTCTCCGCCCAAAAGGGAAGTGGAAAAGTAATTTTTTGCCACCTCCAAAACATTACCATTACGGTTATCTAAAGTGAAAATATGTTTCTTAATGGCCGGTAGGAGTAAAGTAATTAATTCAAATAAAGTTTTTTTACTTCATAATGGACTTTTTCATAAATGCTTTAGTCTTTTCATTTGTGTGGCGCAGGAAGTCGGTCGTTAAATGATAAGAATTCAAAAGTTATGAAATCAGTGAAATATTGCAAATAGGAAATACCATATATTTGACAAATTGTTTGAATTTGAGGCTCTTTGCAATAGTTGTTCTCTACTCTTACATTCCTGAGAGATATCCCTAACTCCTACGTCAAATCAATCGAAGCATGGATACTAAATTTACGGGATTCGATGGGATGAACGGCATCACTTCTGACTAGCATAAAATCTCAGACACCTCTCTACATTTCTTCGATATGCAGAGCTTCTAGAATAGATTGGGGATGCACCAAATGCACCCTATTACTAAAAAATTGAAGGAGAATGGATTGGTTGAAGCCACTAGTTTTCCTGTTGTAGTTCAAGTGCCAGATCTTGTTTGAGAATGTATAGCTTGGTATAATCTGGATACTAAGAAAATTCTCTTGCCCAATGACATGGTGCTACTCTCCATTGATTGAGACTCTGTCTAGAACTCCTTGCACATTTTAGAGCAGGATGAATACTCAAAGATGACATATAGTCTAGCGGTTACTGAGTATGGAGAAAAGAAGGTTGTGTGGAAGAAGGAAATAATGAAGTCATGGTTTCAAGAGCCGAGGAGTGCCAAGGGAAAGTTTCCTAAAACATTACACGACACAAACCTAAAACTAGAAATCATAGATATCTTGGTACTGCTCTACACGATTAGAGGTGAGAGTGATGCACTAAATTGTTTTGAACACCATTTCTTCTTAGTCTAGGTGATCTTCTCTCAAAACCATTTCATTGATTGGGCCCTTATGGTAAGCGAAAATCTCTCTAATGCCCTAAATAGAGCTAAACATCATAATTATTTCTACATGTCTTCAGTCTTATTACATATATTGGCTACAATTAAAATTTAGCTAGGGCTTCCTAGATTAGAAGAATTCCCAGAGGATGTTAGAAGTTATGAATTCTTCCCATGTTTGCAATTACATAATAATTATGCTAAGTATCTCAAAGTTAATGATGCATTCACAATGAGACTATGCAGGGAGCTACAAGGTTTCCTAAAAATGATATTTTCTCCTAAAGCCATGGCATTTATCAGCCATTTGGGTGCTACTTTTTTCAATTTGCAAATTTCTAATATATTCATCTTGCAAGATTTGATAACTTCCCTTTGAAGCTGCCCAGATATCCTGATGACATGATCGTGCTAGTTGAAGTAATGAGGCAAGTAGTCCAAGTGAATCTAAACTATGCTGATGCTAAGAAGAAAAGCTACAATTTCCCAATGAGAATTAGAGCTTACAGTTGTGTGTCCCGGTCTAAGGCAAATAATGTTCTGAAAACATTCTCAAAAAGGTTCCAATTGGAGACATATGATGTTATGAGGCCATAATATGATCATGTGAATTATGCTAGAGATCACTTGCAAATGAGTTGTGCTATCCAACACATTTATGATATTGTAGACTATTGGGCCAATTGCAAGGATGACTTAGAAAGCAAAGAAAGATTCTACGCAAGGTTAATTATTGAACAAATCAAAAATTTCAAAGTTAACATTGCAGGTTAAGGGCTAGAACATGATGGTCAGCATATGTATGATAATACATATTTAGAAATGATAAAGCCCCTCCCTATAAGTTCCGAACCCATGCTAGGTCAATCCATTAATGACTTGCAGACCTTGATGGGTGGGATCTACAAAAGGATGGAGCAGTGGGTCGAGTGGATGGCAGGCATAAGGAAGAGGTCTAAAATAAGCCTTATTCTCAACAAACTCCTGCAAAGGAGACTTTGACATTCCCACAACATCCTCAGCAAAAAACTCAACTATCGCTAAAGTATTAGTTCATCGAACTAGCGGAGGCAATGAACCTCCTGAGAAAGAGATCCCATTAGAGAAGACATGCGGAGAGGGCCCGCTTCCAGACATCAATTCAACTGAAGAATAAGCCTCCAAGAACCCATCCAAGTCTATAGTTGAGCTCACTAAGGGTGCAGGACTAGAAAAATCAGTTAAGGCTAGTGCTCTAGACACACAAATCAACACCTCGATTCAAGATACTCCAAGGCAAGGATCCCCCAATATAGTAGAGGTGGGTGAAGATAGCTCCAGCACTTCAGCCATAGAATCAGATGAGGGGGTTGGGAAGCAATAGAAAGCTACTCAAGTTGTTAAATTAGTCTCCTCCTCTCCTACTTCGGTGAACCCAATAACTTCCAGACCCAAAGCTACTCCTCCGGTGATTAGGAAGTTGTTCATAGAAGAAATGGTCTCTGCTTCCAAATTTACTAGTCTTGAATCTTGGATAGAGAATACTCTGGAATGCAAGAGGAAGAGAGAAGAGGAAGGGCCATCTAGAAAAGATGCTCTTTCATGGGCCTTACAACCCAACACCACTGTGAGTAAAGTGAATAAATTAAAGACAATGTTTACACTAGGCCGAGATCCTAAAACTAGGCATTTCACTATGGAAGTAGCCAAGCCTACGAAGGAGGGCAGGTTTGAGGACATGACAGCCTCTAATTTTTAGTTGCAATCATTTGATATGGGGTTGGCCCATCATGACACCAAGGTGGATTGGTGGAAGTCTACCAATGTAGTGATTGAAGAAGAGCTCGAAGAGCTCAAGACTGCTAAAGTGCAACTCAAAGCAGAAGTTAATGAGTTGACAAATTTCATCAGGAAGCTCATCACTATTATTTCTAGTGTTCCCAGTGCTCAAATCACTTTTGATCTGAATGCTGCAGAGAATCAAGCTATCATTGCCAAGTTGCAAGAGGATAGGCATTTTGGACAAATTGGTAGGAACTAAATCAAGAGACTCATGTCTGAAGGGCTTGTGGTTATTGAGTAGTTAGGTGACACTCTCCTAAAGTTGGAAAAGGAGAGAAATAACATTGACCAGAACTTGTAGACTCTCACTGTGGAAAGAGTGAAGTGTCAAGAATGCATAGTAATGCTGCATGTAGAAGTGAAGATGAAGACTAAGGAGGCAATAAAGGCCAAGATCTTGCAGAAAGGAGATGAGTCTTTTATTGAATGGCTCCAAAGTCTAGAATTTAAGATTGAGATGATCATCCAAGCCGAAGCAGGGTTGTAGCAGACAGATGTCAAAATTAAAGAGGAGCAGAACAAAAATTTTAAACTCCTT
This sequence comes from Thuja plicata, assembly GCA_018584345.1. Lineage (NCBI taxonomy): Eukaryota > Viridiplantae > Streptophyta > Pinopsida > Cupressales > Cupressaceae > Thuja > Thuja plicata. Next base: position 3,205,259 of record MU227936.1, on the reverse strand, counting down.
CAAGGTTTCCACGCAGAATTGCAGACAAGTGGCCATGGAAAGGAAATGATTAGAGTGACCAAAATTTAGAAATCCTTCTTAGAATATGTGGACAAACTGGCAAAGCAGTCTTCTTCTCGCCTAGATAAATTTCCAAATCTCCAGCAATTAAGTGGGTATATCTACAAGGCTATGGAGGAGCTGAAGGATCGGGTACCAAAACATAGTCTTCAGAGGAAGAAAATAAAGCAATAAAAAACCCCTTTGCACTAGGGAAAAGTTCAATTTTATTAGAGAGTAAGGGTCACCAAGAACTTGTTACCTAGTGATGCATATCTAAAACAAAAGGTCAGAGACTAGTGAATCTATAGAATAACCCATGACATTAGTATAACTCTACATTATCTACCACATTTAGACCACACACCATCATAGGGGAGGCCTTGGCATAGGCAATGGGTTGATATTTCACCTTTGGAGGAATAGTAGCAGTAGATTTGGCAGCAAGAGCATAGCTTCATCCACCAGTAGAAGACTTTGGAGGGGGTGAGTGGGAAACCCTTCCCCCAGTAGTAGTAACAGCCCCTGAATCACAAACATCTAGGTGTGGAGCCAAATCCATTGCAGGAAGAGTAGAAGTAGAAGAAACCCCATGAATACCATCATTATCAAGAATATCAAATGTAACTATAGCACCAAGAACTGCAATGATAGAAGCATTGTTAGTTGTGCACAGATTTGTTGAATCCTTTGTAGTGCATAGTCACATTGGACCAGAATGATTCATTGCAGAGAGAAAGGGAATTATTTCCCCACATAAATCCCAAGAACCCATCTCCCCCACAAGATGCCTAAATGTAGGACCCACTCCAATGGTCAAGCATGACTTAGGCAGGAGAAAATAGAAGATGACATTTTGAAAAAAAAATCACTTCTCTATAGACACCACATTTTTTATAGTGGTGATGATATATACATATGCATCCACATGTGTAGATATATGTAAATGTATTTATATGTATATGTATATGTATATGCATAGGTATATGTATATGTATATGTATAGGTATATGTATATGTATATGTATACATGTGTTTATATAAATACATACATGCATACATATATGTATGTATTGTTGGAATTATGGTGGTTTTTGGAGTTCTTATGAAGAGTGGTCATAAGGGATGCATAATTGGTTTTCATTGATGGCAACATTGTCAGTTAACATGATTGGAGTGATTGGTAAGATCTTTGCCTAATTGGTAATGGAAGAAATAGTTAAGTGCATTGACCGGTGTATAGGAATAATAGTTTTAGTTAGAGAATTTGGTAGCGGTCAAGTTTCAATACAGATCATGAATTTTGATCATAGAGGAGGTTTTTATATGGTTAGTGGAATCCATGATTCTAGTCACAGATGTTATTCATTATTTTGAGTGAATTATGTCTTTGTTGAAGAAGATAGTATATCTATAGGTTCATCGATCATAGTTTCATATTAAATTAGTTAAGACAGTGGATCTGAGGTTGGCAATTATTCATAAACATGGATATTACATTTGAGGCCGACATGTTAGGTATTATTGATGTTGATTGCATGGTGATTGGTCAATACTTTGTGTCGACTATGATGAAATTTTTCTAGGTCTTAAGTGACTTAAGGACAGCAAGCTATATAAGGTGATCTAAATCATTTGATTTAGGGTTTTGATTGTATTTTCAAGTTGGGCGATCAGAAATTGAAGGATAAGAGATTAGTGTAGTGTCAAAAATAAAAGAGTAGAGTGGATCTGATTGGAAAATAGTGTCATTCTATATATCAAGAGACAGAGCTCATTACTCTAGGCCAACCCTCTTGGTTGGCAAGTTAAATCCCTTAAATGGGTAAACTTTAATAGGTTCCTATTGTAAATATTTTAATACGGTAAGTTCTTAATTGGGGTTTTTAAATCCTCTAGAAAGATAGACTCCAAGTGGTCTTTTGGTACTTCTAACAAGGTACTAATCACTTTTAACACGGTGAACCCTGTAATCACCCAAAAATGGTCTAGCAAACCCATGGCCCCCTTTTTTTCAAATATTTGGTCTTAATAAATCATAAATCTAAGAAAATATTTCTAGACTCCAAATTATTGAGCATTTAATCAAACTTGATTATATAATTTTAGTCCTAACTTGTTGAATCAAATAATCAAACATCAAAGCCTAAACCCAAAAGCATAAAACATTGGGATAAAACCAAAAAGTCTTACGTGTTGGAAATGAGTTGAGTAACTAAGAGGGGAGAGGTGACTCAGTTACCACAAAAAGAAATCCAAGTCCCTTAGATGTCTTAAACAAATTTATCATTGTTGCTCGGTTAACACAAATATTCTACTATCACTCGGTTAACATAGTAAATCTTAAGATATTAACTGTGATTATCCTTTAGTAATTAATTGAAAAAACATAAACCCTAAAGAAAATAACATGTACACAGATAACACCAAGATTTAATGTGGAAACCCAATATGGGAAAAATCACCAATTGCAACTAGTTAATGTTTTTCACTCTTCTGAAGTGAGCTCTACTAGGAGCCAACCCTGTTAAAGGTTACAATAACACACTATTAGGTGTGACCCTATTAGAGGATTTAATCACCCTGTTAGGAGTGGCCTAGTTAGAGGTCTTCAAACACTTCAATGTAGAAATGTCACCTTGTGAGAGGATTTACAAAAGACAGTTAAGTCTACTCTGTTAAGAGATTTTGATTACTGCTACAATTGTTAGAGAGTAACAATTGATTGACCTATTTTGATAAGAAACTGTCTTTGTTGATTCAGATCTCTGTTCTAGATTTAATTACTTGATCCTCACTAATCGGATATTCTAGTGCAGCTCTGTGTGTTCTATCCTCAATCAGAATTCCATCTAATTTCTCCTCCACGCTTCATGTCATAAACACATATCTTGCTTCCTTACTTCTTCATATTCAATCCAAACTTGAACTCATATATATATAATAAGCCTTGTCAAGTCGGCCTTAATAACATTCCAAATAATCAATTAAACTTAATTTTATCAGCTTCATATAATGAATTAACCATAAATATAAAATGTTGTTAGTCGGATGACACTGAATGCTTAACTCGGTCAACACTAAAATCCTTCAATGCTTGACCAACATTGCAATACCCGAGAGAACTCGGTTAGAACTAAAAATCACTTTGGTCTTCTTCAATGCCTGAGATTTCTTGGCATGAACTGACTGTGCTTGGATAGGATTAGACATTTGTGTAAACATCGCTACATTTGTGTAAACATCAATGACAATACACAATTGAATAATTGTCATCAACAATCTCCCTCTTTGGCATTGATGGAAACACAACATGTCATAATACAAAGAATTATAGAGAAATAATCATAAGAATAAAATTTTATTAATGTCCTTAGCTTCATTATGATTCTCATCCAAAAACTCCCTCTGTCTTCACAATCACTGAAATACAGATTTCTCCCTCTTACATCATTCTCTGTTTCTTTTGATAAAAAATTCTCCCTCTGTCATCAATATATCCATCAGTAATCTTTATGACATCAGTAATCTCTCCCTCTTTGACAACCTTTTATGCCCTGCATACCCATCCCTACGTTTTGTGGGAAAAATGTTGGGTCGCCCTTTTTTTCGCTTTTGCTCTTTCCTTGCCTTTCTGTTTCCTTTGTTTTTCCCTCTGGGCTTTGCTCCCGCGAGGTTTTCTCTTCTTTCTGCTTCCATCTCCTTGTGTCTCAGGGGCCCGGTCCTGGAGTCTTTTTTTCTTCCAGAGCCAAATTTCAGACTCTAGGATTCCCTTCAACTATGCCTCCTTTCGCAAGAAGGCATGGTTGTATGGAATCTCTGGGCCCAGAGTCCAGAGGTCTACCTGTTCCAGAGTTTGCGGAGAAAAGTGTAACTTGTTTTTACCCTAAGAGTATAAATGGAAATTACCCATCACTTTCACAGTTACCGTGATTAAAACACTTAGAGAATTCAGAGAGATTTTTAGGTGATTAAACTATGATTTTCTCTGTGCTTAGTGGTTGATTACAAGTTGATTTGCGGTGTTCATGTGTGATCATTTGAGGGTAGACTTGTTGCAAAGCATTCCTGGTGTTCTTCTCCCTTGCTTTTCCCTGTGTTTCCAGGTAGGTTTTTGGTTTCGCCTTCTCTGGTTTCTTTTTGTCTCGTTCTTGCTATTTCCTTTTGTTTTTTTTTCATCTTTGTTTGGTTTTTTTGTATCCACCTTTTGTATTTTTCTCTTGGTTTGCCTCTTGTTGGTGGGTTGGCTTTGCTAGAGGGTTGTCCGCCCTTTATGTAGTTTTAACTAGTGTATGTAATGTATATTGTTGTTGGGTAGCCTCTGTGGTTGTGTAAGCATTGTATAATCATGTAAATAATTTGTAGATACTATATATATGTCACCATTTTTTTGTGAGCTCTGCTTCGTCCCTCATAGAGCTTTGGTTCCCTGTATTTTAGTGTATATAGGTCTCAGCCTTTGACCTCAGCCTTTGGCCCTCTGTAAACTTATGTATATTTTGTGTGTATCCTTCCATTCTTCCAAGCTCATTGCACTCTGTCATGATTCTTTTTCATCACCTTGCCAAGCTCATCAAGTGGAAGTCACCACAGTTTGAACTCAGCACCTCACCGAGTCGAGCCATGGAAACTTTCTTACTCTCCTATCTTATCATCTTAATGGCATGATTAATTTCCCATGAGTGGGGATTTAAACCCTGTCCCATCTAACATTCAATTTTCCCTCATGTCTGCCCACTTGTCACCATTAATGACATTTATGCTATCTGACGCGTGGCCACGTGATGACCCATGTCAGCCAAATATGGCTTACTATCGGTCACATCGGTAACGGCTAGTTTACATAGACTCTGAGTCCTAAGGAGTCCCTTGTCTTTCATTTCATCTTGTCACTTAGTTCAACACCCCAGAGTCCCAATCACATCCATTTTAAGTATTCTAGGTTTTTTTTATATATGCTAACACTTATTTGATAGGTGCAGGGTGGTGACGAAACCCCCAGAATTTCTAAATATCTTTTTGTATACTACATGTTCTAACGGTTCTCCAGTCTTGCAGCTTGTAGATAGTTGATCAAGATGACTAAAGTAATCACCCCTCTTGATATCTTGGAGCTACCTACCACCTCCACTCGGGTGGCCACAAAAACCAAGGCTGAAAAGATGTTGGCAAAGCTTCCCTTGACCTCCAAATACCTGAAGGAGGGAACTCTCATGGGGTCCAAGCTGGACTCCAAAGTCCAGGAAATAACAGACAGGAATCCCAAACTTTGGGCAGAAATGCAAGGCTAAATCCAAGCCATTTACAGGTTGAAGGCCGATAGAGATAGTATGGCTACACATTTGGCCACCTCTGGCATTATCAAGGCTGCAAACTTTCCTTGTTTGGTGCAATAACAAGAACTAATACTTCAGTTGGAAACATTGTACAATGCACCTACTCAGATAGTTTTTCTCGCCATTCCCTGGCCATTACAATATCCAGTGACAATTGTCACTCTGGATGTAAAGACTTTTGCCTCGGGGCTGGGGATTCCACAGTTCAAAGGGTCCACCATCATCAACCGATCCAAATCATTGAAGGAGTGTGAGGAAGCTAAGATTGTCTCCTGAAAATATCTCAACAGTCAGTGGTTGAAGTCCCTAAAGAGGGACCCAAAAAGGATGAAGTTGGAAATTCCCCACGGGGATTTCAAACAGCCCATTCCAGCGGGCATTATATTCTTATGCAGGATCTTTGGATTGCCTCATGCCTGGGATTTCTCGGCGTGGATGTATTACTTTCTTTACTGCATCACCACTCACAAACTAACCTTCAACTAGGTGGCCATTATATCTAACCATGTGGACATGCAGCTGAAGGACATCGTCCAGAGTTCCAAGTTTTACAAGACATCCTACGTGCTATGGGTATTAGCCCAACAAAGACCAGCTTTTCCAGGTTTGGGAATACTTGGTGAACTTGAAAATGGGCAGGGCCAGTTGACACCATGGGATCACTATCCCCAAATGCAATCAGAACTCAGTTTCCTAAATTTTTGTCAGGTAAATGATGCTATCATTTACCATAACATCCTAACACTAACCCGGAACTCCAAGTACCGATTATTGTAGGAGGCGATGAATTTGGTCAGCACCTATGGCCACTACTTTATTCAGTTCTAGCACCACACCTACATTTGGGTGACTAGCTTCTCCAGGAAGCCCTATCTTCTTCCCCGGTATTGTGGGGAGAGAATCATTATTTTGGAATTCTACCGGTAGATGATGGACTTCCACGCCTTCTTCACATTAAAGAAGGTCATCAATGTCCCATTCCCATTTTCATGCGGGAATTATACATGCAGCCTCGCCATGGAAAGAGAAGCAGATAATGAATTGAAAAGCCAGGGACTAGTGGAATTCCACCATGCCAGAAAGAACTATGATCCTCTAGGAAAGATTGTTGTGGTACTTCCCTGGGAATCCCTGCTACATGAAGAAGATATTGAAGATTTTTCGGCGGATTTCCAGGACAGTTTTGATCTTCGGGCCCGTCAACACTCACGCATGTCCAAAGGACTCATGAAGGTGCTCAACCTTCAGACTTTTCCAAAGGGATTTTATGATGATGGACCACTGGAAGACCTGGCATACAAGGAGCAAGGATTGGACAAGTTGGACCTCCCTCCGGTGGATTGGGCCACCCCAGAGGACTTGATGATCGAGGGAATATGCCACCCTATTTTGGAGGCAAGTCACCAATATTTTTCCCAGGTCCCACTAACGAGAAAGAAGAAGAAAAAGGTGACCCCTACCCTAAGTGTGGCCACTAGCCTCAGTATGCCAAATGTGCCCTTAGTTGACGTCAGTTCAAATTCCCCCAAACTTGAAGAGTTCCCTAACAACCCTCCCCCAAATGATGATTTTGATGATGTGTTTGGGGCGTATGAAATCATGAACTTGCAAGGGGATATTGGTCAAGCGATGGAGGAAATTTTTTCTCAAGATAAAGAGGAGATCCCCACATAAAAGGAAATCCCAGAAGAAGAAGTTGCATCAGAAAAAGAGGCTCAGGATGAAGCACAAAAGGAGCCTGAGTAGGAGAAAATACCGGTTCAAGAGACTGAAGATACACCAAGGCAACCCATAGATGAGTAGCCAATGGTTGGGAAAACTAAACCTACAAGATCAACTGTACCCCCATTCAGCATGCTCCAGATGCCTTTAGTTACTCTGGGTGATCAAGTGCCCCGGAGCACATTTGGTGAGGTAGTAAGGGTGGCTACATTGTCAAACTTTGGCCAAAGACCCCACCCACCTCTAGAAGATGTTCTGATGGAGGGAAATTTTCTAGCAAACGAGGCTAATGAAGTCAAAGAATAGCTGTAGCAGAATGACCAGGAAGACTGGGGAATTGAAAATGTTAGATCAACTGACGTCAAGAGAGTCGAGGAGGTCCCCAAAGATACAAGCAATATCGATGCCAAAGAAGAATTTTTGGACATCACAACAGAGGACGCCAGCATGACGGAAAATATTGAGGGTTCTGGGGAACAGGAAAAAGAACAAGAGAAAGAGAAGGAGAAAGATCCTGAAGAAAATGTACATTCCAGGAACACACTGCTGGATTCCAAAGGGAATCCCAATGCATAGGTCTTAATAGTAGAGCCATCCCAGCCACCCCAATGGCTAGTAGAATCAAGAAAAAGAAAGGCCCCGATGGTTGCATCATTCATTCCACTCTCCTTGGCCGTAATTATGGCCAGATAGCAGAAGCTCATAAGCCTAAAAAGGCACAAATAGTCCATACCCTCCAGAATGGGCTATTGGGAAACACAGTTGTGACTATCACAACACCCCCTCTAGGTGTAGATGTAGTGGTCATAAGGCCTGAAGACTACAACATCATAGAAGTGGCACTGGAGAGAAGAGACAAACAAGGTGAACTGGACCTGCTAAGGGAGGCCACCAAAGTAGTAGAGGCTCGATATATCCAGCAGGGCCAAAAGTTGAAGGAGGAAAGAGAAACTAATGCTGATCTCCTTGTACTTCTGGTAGAACTTACATAGCCTTTGGCTAAGATCCACCCGAAAACCTCTTCCTCTAGATTTCCACTTGTGCAGGGCGATGTGGATTCTCTCCAATCTATGAAGAAGAAGGCGCAGGCTGTAGATGGGTGGGCCACCAAGCAGGTAGCTACCACAAGACAATTTCTAGCAGCATCCCTCCCATACCTTTATTGGATCAACATCCTTATCAGCCAAGCAAATGGCTCCACTCTTATATGGGAGAAATATTTAGTAAATTATGAAAAGTGGAAGGCCGGGCTACAAAAAATTCATAACATCAGAGAAGAAGCTGCCATAAAGGAAAGAATTTTGGGAGATGAATCATATGATTCCCTCCAGGCCCAGTACTCCAGTCTTGGCCTCAAAATTGAGGTATGCAAGGAATTGGTTAAGGCCTTGAAAGAAAAGGTGACCATAGCCCAATACCCCTTGGGCCTGTTTCAAGCATTTGTGGTTGGAATATCGTAATTCAATCCCTTCACCACCAGGACGTGCACCCCAGAGGACTATGTCCTTACTAAATTTGATGAACAGATGAAATCCCTGTATCCAGCTGCCAGAGATTTTGACCAAGGTAGGTTATCTAGATTATCCAAGACAATGATCCTGGGGCATGACACCGTGAAGATGATGGATGAATTCTGGAATGGGGCCAGAGATGTTGAGGAAAAATTAGAGGTTGTTAACAGTCAATGGAACAGTAATAAAGACATAGATGAAGAAGGCATAAGCTAGGTGTTAGACACATTGAAAAATAGTAAGGAATAATAAAGCTCTCCAGAGTCTAGAGAATCCCATCAACCATGTATCAGTTATATTCTTTATTCTTTGGGGGCATAAGCTTCCAGATCCCAGAGTCTCGGATCCAATATTTTACAATTCTTTAAGGTGACCCGTGTCCCAGTTCCCAAAGTTGATCGGTCACTTTCAAAGTAGTTAATAAGGATGTTAGAGAATGGGCAACTCCAACAAGGCATGTCAGCTCAACAGGAAGGTTCTGACAGGTGGTTTCCCCAAGGTGCCATCCCAAAGTAACACCTAGTGTATCAGAGATAGTGAGCCGCTCTTCCATTTATGAGGCATGTAGCCTCGATCCCTGGGGGATCAAATTTCTTCTACTTTCTCTCTGGCTCTCTTCTCGAGGCTGATTCTTCCACTCCTCTTTTCTTGTCTTATTCTTCTGACATGTCAGACCTTTTCCATCTCAAGGTCTTTTGTAGCGTGGTGCAGGTAGTACCGGCCACCGGAAATAGTATTATATTGTTAAGTGTAAAATAAGTTAGGTTAGTTTTAGGTCAAAGCTTGTGTATAAATAAGAGGTTCGACCTCATTTCAAGGGTCATCGAAATTGATAATTTTGCTTTCCATAGCTAATAGCATTTCAAATTTTCTCAGTTCTTAGTTGCAAAGCTCAATGCTCCTTATTTTTTAAAATCTTTCAGTAGTTAGATGCTCCCTTGGAGCCACCATTGTTGTACGCACCAGTGCTTGTTGGAAACATGTTAATGAAGTAGGAATGGTTCTATCAATGATGTTGTTAGCATTCTGATCTTTAGATTAATGGTATTTTGTGTTGTATGTTCTTTATGTCCCTTGCTCTGATATTTTAAGTAGATTAACGACCTTATTTTCTCTCGCTATTGATTAAATATGAGCTGATGGTTTTGTATTTCTTTAGTATTTAGTGTAGTATGTTAGAGAATGGTTGATGTTTTGAATGTTTGGAATAACTATAGGTAGATGAAATATTTCTAACCCTACAATATCTTTTGAATTTTATTTGGTAAAGGTAGTGAATTCTTGCAGGAAACCCCACTTACTTAAATCCTTGGAGAAGATGAGCCAAGATAACAAGCTATCCCCCTGAACAAAAAAGTCACATTCCCAACTAAGCTCCTGCACTATCAAGACCTAACTCTCACATGCTTGAAGGCCCAGGGAATCTCATTTCCATGAACAACCATTACAAGAGAATTTGGTCGGTACCCTGATACACGGTGAAAACTTACATATGTTGGCTGACCTGGTCACAAAGTCTCGTCAATAGAAGCTAGCACTAGAGGGAGGGCATGAACTCATCCCCCTCTGAGGATTTAGATTTTACACCACCCGAAGGTTCCCTAAGCCATAGTTTTAGGAGTCATAGCTTTAGTGGAATTGGATCATTTTCACCTGCAAGATTCGAAAGAGTCCTTAGATCAGCTCCCAATCCCAAAAGGTTTGTTGAACTTGAGCCTTTTGCTTGAAATAAACACACCCTGAAAGCCAAGCCAGCCACCATTGTTTGGGGATATACTACAGCTCAGAATACCCAAGTCCCCCATACAACCTTGGGAATTAACTCTCAACCTAGTCAAAATCTAACACCCCCAATGGCTGCGTATTTCAGCAACATTGGGTCCCTGATGGGACAGTTTCTGGGTGCAACCAATGATCTTCCTATGCACCTAGAAAATATTTGTCACTGATATGAGCATTTAGGCTCACAGATCGTAGAAGAGCATCTGCAAGCATATAAAGATGCCATGAACTGACACCCAACACCAAGATGTTGTGACCCAGATGTTCCCTCAGTCCCTGGGACAGAATGAGCTAAACTAGTACCTTAACCTTCCCACCAACACCATCAATAGTTGGTAGGACATGGAGGACACCTTCTTGGCTACCTTCTACATACACATGGACCTAGCATGGTCCCATAGCTAGTTCATTTCCATTAGGAAGGAACCGAATGAGCCCCTTACAGAATTTAATCACCGGTTCCAACGCACCTTGAAGAAATGCACAGGTCCCTTCATCCCATCCGTGGATGTAACCATCCAGACCTATCTTAATGCGATGGACCCTTTCATTGCCACTCTCCTTTGGAGAACTACCACCCCAAGTGACCAGGATACTCTGGTGAAAGTTTACAACCTGGCCTTGGAGTTGTCCAGTGGTCTTAACAAATCTCCAGGTGGGATTGGGCAGAGCATGCCCTTTAACATAATACCCGATGGAACTTCTTACTTTAGGGGATATAACCCCAATCAGCAAATGGGTGCCCCCATGATGGCCATGAATCCCCCACCACCGCTAATAGAATAGCAAGCCTGGTATGTATACCCATCTCAAGCACAGACAACACCCAGTCTAGAATCCTTTCCCTGGAACTAGCCGCAGCAAATGAAACAACCACAGATGCAACCTTCTAGAGTGCCTTTCTTCTAGTCATCTGTAGCTGGAGGATTTCCACCCTTGACTCCATCGAATGCTGCCACTTTCTCGGGGAAACAACAACAACTGTCACATTGTGACGTGAACACTTAGTTTTCCACCGAGCTTGAATCCCTCCAGCGACTTTTGTCCTCACTAAATGTGGACATGGGACAGCTGAAGTCAAGGTCTCTTGCACCCCACAACACCAATTCCCAGAGAGGGAATTTTTTCTCCGGCCAATGAAATAACAATGCCAGAGGAAGAAATTTCAACAATGGGCCCCGGCCCAACCAACAGTAATGGAACGACCAGGCCAATGTTAGAGGTACTCCTCTAAATCAAAGCACCAATCAAGGTAGCACTGGACCTTCCCATTTTGTGCCTGTCATGGACTTCCATTCTATGACTAACTGGTGTAGATTGCACGACACAGGCTCTCATAATGAGGTGAACTGTGCCATGCTGTAAAAATTCATCATGATTTCCCAGCTAGATAGATAACAAACTTTTGATCCTACTCCTCTAGAGCCTCCTATACAAGAGCCCACTCACAGTGCATTCACCTTTGAGACCATCTTCTTTGGAATAGACGGAAAAGATGAAGAGGAACCCAAGTTGTAGGGGTTCTTTCATGAATCTATTATGGCCTTTGAGGCCAATGCCTTCACCAACCCACAAACTCCCTACAACACTCACAGTCAGGCTGGTAAAGGACCAATTTACACACCCATGCCTCCCAAAGATACTCCTCCCTGGGACAACATGACTGATCGATTCATCCCTCCAAAAGGCCCTAGCTCTAACCAAGCTAAGGACCCGGCCGAGGGAAGCCACCGATTCCCGAGAGGAAGGTTTGACATTACGAGGGTGTTAGAACAAACTACCACCTCCATGACCTTGATGGAGGTTTTTCTAAGCTATCTCGATCAAAAGAAGTCTCTTTTAAATCTCTTGGGAAACCCAGAAGTCATTTTTCGCCCACCCAAGACTATCTCTTTCGATGATGCCAACGCGGTTGTCTTTCGAGGAAATACTGAGGATCCTCCCTTCCTACTAGGTTTGAATATACAAGGAAAGAATATAAATAATTTCCTGGCAGATTCTAGGGCTTCAGGAAACATCATGCCTTTATTCATATGCTAGAAGCTCAAATTATGCCCCACCCCATCTAACAGTGCAGTAATCTAGCTGGATAAAATTGTTGTAAAAATGGTGGGTGAACTGAAGAACATCTAGATTCAACTCATCTAGGACCCCAGGATAGCCAGCGTGATTGACATCTAGGTGGTGTAAATCCCATAGTTTTATGGGATGTTAATAAGTCACAATTGGTCTAAGTCCCTTAATGGGTATTTCTCGATCAACTTCTCCCACCTGTGGCTCCCCTAGGAGGGAGAATCTAACCAGATCTAGGTTGAAAGTGAGACCAAGATGAAATAGGCCCTCACCGAAGTCAAGAGGGTAAATGAAGTCCTCTTCTCTGAGACTTCCCTAGGGGTGTACAAACCCCTTGATATCTTAACATTTGATTTCACCCCTGGGGAAGACCCCATATTTCCTCAGAGAACACAAGACCTGGAATAAAAACTGAGGGTTGAGGTTAACTCTCAGGGTATTACAGTGACCCCCACTACAGTCTTGTCTGGCACTTGGTGCAGAGTACATTATTAGAAACATTCAGAGCTAGAGTGTGAGCCTTTCCTTGCTGCTACTACCCAGCACATCAACACCCTCTGGAAGGAAGAATGCACAGTTGATTCCCTAAGACCCAGTACTTCTGCTGGCAGCACCTCTTCGGTGTCATTTGTCCGGGGATCCCAACCAAAAATCTCTAGAGGAAAACCTCACCCGCATACCATTAGTACCAGAGGAAACTCCTCCCAACATTCCCAAGAACAATCCAAAGACCACTTCATCTTCCTAGCCCCAAAAAACAAACGATGACTTGTGGACCCTTAAGTTCGATGGGTCCTGATCCAAACAAGGTTGTGGAGCCAGAGTGGAATTGATCAACCTGTGGGGTAAATCCTTCCTTGCATCTTATAGGTTGCAGTTCAACTACACAAACAACATCATAGAGTATGAGGCTTTGGTCCTTGGGCTCTTATTCACATTAAGGAAAGGAATCACTCACCTCTGAGCTCTGGGTGATTCAGAGTTAATCGTTAAGCAAGTTCAGAGTCAATACACCTGCCATGACAAAAGGCTGGCCATATACTGCAATTGGGCATGGAGCCTTATCAAAGATTTTGATGCCTTTGGCATTGAACTTATTCCCTGGACATGGAATTATGTCCTAGATGCCCTTATTTTTTCTGCCAACACGCTTGAGCCAATGGCTGGCTCTCGACTCTAGAAATTTTATGTTGAGATGGTCCCCACCCCATCCATTCTAGACAATGTCACCCATTTTCAAGTCTTTGAGGATGATCAACATATCCTAGCCTTTATGGCCAATGTTGGTGTCTTTGAGGACCAGATAGTGGAGGAGAGAGATCACGATGATACTAGACAAGGTGATGAAGATGACGGGATCATGGACCTACCAACCAATACCATCCCTAAGGGGATGGTCGCACTTGAATGAATCTTCGACTTGGACCCTCAGGGTCAGGAAAAGATATCATCCTCCTCTGAGGGAGAAAATTTTGAGAAAGTGAACATCAGCTAGGCTGGTGAAGAAAAATGGATACAGATTGGCACCTCTTTCTCCCCATAGGAGAAGGAGAAGATTCTCACGGTTCTCTGAGAATACATTGAAGTAATCGCATGGGGGTATGAGGACTTGAAAACCTATGATACATCCATTATGAGTCATACTATCCCACTCAAACCTGATGCTAAGCCTTTCCAGAAAAAGCAATGACCGGTCAAGCTACTGATCGAGCCTATGATTCATTAGGAGGTACCAAAAGCTACTGTCAACCTGGATCATCTTTCCAATCCGGCATACTACGTGGATTGCCAAACTAGTCCCTATGAGGAAGAAAATAGTGAGATCCACCTTTGCGTGGATTTTTGAAATTTAAACAAAGCTTCCAAGAAAGATAATCACCCTCTCCCCTCATTGGATGAGGTATTACAAATCATGAACAGATCACAAATGATGTCTTTCTTGGATGGGTACTCCGGGTTTAACCAAGTCATGGTTAAATATGAAGATAGAGACAAAATGGTGTTTACCACCAAGTGGGGAATGTTTTCCTACTAGAGAATGCCCTTTGGCCTGATCAACCCAGGGGCCACATTTCTGAAGGCTATGGAAATTGCATTTGAGGGCCTTGTGAACCAGTGTATAATCATCTACATGGATGATTTGAATGTCTTCTCTTGGGACAGGCATGATCATTCCGCCCACCTCACCCAGATTTGAGAGAGATGTTGTCAGTATGGAATATCCCTCAACCCTAAGAAATGCATATTCTGGGTCACTGAAGGGAAGTTTCTTGGGCATATTGTCTCTGAGAAGGGTATATCCATTGACCCTGAGAGATTTGAAGCGTTACTAAACCTACAGATGCTTGGCAGCAAGAAGGAAATGAGGTCTTTCTTTGGAAAGATCAATTTTGTTTGGCGGTTCATCACCAGATTCGTCAAGATCATAAAACCACTCAATTAAATGATGAAGAAAGATACTAAAATTGAGTGGACCCTAGAGGTAAGGTGGGCATTCACCCAGATTAAACAAAAGATAGCAGAGGCTCCAGTCTTGGCTAGTCTAGACTACTCCCTCCCCTTTTACATATATTCCTTTTCTTCACCACATTCTCTCATGGAAGTTTTGACCCAGAAGGTCGAAGGGGAGGAATGACCAATAGCTTTCATGAGCTCCCCCTTTAAGAACTCCAAGGTCTAGTATTCACCTTTGAAAAAATAGGCATTTTCTCTTGTCCATGCCTTGAATAAATTCCATCATTATATTCTCTGAAGAAAAGTACATGCCATCATCCCAGACCAGGCAGTAAAATATTTGCTGATGTAAAGTGAATTGGGTGAAAGATGGGAGAAATGGATGGCCATCCTCCAAGAGTACAATTTACAAATGCAACCCATGAAGATAGTTTGAGGCCAGGGACTATGTAGAGTAATGGAAGAAGAAACTCCACACATCAAACGTCAGGCATATACAGTGGATTCGATCACTCAGGATCCTTGGTACACAAACCTGTTGTACTTGTTGTTAAACAATAGATGCCCAGAGGGATTGCCTCCAAACAAATGTCACTCCCTATGATTGAAAAGTGCACACTTCATGATCAAAAATGCCACACTTTTTTGCAGGAAATATCAGGGAGTGTACCTCTGGTGCATTGATAGGGTTCAAGCTGCAAAGATAATCGAAGAATTCCATAGGTATTTTGGAACTAGGCATGGCTTAGCTGATGCCACTACCCATTAGATCCTCCAGGCTAGATACTATTGGCCCTGTATCTTTAAGTATGTCTACACTCATGTCAGGAAATGCTACACTTGCTAGACTGCGGTACATCATGAGCGAAACTCAGCTATGCATTTACAGCCCATCTTCGAAGCTAGACCTTTCACCCAATAGGAATTTGAAATTATTAGGGAAATCAACCCCAACTTGTCTGCCAACCACCTGTACATCTTGACTGCTACCAATTATTACACCTGGTGGTCTGTAGCAATTCCTTTTAAAAACAACATGGCAGATGTAGTCATAAAATTCCTAGAAGAAAACATCGTCACGTGATCTAGAATGCCTTTTGCCATAGTATGTGACAATGGTCTGGAATTTTCTTTGGCATAGTTACTTGAATGGACCTCTGAAAGAAGGATCACTCTGAATTTCTCCAGCAACTATTACCCCTAGGGGAATGGTGTTGCTGAATCAAACAACAAAAATTTACTTGAGGTGATCAAACATCTATTGGAACAGAATCCCTGGGACTGGCACCAAAAGCTTAGATTCACTCTCTAGATGGATCATATTTGAATAAAGGCAGCCCTAGAGACTTCCCCATTCCACCTATTTTATGGCTAAAACCCAATGTTCCTCATTAACTTACAAATCCCAGTGTTGCAGTTCATGGAGTAATTCGGCAACTGGGATAATATCATGGAAGTCTGGCTCCTAAATCTGGTGCGAATAGAAGAACAAAGAGACATATCCCTTGAAAACTTTGTGCATCACCAAACAGTAGTAAAATGATGGTTTTACTGAAGAGCCCAGTATAAGGCCTTTCAAATCTCAGACTTAGTCCTTTTGTGGGACAAGGCCCGGGAAAAGAAAGGAAAGCACACCAAATTCTACCGGCTCTGGCTTGGACCATACTTGATATCTGAGATCTGCGGGGAAAACACTTATCGCCTCAGTACCATGACCAGAGAATTCATTCCATTTCCTGTCAATGGATAGTTTCTCAAGCATTATTTAGAATGAGGTGAGTTTTATCCAGAATTGTATTTTATGTAAAGTCCTGCTTGTAAATATCCTTCCCGGTGCTCTGTTTGGGGTGCCTTGCCTTGTAAATAGTTTTGATGGTTGTCCTCTGAGACCACCCCTTTTTCTTTTCATTTTGTTTTTGGCTTTGTTCTTTATTTTTCGGGTTCCCATTGTTTTGCCCCCCTTTTTGTAGACCGGTATGCCTGGCATAACATCTAGTCTTTGAAATGATGTCTTTTTTGCATTTTTAGTGAACTTGGAATCTATTGTTAGCATGGTGTAATTGGTCTGTGCTCCAAAGTTATTTTTTAAGTTTGATAATGAACTATGAGTAATCTTCATTGGATTCATCTCCTGAAAATCCAGAAATTAATTAAATAAAAATCAAAGGAACAAGTAATCGAACACACTGAGAGTAGATTGGTCACACTAGTTTGTTGGCCCAAGTCTAAAAAACATTTAAATTCTTTCTGTGTTTAGAATCTTCTCCCCTATTTGTAAATTTGAAGTGGATGGAAAGGTGAAAGAAGTACCGTCATTAAAATTAGTTAAGCTTAAGGTTAATCGTGAAAGGAGTAGCACCTTCCCATCTAAGAAAAGAAAGAAATAAAGAGAACTAGAGAATGGAGAAATTCCAGTATCCGGGGGAAATGAGAAGATTTGATGACTTTGGTTTGATATATTTAGTGCCTCTTCTCTACTTCTCCCAGAGGTCATCAGCTTGATTTCCCTTCAAAGCACATACTTCACAACTGACGAAGGACCAAGGATTGAATCATGTATGGGCCATATTTTCTTAGATGCTTCGCACCTTGCAAACAAGATGCTCCAAGTAATGATTGATTCTATTTTTGATAACCAGAGATTCTATATTTCTCTAATGCACTAAGGCATTCATCCCAAATAGCCACCATTTTTTATGCCCTACATACTCATCCCTACGTTTTGTGGGCAAAATGTTGGGTCCCCCTTTTTTTCACTTTTGCTCTTGCCTTGTCTTTCTTTTTCCTTTGTTTTTCCCTCCGGGCTTTGCTCCCATGAGGTTTTCTCTACTTTCTACTTCTATTTCCTTGTGTCTCTGGGGCCAAGTCCCAGAGTCTTTTGTTCTTCCAGAGCTAGATTCTAGACTTTGGGATTCCCTTCAACTATGTCTCCTTTCACGAGAAGGCATGGTTGCATGGAATCCCCAGCCCTGGAGTCTGGAGGTCTACCTATTTCAGAGTTTGTGGAGAAAAGTGTAACTTGTTTTTACCCTAAGAGTATAAATGGAAATTACCCATCACTTTCACAGTTACCGCGATTAAAATACTTAGAGCATTCAGAGAGATTTTTAGGTGATTAAACTGTGAATTGCTCTATGCTTAGTGGTTGATTACAAGTTGATTTGCGGTGTTCATGCGTGATCGTTCAAGGGTAGACTTATTATAGAGCACTCCTGGTGTTCTTCTCCCCTACTTTTCCCCATGTTTCCAGGTAGGTTTTTGGTTTTACCTTCTCTGGTTTCTTGTTGTACAGTTCTTGTTGTTTCCTTTTGTTTTCATTTCATCTTTTTTTGGCTTTTCTATTTCCGCCTTTTGTGTTTTTCTCTCGGTTTGCCTCCCGTTGGTGGGTTGGCTCTGCCAGAGGGTTGTCTTCCCTCTGTGTAGTTTCAAACTAGTGTATATAATGTATATTGTCCTTGGGTATCCTGTGTGGCTATGTAAGCATTATATAATCATGTAAATAATCTATAGATACTATACATATGTCATCGTTGTTCTGTGAGCTCTGCTTTGGCCCTCGCAGAGCTTTGGTTCCCTGTATTTCAATGTGTATATGTCTCGGCCTTCAGCCTTGGCCTTTGGCCATCTTTAAACTTATGTATATTTTGTGTTTATTCTTCCATTCTGCCAAGCTTGTTACGCTCTATCGCAATTCTTTTTCATCACCTTACCGAGCTCGTCGAGAGGAAGTCACAACGGTTGGAACTCGGCACCTCGCTGAGTTGAGCCATGGCAACTTTCTCTCTCCCCTGTCTTATCACCTTAATGGCAGGATTAATTTCCCATGAGTGGGCATTTAAACCCTGTCCCATCTGGCATTCAATTTTCCCTTGTATCTACCCACTTGTCACCATTAATGACATTTACGCTATCTGACATGTGGCCACGTGGTGACCTATGTCAACCAAATATAGATTACTTCCGGTCACATCGGTAATGACTATTTTACCTAGAATCCTGGTCCTAAGGAGTCCCTTGTCTTTCATTTCATCTTGTCACTTAGTTCAACACCCTGGAGTCCCACTCACATCCATTTTAAGTATTATGGGATTTTTGATATATGCTAACACTTATTGGATAGGTGCAGGGTGGTTACGAATCCCCCAGAGTTTCTAAAGCTCTTTTTATATACTCCATGTTCTAATGGTTCTCCAGTCTTGTAGGTTGCGGATAGTTGATCAAGATGTCTGATGTAATCACCCCTTGTGATAGCCCAGAGCTAACTACCACCTCCACTCGGGTGGCCACAAAAACCAAGGCCAAAAAGATGTTGGCAAAGCTGCCCTTGACCTCCAAATACCCGAAGGAGGGAACTCTCATGGGGTCCAAGGTGGACTCCAAATACCTGAAGGAGGGAACTCTCGTGGGCTAAAATGCAAGGCTTAATCCAAGACATTTATAGTTTGAAGGTGCGGAGATAGTATGGCTACTCATTTGGCCGCCTCTGGCATTATCAATGCCGCAAACTTTCCTTATTTGGTTCAATCACCAGAAATGATACTTCAGTTGGCAACATTGTACAATGCACCTACTCAAATAGTTCTACTCATCGATCCCCAACCATTACAATATCCAGTGACAATTGTCACTCTAGACGCAGTGACTTTTGCCTCACGGCTGGGGATTTCGCAGTTCAAAGGGTCTACCATCATCAACCGATCCAAATTTTTGAAGGAGTTCAAGAAAGCTGAGATTATCTCTTGAAAATATCTCAATAGTCAGTGGTTGAAGTCCCCAAAGAGGGACCATAAAAGGATGGAGTTGGAAATTCCCCATGGGGATTTTAAAGAGAAATTCCCCGTGGGGATTTCAAAGAGAAATTCCCCGTGGGGATTTCAAAGAGAAATTCCCCGTGGGGATTTCAAAGAGCCCATCAAGGTGGGTATTATATTCTTATGCAGGATCTTTGGATTGCCTCATGCCAGGGACTTCTTGGTGTGGATGTATTACTTTCTTTATTGCATCACCACTCACGAACTAACCTTCAACTAGGCAGCCATTATATCTAACCATGTGGATATGAAACTGAAGGGCGTCATCCAGAGTTCCAAGTTTTACATGACATCCTACATGCTATGGGCATTAGCCCAACAAAGACCAGCTTTTCCAGGTTTGGGAATAGTTGGTGAACTTGGAAACGGGTCGGGCTAGTTGACACCATGGGATCACTATCCCTAAATGCAATGGGAACTTAGTTTCCTAAATTTTTGTCGGGTAAATTATGCTTTCATTTATCATAACATCCTAACACTTACCTGGGACTCCAGGTACCAATTATCATAGGAGGTGATGAATTTGGTCAGTGCCTATGCCCACTACTTTATTCAGTTCCAACACCACACCTACATTTGGGTGATCGGCTTCTCTGGGAAGCCCTATCTTCTTCCCGAATATTGCGGGGACAAAAATTTTGTTTTGGAATTCTGCCAGTAGATGATGGACCTGCATGCCTTCTTCACATTGAATAATTTCATCAATGTCCCATTCCCATTTTCATGTGGGAATTATACGTGCAGCCTCACTGTGGAAAGAGAGGCAAATAATGAATTGAAAATCCTAGAACTGGTGGAATTCTACCATGCCAGAAAGAACTATGATACTCTAGGCAAGATTGTTGTAGCACTTCCCCAGGAATCCTCGCCGCATGAAGAAGATATTGAAGATTTTTGGGCATACTGTCAGGATAGTTTTGATCTTCAGGCGCGTCAACACTCACGCTTGTCCAAAGGACTCATGAAGGCGCTCGACCTTAGGACTTTTCTGAAGGTATTTTCAGATGACGGGCCACTGGAAGACCTGGCATACTAGGAGCAAGGATTGGACAAGTTGGACCTCCCTCTGGTGGATTGGGCCACCCTAGAGGACTTAAAAATCGAGGGAGTATGCCACCCTATTTTGGAGGAAAGTAACCAAAATTTTTCTTGGGTGTGTTCCAAGAGCACCCAGAAGAAACCAATGGTCTGAAAGGCCACTCCATCTTCCACTATCGCCAGACCTAGTACAAGCAAAGGGAAAGATAAGGAGGGTGCCCCAGCTAAGGTACCTCCCTAAGGCCCCACCCCTTTGATGGTACAATTGTAACAACAGATGGAGTCAACGAGGCTAGCCAGCCAGCAGATAAGCACACAAATATCCTCTGGTCTCCTCGTAACTCCAATGGCATTTGATTGCCTGGTAGGATCCCCATTGTTGGCTACGATGATGAGTAGACAAACTTTCGCAGAGGCAGAGTCTACCAATATTTTGGAAACCGGGGTCCCACTAACAAGAAAGAAGAAGAAAAAGGTGACCCCTACCCCAAGTGTGGCCACTAGCCCCGGTATGCTAGATGTGCCCCTAGTTGATGTCATTTTAGATTCCCCCAAACTTGAAGAGATCCTTGACAGCCCTCCCCCACATGATGATTTTGATGATGTGTTTGGGGTGGATGAAATCATGAACTTGCAAGGGGATATTCGTAAAGCAGTGGAGGAAATTGCCGCTCTGGATAAAGAGGAGATCCCCACAGAAAAGGAAATCTAGGAAGAAGAAGCTACATCAGAATAGGAGGCCCAAGATGAAGCACAAAATGAGCCCGAGCAAGAGAAGATACCGGTTCAAGAGACCAAAGATACACCAAGGCAACCCATAGATGAGCAGCTGATGGTTGGGGAAACTGGACCTACAAGATCAACCGTACCACCATTCATCATGCTCTAGATGCCTTTTATTACTCTGGGTGATCAAGTGCCCTGGAGCACATTTGGTGAGGTAGTAACGGCAACCACATTGTCAAACTTTGGCCAAAGACCCCACCCACCTCCAGAAGATGTTCTGATGGAGGAAAATGTTTTGGCAAATGAGGCCAATAAAGCCAAATAATAGCAATAGTAGAATGACGAGGAAGACCTGGGAAATGAAACATCAGATCAACTGATGCTGGGAGAGTCAAGGAGGTACCTGAAGATACAAGCATTATCAATGTCCAAGATGAAGTTCCGGACATCACAAAGGAGGATGCCAACATGGAAGAAAAAACTGAGGGTTCTGGGGAACATGAAAAAGAACAAGAGCAAGAGAAGGAGAAAGATCCCGAAGAAAATATACATTCTGTGAACACACCGTCAGATTCTAAAGGGAATCCTGATGCACAAGTATTAACAACAGAGCCATCCCAGCCGCCCCAATGGCTGGTAGAATCAAGAAAAAGAAAGGCCCCAGCGGTCGCATCAGGCATTCCACTCTCCTTGGCCGAAATGATGGCTAGACACATAGAAGCTCATAAGCCTAAAAAGGCATGGATAGTCCATACCCTCTAGACTGGGCCAACAAGAAACACAATTGCAACTATCGCAACACCCCCTCCAGGTGCAAATGCAGCAGTCGTAAGGCCCAAAGACTACAACATCACAGAAGTGGCACTGGGGAAAAGAGACAAGCAATGTGAACTGGACCTGCTAAGGGATGCCACCAAAGTAGTAGAGGCCCGATATATCAAGCAGGGCCAGAATTTGAAGGAGGAAAGAGAAACTAATGCCAATCTCCTCACACTTCTGGAAGAATTTACACAGCCTTTAGCCGAGATCCACCCAGAAACCTCTTCCTCTAGATTGTCGCTTGTGCAGAGCGATGTGGATTCTCTCTGGGCCATGAAGAAGAAGGCACAGGCTATAGATGGGTGGGTTACTAAGAAGGTAGCTTCCATAAGACAATTTCTAGCGGCATCCCTCCCAGACCTTTATCGGATTGACATCCTTATCAGCCAAGCAAATGGCTCCGCTCTTATATGGAAGAAAGATTTAGTAAAGTATGAAAAATGGAAGGTGGGGCTGGAAGAAATTCATAACATCAGAGAAGAAGCCACCACAGAGGCAGGAATTTTGGGAGATGAATCATATGATTCCCTCCAGGCCCAGTACTCCAGACTTGGCCTCAAAATTGAGGTATGCAAGGAACTAGTTAAGGCCTTGAAAGAAAAGGTGACCGTGGACCAATACTCTTTGGGCCTGTTTCAAGTGTTTGTGGTTGGAATACTACAAGTTGATCCCTTCACCACTAGGATGTGCACCCTAGAGGACTACGTCCTTAGTAAATTTGATGAACGGATGGAATCCCTGTATCTAGCTACCAGAGATTTTAACTAGGGCAGGTTATCTAGATTATCCAAGACAATGATCCAGGCGCATGATGCCATGAAGATGGTAGATGAATTCTAGAATGGGGCCAGAGATGTTGAGGAAAAATTGGAGGTTGTTCACATTTGATGGGATAGTATTAAAGACATAGATGAAGAAGGCATAAGCCAGGTGTTGGAGACATTGAAAAAGAGTAAGGAACAGTAAATTTCTCTGTATTCCAAAGAATCCCATCAACCATGTATCGGTTGTATTCTTTATTCTTTGGGTGCATAAGCTTCCAGATCCTGGAGTCCCGGATCCAATATTTTTGAATTCTTTAAGGTGACCTGTGTCTTGATTCCCAAAGCCTACCGATCACTTTCAAAGCAGTTAATAAGGATGTCAGAGGATGGGCGACTCCAGCAAGACACGTTGGCTTGACAGGAAGGTTCTAACAGGTTGTTTCCCATCCAAGGTGTCATCCCAAAGTAACACCTAGCGCATCGGAGATAGTGAGTTGCTCTTCCATTTATGAGGCATGTAGCCTTGATCCCCGGGGGATCGTATTTCTTCTACTTTCTCTTTGGCTCTTTTCTCGAGGCCGATTCTTCTACTCTTCTTTTCTTGTCTTATTCTTTTGACATGTCAGACCTTTTCTATCTCAAGGTCTTTTGTAGCGTGGTGCAGGTAGTACTGGCCACCAGAAATAGTATTATATTGTTAAGTGTAAAATAAGTTAGGTTAGTTTTAGGTCAAAGCTTGTGTATAAATAAGAGGTCTGACCTCATTTCAAGGGTCGGAAAAATTGATGATTTTGTAGTCCATAGCTAATAGCATTTCAACTTTTCTCAGTTCTTAGTTGTAGAGCTCAATGCTCCTTAGTTTTTAAAAGATTTTAGTAGTTAGATGCTCCCTTGGAGCCACCATTGTTGTACGCACAAGGGCTTGCTTGAAACATGTTAATGAAGGAGGAAGGGTTCTATCAATGATGTTGTTAGCATTCTGATCTCTGAATTAATGGTATTTTATGTTGTATGTTCTTTATGTCCCTTGCTCTGATATTTTAAGTAGATTAATGACCTTCTTTTCTCTCGCTATTGATTAAATATGAGCTGATGGTTCTATATTTCTTTGGTATTTAGTGTAGCATGTTAGAGCATGGTTGATGTTTTGAATGTTTGGCATAACTATAGGTAGATGAAATATTTCTAACCCTACAATATCTTTTGAAGTTTATTTGGTAAAGGTAGTGAATGCTTGTAGGAAATCCCACTTACTTAAATCCTTGGAGAAGATGAGCCACGATAACCAGCTATCCCCTCGAACAAAACAATCACATTCCCAACTAAGCTCCTGCACTATTGAGACCCGACTCTCACGTGCTTGAAGGCCCAGGGAGTCTCATTTCCCTAGACAACCTTTACAGGCAAATTTGGTCGGTACCCCGGTACCCAGTGATAACTTACATCTGTTGGTGGACCCAGTCACAAAGTCCCGTCAACACAACCAATGCCAAAGACACCAACTTATATATATATATATATATATATATATATATATATATCCAATGAAGTTTTAATGTACCTATTTGTACTTATTCATATGCAATAAGCTATGAATATCTGCATCAACTTGTTAAATCTGTTATGTAGCACGGTTGATGCATCACTAAACTATGTTTTAGTGAGCCTCAGTTAGGGGAATCACCCCTAGCTTTCCTCTAATATACAAGAATACATCCTTAGGTAATTTTTTTGTGAATATGTCTGCAATTTGTTCTTTAGTATTCACATATTCCAATCTTACTTCATTGTCCTAAACCAATTCTCTCAAGAAATGATACTTTATTGCAATATGTTTAGTCTTAATATGAATCACAGGGTTCTTTTAAATGTTAATAGCACTAGTCTTGTCACAGTAGATAATGAGTGGTTCTTTGATTTCCTCCTTCATACCTAACAATAGCTATTTGAACCATATGATATTTGAACAATTTACTGCTACAGCAACATACTATGCTTCTATTGTAGATTGAGAGATCCAATTAGGTTTCTTATTGGTCCAAAAGACTAATCTCTTTCCAATAAATAATGCTCCATCACTTGTCCTCTTTTTGTCATCAACACTTCTTGCCCAATCAGCATCAGTAAAAGTCTTCAAATTAAAGTTTCCTCCTTTCTTATACCATAATCCATACTCTTTAGTACCCTTAAGATGTCTCAGAATCCTTTTGATAGCCATCAAATGATTCTCTCTAGGATTAGCTAAAAACCTTGCAACAATACTAACTGCTAATGCAATATCAGGTCTAGTGTGAACAACATATTGAATTTTACCAATCATGGATCTGTAGGTAGTCTGATTTACCTCCTTTGAATAATCATCCTTAGACAACTTATATCCAGTAGGTATGGGTGTTTCAACTAGTCTAGAATCTTCCATTCCAAATTTCTTCAATATCTCTTTTATGTATTTGGACTAAGTAATGTAGATGCCATACTTCATATGATAAACTTGTAAGCCAACAAAGAATTTGATTTCACCAAACATAGACATCTCAAATTCCTTACTCATAGCTTCAGAGAATGCTTTTCATAAATCATCATATACAGTAAAAAATGTATCTGTACACCTCTCTCTCCGGTTTCCCACAGCTTTCCAAGGGCAGGGGTTAGTAGCCAAGGTTCACAAGTGAATGCAAATCAAGTACGCAATAACTACTAAATGAATAACAGATACGTGAGCAATAAAATGTACAAACAACAAAAAGGAAGACAAACGAATGCAAACCCTTCGATTCTTGAAGCTTCTATTGTTTCTCTCTACTCCTTCCGAAACGTTGTTCTTGATGCTCAGTATTGGCTGGGCAGCATCTATGACTTGAGAAGCGTCGAGAATTTGATAATTGCAAAGTGTGTGTGATCGCAAGATAGCTTGAATGTTGACAGAGTAATGGTGCATGTAAGCTTGAAATCCTGGATCCTTCAAATGGTTATGAAGGGTTTATTATATAGGA